>CM074961.1:7831032-7858532 GCA_037577455.1 Pangasius macronema
CTTCTTGTCAGTCAGTTGTCCAAATACCTTTGAGCTTTACTGTTACTGTACTAAGCACCAGTACACCAAGACAAATTCCTCGTGCATGTAAACCTATGGTACTTGTCAAAAAAGGTGATTCTAATTCTGATTCACATTTCAGACACAAGAAAAAGGCACCAAATCCTAAAAAGAGAGATGTAGCACGATTGAACGTATATACAGGTATATATATTTTCCCCTTTTAGGGAGTATTTGGACATGATTTCTGGATGAAACTGCCAACACATATTCGTTTCTTCTGGTTTTAAACAACTACAACTGCAACATTTTATAATTTTCTAATACCCCAAAAAGCGTATCTTTATTTTAAATGTTAGCTATACAAACCATATTTATGTAAATGTGTGTAAATTAATGCAAAACCTCATATGATTACTCACTTGATACCAAGTGTCTGTGTGCAGACAGGTGTGAGTGCTAACAGGTGGAGGTCACGTGATATGTTTTTCATGTATTTTTTCATATTTACAAAGACAGGTCATTTTAACATTCATATTTGACCTTGTTACTATCAGATCAGAGTCTTTGCATATTTTGCAAATAAATCATGTTTTCCATTCTATATACCTGAGTTCTATGTTCATGGTGCTTCGACTGAGCTCATCGAATACAATCAAACTCAAAATATGTCATACACTTAGGACTGTCACGTATTGCCATCTCCCTTAGCACACACACATGCTGGGTGTTTGAATGGGTTTGTGGCTCCCAGCGATCTAGCTTCTTGTATGAGGAGAGAAGAGGCATTAGAAGACATGAGGCACCTCCATGAAGATTTATTGCCTGTGGATGTCCTCTACATCACCCAGCTCTGCTTGTTTGGGTGTATTACTCTGGGGTTGGATTAATCAGTTGTTCTGCTTAGGCATTTTGGTTTCGTGAACACACAAGATGTTTAGAAATGCTGCTTTAACCAATAAAGCGTGATCACCTGCAGACATGCAGCCAGCTAGATGTGCTGTGTTTCTGGAAAAAAAAACCTTTATGAAAGGAGGCTGGGATAATGGGGGCAGGTTTCATGCTTCAACACTGCCCTCTAGTGGTCAAGCAGGAAGTGAATTCCACACAGCTGGTAAGTATAGAAGTACCAGCCATGGTTCAGACTCCAGACTCCATGCTGTGTGTTATCATAAAGGAAATGCAGATGCCTTAGATTGGCTGTAACTTGCTTTATTTTCATTTGATTTTATTTTTTATGTGTGACAGTAGTCTGCATATGGCAGGTGATGTAAATGCAAATATACACACACTGCTGAGAATTTGATTGAGTATCTGCTTGGGGAAAACTGTGGAATGTAATAGGCTGATGTAAATGTACAGCAGGACAGAATTGTACATAAACCAAAGCCTGTCTTGAGCAAGTGTTTGATTTTTTTTTATTAAGTATGCTAACAGTCAAACCAAAGAAAACCAAACCTGCTGACCAAACACAGGCCGAGCTGGTTAAGCTGGTCCACCATCTTTGCTTGTTTGTGAAATGTTTCTGAGTTACTGCTACTGAACATTTAACAGAAATAACAAAACAGTAAAGTGGTTAGGAAATCTCAAACATTCACTGATCAACTTAATCACGTAATGTAGCCTAACAGTTGTTTTTCCACACTTCAGTGTTATAAATGTAGCAGGGGAAGTAGCAGTGGTAGTTCAGTGGTTAAGATGGTGGACTGATTGAAGTTGCTGGATAAGGGTGTCTGCCAAATGTGAACAACTGCAACTAATACAGCTCGTAATCACTGCAGAGCCCCTAAATGCACAAATAATTTAAGCAAAAATCTGTATTTGAGCTTTCACTCAGATCGAAATGCTCAGAATGGCCCCATGCTATTCTACGGATGAAGGTGAGCATTTTAAGATTTTAAGAGGCATGTCTGTAACCAGCATAAGAATCTGAATACTTGAAAACCACTGGCTGTAATCACCTAAACAGGCTATACCTTCTCAAGTTGAATGGACAAACCAAACACAAAATGTTTTGACAAACTCCCGCGGTGAGTGACACACTCAGAAAGCCAGCAGTGTGTGAGGGACCTGCTTCTGCTACAGAGCACCCTACACAATATAATATACACACAGTATAATACATAACAACTATAGAAATGTGTGTGTACATATACAGTCCCCTCCGAAAGTATTGGAACGGCAAGGCCAATTCTTTTGTTTTGGCTATACACTGAAGACATTTGGGTTTGAGATCAAAAGATGAATATGAGATGACAGATCAGAATTTCAGCTTTCATTTCCTGATATTTACATCTAGATGTATTCAACTTAGAACATGGCACATTTGGTGGCAGACGACCCAATCTTTAGGTGAGCAAAAGTATTGGAACAGATAGTCTTAAAGTAGATAACACTTAATATTTGGTTGCATATCCCTTGCTTGCAATAACTGCATCAATCTTTTGACCCAGTGACATCACCAGACTGTTGCATTCCTCTTTTCTGATGCATGTTTGTACTGCAGTTTCTTTCAGTTGTTGTTTGTTTTGGGGGTTTCTCCCTTTAGTGTCCTCTTCAGGAGGTGGATTGCCCTGTGGAGGTTGTTGGAGATGTCACTGTCTGTTATTTTTGGGTTTTTCTTCACAGCACTCACAATGATTCTCTCATTAACTGCTGTTGTATTCCTTGGCTGACCTGTTCAACATCTTGTTGTTACTAATATCTTACTAATACTAAGGCTATTCTTTCTTTTAAAATTTTTTTTGTACTGGCTATGCCCAATGCTTGTGCAATGGATCCATTTCTGTCTTTTCTCCCATAGACAGCTCTCTGGTCTTCATGTTGGTTTATCTTTTTTTTTTTTCAACAAATGTAGTCATCACAGGTGAAACCCAAAGCTTAAACCAAGAGTAGACATTTAGAACTATTAAATTAACTGTTTAAACAAATCAATCTAACAGGGCACACCTGGGCAACAAGAAACACTTGTCATACTTCACATACTATATTTTTAATCACTTGTTCCTGAGCTCCGAGTGTGCATTCATGGCTCAGGGCGATTTAGGGATGCCGATGTGTGTGTGCGTGGTGCTGGGATTGGCTTTGGCTCCACCATGACCCGGACCAGGATAAAGTGGTTACTGAAGATAAATGAATGAATGAACTATTAGCTATGACAAAAAATTAATCAGTCTTTCAGGTTAGTAACTGCCCAGTACATACACCATCACTGATTACATATTCTATCAAATTCTATCACCATAGTTATATTAATATATATTTATTTATAGTTTTGTGTAAAACTGTGCTTAGAGATTTATCCAGGTTTAGAAATACAGACATATATAATAGAAAGTGAAAATAAGACATTATTAAATTGATGAAAAAATAAAACATCCTTGCTTATAAATTATTATTATAAATAATGATGATTTCAATACTGAGCAAAATAGTTGTGATGATCATTTTAGTCATTATCAGGTGGTCCTTTCATCATGGGTTAAAAATATTTTTATGTTAATAAGTGGCCAAGGTTGTACTTGTTACAGAATAAAAATATGTGCACATAGAGTTTCACACAAAGCACAAGAACACAATAATCATGACTCAAGAGTGTTCAGAGGTTTTCATTTTATTCATTACAAATAGATGGTCTGTGTGTGTGTGTGTGTGTGTGTGGATGTACGTCCTTCCTCTTTCTATCACACTTATAGTGACATTCCAACGTATGGTCAGCCTGTAAGGCACAGCTAATCATCTTGGGCCATTTAAACATCTTCTGAAAGCTTCTTGTCTGTCTTTGTGAAAAATAGGAAAAATCAATATTTACTCTAAAATGCATGTGTATATCAGCTATCTGTGCTATTTTGAAGGATAATAACTATCTGAATAGGGGAAATACCACCATCCTGTTGTTAGCTGCCTGTTAGGAGAGCTTTTAAAAGTTATTTAACCTTAGAGGTCGAGTGTATTCACATTTAGTCTTTGAAAGAGGTAGTCAAATGAACAAGCTTCCTGTAAGCTGTGCATTTGGTTACCTGATCATCATAATGAGATGATGGTATTTCCTTAATTCATAATTGTATCACTGGAAAAAACAGCACAGACAAAATGATCACTATAAGATTTAGACGGCAAACTCAAATGTGTATTCATTTGTTTGAAGGTGTGAAGTGTGTGTGAATGATGCAGGAATGCAGACTGGTAGCTTTCTGGTGGTTTTCAAATGGCCCAGGTCAGCTTGGCACAGTACATAGCCTTGCGACTGGCTGTATGCAGCTTCTCGGTTAGTATTCACGGCATCTTTCTTCTCTCTGCAGCTTTGGAAGCTACTTTCTGAAGCCTGACAGCAGTGACATGCACTGCTATGTAGCTCACGTCCGCCTCATACACACACTCTCGCACACTCGCACCCCACTGGAGAGGCAGCCAACAGCGTATAGATTTTGGTATTGCGTTATTTTTCAACATATCAATAAGACACACAAAAAAACAAAAAAAACAAAACAAAACTATAAGCAAAGCAAGCAGGTAAATCTGCCTATTAGCATCACTTATGTACAAAATATACTGTAAAATAGGTATATGTACACTTCTTCACATACACATGCAATATATATAACAAATATATACAATGACAATTGGTTCTAGATATACAGTGTTTAAAAATGAATACAGACATGCTTCTCAGAAGCAGTGAAATGGATTAATGTCCTAGACATTGTATAGCATGGAAGCATAATAATAATAATAATAATAATAATAATAATAATAATAAACACTCATTTGGATGGATGTCCATGAGCTAAGATTAGGATTGGTGTATGCACACACACATTTACAAGCAAATCCAGCTCTAAGAATTCCCAGCTGGCTTTGGAGCTGTATTCAAAATCTGTCCCAATCAACCAATCTTCTTCCCATTCTTTAAGTATTTAATGTGGCTGTCGGAGGTAAAATGAACCCCAGAATACTAGTAGATTTGGATAAAGAAAGCTGAAATAGTTATATTTACATCATGATATACTGACACAAATGATGACGCCACCAAAAAGTGTTATAGTAGATTTTTTTTAAATCATAGTGGACTTTTTAAAAGAACGTGTTGAAGCCAAGACACAAATCTTACACTCTGACGTCCTAAGCTTTGACGTCACGTAGTACGATTGTGATTTTCTTCCCACCGTTCCACACTTAATTTAAAAGGATCTAACTATGGTTTTGGTGGGAAATGCAACAGCATAAGTGATATTTTAGTGCAACGCCAAAACATTTAATGAATCTCGCTTATTTACTCCATAAGGATTGGGCTGAGGTGATGGTGAACGCAGCATCGCATGATTTAGCATAATCTACTTTATAGGTATTAGTACAGTACTATGCTCAACAGATAGACATCTGCAGATGTTAGTGCCCAGATGTGAAGATCTTTTCACAATGTCTGTATCTATAAGTAAAGCTGAGATGCTGCAAAGCCTCGTAGCACTTTCTCTCTGGCCTTTATTTCCAATTATCCCTCCGTGTTCCTTATACAATGTTCAACACAAAAAACTCTGAAGCTGGCAGTTTTGACGATCCAAAAATAAGTGCCCTCCATTAATATTTACGCCTGTGAAAGTATTGTACAGTTAATTACAGCCATCAGATATAAGTTACACATTTCTGATAGCAATAAGTCAAAATACTCAACTCTGTGGTGAAATGCCTTTTGACGGAAAAGATACATCTTTCGATTATACCACAAGTCCAGTTGTCTTGACTAGCACTAGTACTAGATATTTCAAATAAGACGGATGATTAAACACCTTCACAGGGGTTATAGCCAGCTAAGTATCAGTGTTTCTCGAGAATACCTCTTCGGGCATTTTCATTTTAACTATGAAAATGTTTCATCATTCTTGTATTTCTAGCATTGACACCTACTAGAGATCCACCTTTCTCTTTCTCACTTTCATATTTTCACCTTTCTCTTCATATTACCTCACTAGCTGCAGCATAAGAGGTTTGTCACATGGTCCAAACCTGGTTCAAAACCTGATCCTAACCCTGTTTCTGACCCTGGTCTTAGACTATAAACCCTGATTCTTGTTCAAACCCTGGTCCTAAATGTGATCCTGGTACAAACCCTAATATCAACCCTGTTTGTAACCCTGATCCTGGATCAAACCCTGGACTCCAGGCCTTCCTCCATAGCCAGGCTCAGATCTTGGTCTCGGGGCCTTCAGTGTCCAGAGGTTGGAAGGAGTTGCGAATGCGAGATGCCTGGGCAGCACATATATGGCCAAAGGCTTTGTTATACCACTCAGGAGACTTCCCCCTAACACAACATAGAAACAAGATTATCATTAGGACTATTTGACCCTACTGAATTGTACACAATGCAAAGGCCAGATGCAAAGTCCAGATGGAATAAACAGTGTTTCCCATAGAGCTGTAATATACTTGGGTGTGGGTTGGGGTGATATTATGTTCTGTTATGTTTAATAAATATAATGTTACAGATATTTCAGGTATGATTTATATGACCAAGAGATATGAATGATACTAGAAACACACATGTTCAGGAGATCATTCCATGTTACTGCTCTGTAAGCAACTTTACTTTATTCCAGTGGAATCTTCTCTTTGTTGGTGATGTTTGGATATTGTCATGTGCTCCTCTGTTTCCGAGGAAAATGAGAGCATGCTAATATTAGAAGCTCCTCTGTACCATTAATTTAAGCGAGCTGACTCCTAATGCCAGAGCTTGTCAGGTTCTTTACGACTGGAAGTTAACTAGCTTGCAATAAAACTCATAGAACAAATAATGTCCAAGCACTAAGAGGAAATGACAATATTGTACAATATCTTATTTCCTATGCTTTTTTCTTACATTCTTTCAGAATCGGAACAGATTACTAAATTAATTCAAAAATACTGACAAAAATGACATCTTAAGTGAAAATATATTCAATGTAGTAACATTTATCTTGTATTGCCTTATATATGATTACAATAAACCAAATATAAGATTATTAAACCTATTTCTAGACATTTGTTCGCTAATTTCAAGCTTGATATAGTCTTGCTCTAGTGACAGATAATTTCAAGCATTTATTTCTAGAAAGAAGCAAAATTATGTCAATATAATAAGAAAATGTAAAGCCTTATTAGTGAAAATGTCTAAAAATAGGTTTAAAAATCTTATATTTGGTTTATTATAATCTTATAACAGAAAATACTAGATAAATATGATCAGATGTCATTTTTTTGCAGGGTAGATACATTTTTAATGGGCTGAAATATACTTGGTCAGTGCCAATGTATCACCTACTTGTGGGAAACACTGCATACAGCTTACATTTATGCTAGCGATGGTGAGCCTCTAGTGAAGATCACTGGGAATAATTTTAAGTATCTAGTCATTTTATCAGTGGCAAAACTTATCGTTATGATCTCAGTGTTTCATTTAGAAGACAGCAAAAGAACAGGTGTCAGCTTGGTGATGGTTTCTAACATGCAATATCACAAGAATTTAACCATCTCTCCTGAAAGAGCACTGACTCTCATTAAAAGCACCTACTTGAGGTCCACTCTGCAGATGTGTGTGAGTCTCGACTTTCCAGACCCACAGGGCTCAAGCAGGTAGTGTGACTCCAGAACGATGCCCCGAACCCCTCCCATAGATGCACTGTCCTCATGGTCAATAGAAACAGTCACTAATGCACACACACCCTTTGGTAGGTCTGTCTGCCACATCCTAAACAGAAGAAATATTTAGGTATTTAATGCTAAATAAATCCCACTCCAAACATTCAAAATATCATCCAGAATCTGTGAACACTGCTCCAAAGCCATGAAAGAGAGGGACAGATAGACCTCCTGTCCATATTCACAGACACATACAGCTGCTATAAAAAGTCTATAAAAAAGTCTCTTTTTTGTGATGTAAAAAATGAAACCAAGATAAATTATGTCAGAACCTTTTCTACCTTTACTGTGGAATTGCAACCTATAACTTAAAGTGAACAAATAAGAATCATTTTAGGGGGAAAAATGTACAATATCCTGGTTGCATAATTGTGCACACCCATAAACTAATACTTAATTGATACACCTTTAGATTTTACAGTGGCATTCAATCTTATTGGGTAAGAGTTAATCAGTTTGGCACATCTTGACTTAGCAATATTTTGCCATTCTTCCTTGGAAAAGCATTCTAACGATGTCAAATTGGATGGCATTGTCTTGGGCACAGCCCTCTTCAGGAAACCCCACAGATTTTCGATTGGATTTAGATCTGGACTCTGGCTGGGCCATTCCAAATCCACGATCTTGTTTTGGTGAATCCATTCCTTTGTTGATTTGGAGGTGTTCTTGGGGTCACTGTCATGCTGAAAGGTGAAATTGCTCTTCATCTTAAGTGTTTTAGCAGAAGCGTGAAGGTTTTGCACTAAAATTGACTGGTATTTGGAACTATTCATTATTCCTTCCACTCTGATTAAAGCCCCTGCTCCAGCTGAAGAAAAGCAGCCGCAAAGAATGATGCTGCCACCACCATGGGGATGGTGTTCTTCTGATGATGTGCTGTGTTGTTGTTGTTGTTGCTGTTTTCCACCAAACATATCTTTGGTATTATGGCCAAAAAAATGCAACTTTGGTCTTGTCAGACCACAAAAGATTATTCCACATGGTTTTGGGAGATTGGAGGTATTTTTTTGCAAACTTTAGCTGGGCTTGGATTTTTTTTTTTTTTGGTAAAAAAAAAAGGACGCCGACTGGTTTTCGGGTCCGTATACTTCTTAAGACCTCTCGGACGGTAAAATTGTCCCCACACATCTGAAAAATATAGGGCTGTACATACTGCTGCTAAGTATCATCCTGCCAAGTACATATTTCATTAAGCTTAAGCAAAATAACTCACTCAAAGGTGTCTAAACAGTTGCAAACTAATTTCTCAAAATACGTGATTATCTGTCTTGCTATTCTTTTACAGGGATTTCTGGATCATTCTTAGAAAATGAAACAAAAATGATATTTATTGTCATTTATAGTTTGTTAAAAGTCATTAAAAGTACTGTTATGATGGCAAGGAACAAGTAGTAATTTTAGGGAAGCATTTGAACTTGGTTTTAGGCTGCGAGATCTTAGTAGACTTTTAAGGTGATTACTGGTTACACTGTACAAGATGGTCTAAATAAAATCCTGGCTGTGTGATAATGTGTTCTATATGTCAGATTATACAATAAAGATAATCTAATGACTGACCCATCATTAAAGAATATTACTACATTCTGCTTATGTCATCAATCAGCACAATCCAGGCTTGTGCAGAAAATGGACTCGCATAAACAGAAACATTATTATAGGACGGCCTTTCTGCCATTCACATGCTTTGCCACTACTGTATTTGTAGCAGTCCTGATAGTTTTGTGTAATTCTCCTACTGGTGATTTTTCGATGTTTAGATTTTAGATTTTTAGATGTTGTAGCAGCAGTCGCACGCTAAGATTTTAATCAAAAATGTTTGACAGTTTGTCATTGCCATTGGCTGTCTTTAGATGCAATGGCCGCACAGAAATACAGGTATAGAGATGAGTATCAAAGCACGTGTGTATACCTGAGGTAAACATACCTGAGTACCACAAAGTCTCTGCTGGGGTGAGGGGCCATGCTGTTGAGAGCATACTGATACACTTCAGTCTGCTTGTCCAGTGTTTCCAGAACTTTCCACTGTAGGAGGTCACTGTCCCACAGGTGGCGCTCTCGCAGAACCCGGTTCAGCAGCACAGACGGTGGAGCCTCCACTTCAACCGAGATGCGCCACCGCCGCAGTGGAGTTCCGTCACCCACCTGAGAGACAGGAGGAGAAGTCAGTGTCTGTGTGTGTCTGCGCTAATCCTAAAATCAGCCCGAGAACTACTGGTATCACACCGACGTAAACTGTATGCTTAGTTTAAAAGGTATAAGCATCATTATAAGCATTACATTAATTATAGAATATCACAATGCCTGATAATGATTGGTCAGAAGGTGTTGATTCATTTTCTACAACAGCACGACTCACATGGTAGCTCTGGGTGCAAGGCAATTCACAGATTTATAGTAATGCTCTCGCATTAATGATTATTATTTCTGTAGTAACAACCATATAATTGTTGCGGTTTTCTGAGAGGAGATGCTTACATTAGTAAATGCCTTCCTCAGAGGTCACAGTCTCTAAACATTGTCAGTCTATATTTCGACATTGAGACACACCTTTTGTCTTCAGGATTTTGTGCTTTGCAGTTTCTCTATAACATGAAAAGCTGCATTTATTTTTTGCCATATTCATTTTTAGAGATGGGGGGAAAAAGAGATGCAGATGAGGAAACAACTGCATAAAGCTGTTATAACATAAGAGATAACAGGAACTAAATTGTTTTGCATACGTTCCATAGCATTAAATGTAACTACAGACGAAGAAAAGCCATGATGTTTTGTTCTTTTTTTTTAACAAAATCTGTTACCAAACTGATATGGTATAAGAAGAATAAAATACTTTCGGACGTGCTGTTATTGGAAAATGAATCATGCTGAGGGTAACAGCCTGAGTGAAGCATCACAACCCCACACGGCTGATGAGTTTCCTAAAACTATAATTAAAATTATATAATTATAAAATTGAACTGTAATTAGTAATTAAACACAGTAAGTAGTAATATATTGTGTTTCTTTAAATGAGTGGTACAGCTGTTTTGCTGTAAACTCAAAAGAGATAATGGATGATCTAGATGAAGTGAGGAGAACGTTAATGTTATTACTATGTGTAATGTAAGTGCTCTTACCTTTCTGAATGCAAGCTCCACGTTGTCGATAGTGGGTTGGCTGACCCAGCACTTGGCTTTCTCTCTGGCCTCTTTTAGCAGGTTCTGGATCAGTCCCTCCATGTGGCAGCGATAGGAGCCTTCCTCCTCCTCCTCTTCTTCCATGTGCGGCTGTAGCTGTTTGCAAAGGTCATCCAGGGGGGGCGCTAGTACCTGAGCCTCCACATACGAGTTCCTCGACTGAGCAATCATCTCCTGAGGGACCTGTAGAGAAAAACAGTGATGTGATTCATATCCGGTGAGGAGGAAGCCTACTTTCTACTTTCTGTACTGGCATCAATACTGAAGTGAATGAGCAAATGTCATGACGGCTGAACCACGCTGTAACATGTGCGCTATGCTGCATTACATCTCTTACCATTTCAATTTTATATGTCTTAAGAACATTTTTCTTAAAATCAGTTTAATTCTTGAAATGTTATCATGCCTATTCAAAATGAACTTTGAAATGTTTAAGATTCCATGTTCTATGTTTTCTTGCCTGCTAAACCTTTTGGCAAAATGACCTTTGTGTCTTTTAATGTCAGAAAAGGGGTATGAAATTAATGCCACACTTTAATTTAACATTTTAAATTATAGTATGATACAGTATGTATCATTTTTAATTAGATTTAAATACGAAAAATAATATATGTCACAAGAATTACATTTCGTGATTTCCAGAGTTTCTCTTTTTCTGTAGCTGAATGTCATTTACACAGTGCACTGTGTAGGTTATAGAAAATTGAGCTAAATATCAGCGATGAGAAAACATTACTGTGAGTAAATCTATAAAAATAAATCCGTAATATTTATGCGAAAATTGTGATATTGCCTCCACGTTATTTTCTTTGCTTAGAGACATAATTATATCCTGGGGAGAGCTACTGGCAGTGAATTTTCTGTCAGTGGCAATAAAATATTTGGATATTACACTGCCACTGACAGTAGCAATATCAGTATAATATAGGCTTTGAATTCAAAGGCAGAATTTGACAGCCATACTGAAGCGCAGGACTTATTGAGAATAATAATATAAAAGCCCCAGTTATCTAGATGATGGTCTTGCACCTTGAAGCTTCTCTACTCAGATTGGAGTTTCTCAGCCAACGTGAGTCACTAGTACACCCGCTCGGGAACTCACCGTCGCTCGTTCTCATTAAGATCCTTTTGGTCAGGGCGTCCTGTGGCGTACTTCCGCTGGATTGACCTGTGAAAAAGAAGTTATTTAATGCTGCAATAAAATAACTGCAGTATAGGTGCATTCCCATCTTGTTCAAGAAGATACACTCTCTGTTATTCACCCTGGCTGCTGAAGCTAACTTGTCCTCCTTTGATTCTACCAACACTCCAGTAAAGAGCTACGTAACAGCAGAGCTCGAGGCTATATTCAGAAAGAGACTGAGAAAATAATATGAATGCCTGGTACCTTGGTGAAAGGTTGTCATTCTTCATAATGTTCAGATGAAAGAGGGATGGTGCGAGGCACACAGCCAGGTTCATTGGCGTCATCTGGTTCTCCTCTACAGAGGAAGTGACATCACTCAGGAAACACAGCAGGGTCTGCAGCACTTCACGGTTCTCATCTGCCATTAGCATAATGGCGGCGCGCACTGCCTGCAAGCGCTGCTCTTTAGGGACGTCTGAAGAAAAAGACAATGAAAGAAAGAGAGCGAGCTCGGTGAGATGCTTTCTTATGCTTCTTATGTTACGTGGTGTGTATTAGTGTATGAGTCATTTTTAAACACACTTACGCTGATATATATGGAGGAAGGTCTCTCCGAGTTTGCTGGTGAGCAGTGGCTCAGGAAGGTCTCGGAAAAACTGCTTCACCATGTCGGCCACGTCGTATGCACACTGATCCTCGTAGTCTACACTCTCCGGAGAACTCTCACACATCTGTCTCAGAGCCTGGATCCGAGACTTCACCCCAGACTTACGGAAAAGCCCCACCTGAGAACAGAAAAGCCTTGAGAATGAGTACACTTTGTCCTAGAACGTCTAGATCCATATCACATAATAGCATTGAATTACTTGACATACTGTACCTGGTCGAGGCATTGCCTCCGGAGGTAGCGCAGTGCTAGCTGCAGGCAGAGAGGTAGAGGCTGGCCGTAGCGCTGCACATGGACAACCAGAGGCACTCCATACACACCCTTATCCCTGTACTCTGGTCCCTTCATCCGCTTCATGAACTTTGGGACTGACCTAAGAGTGCGGAACAGTACTTAAGTGTTTGTGAACAAGGGTAGGTTGTGTAGATTATTACACCAGTGTCCAATGGGCCTGTGGGTCTCTTCTTTTACACTAGACTGCTTTTTAAGATAGCAGTCTTGAGCCTGGTTTCTTTTCACTGACTGGAAAAGGAGCATGACAGAATGTGAACAAAGATAACTACAAAGATCATATGATTTCATTCATTTTCTGTGTCCAACTGTGTCTTTCCCTAGCACACAGGTTCTCCTTTATTCCTCTGTCACCCACACAGCATACAGAGCAGACACTGAGGCTGTTCTGAGCAGTTCTGATGCTTCCACCTGATATGGCCTGATAATTAGGTATAAGGAACGCTCGCATAAAACCTGTCCTTGCACACAGACACTTGCTCAGAGGTGCAGGGGATAAGATGATACAGGTCTAACTGTTCCCACTAAGGAAAATGTGCGATTAAATGTGTTACTATGGCCAACTCTGGACTCTCAGAGTTTGTCTGGAGTTTTAGTTGTAGACCTTTTAGGGCAGGGTAGGGCATTATGTATTATGTATATTATGTATTCATAAAATGAGAAATGTTTCACTGTAAAATATGATCATAGTGCTCTCATATAAAGTAAACTTGTACGACGGTTATTGGTAAGAATAATTTGGTAAATTGTCTTTTATTACGAGTCTACCGTAAATTTTATACATTTACTTCATTTGCTAGATGCTGTCATCCAGAGAAGTGTTTTGGAAAACATATTTTTTGCTTTTTCAGATTGTCTAGGGATAACAACAAGCTTAGACGCTGCCATTAAAAGAATTCAGTGCTGATTCAATCAATTCATAGGTTACATGCATGGATTACTATTGTTTTTTAAGCACATGATTAACAGAACGTTAATCATGTGCTTAAAAAACAAGCTCTAGGATAAAATTCCTTACCCAGAAGTCAGACGTAAACTTCTATTGTTTCCTGTCTGTCCTCTACAAATAAGATGGACCTGGGCAGCAGTTAAGAGAAGAAGGCTCAAAAGGCCTGGGGAGCAGTACAACGATTTTTCCAATGCCATCAGACAGGATTTGACCAATCTTTGTTTGTAGGCAAGCATCAGGAATTTAAATAAAATGTGGACAACTACTGGAAGCCACTGGAGGAATGCAACAATGGAGTGACATGGGTGAACATAAGAAGACAGTGTGCAGGCTGTCTGCATTGTGGACTGCAAGGACAGAAGTCAAACCAGTGTAAGATAGCCAGGATTGGTGTAATATGTTCCTTCTTGCATGTACTTGTTAGAACCTGAGCTGCAGTGTTCGGAACAAGCTGCAGACTATCGATTAGCTTTGGCTGGCATTGTGGAGAGCCAGCATAAAACAGATCCTCTATGTCACCTGATATGATCACCTTTCAAGGTAGGATGCAAAGCACTAGCATGCTAAGCCAGTGATCCAAACATCTGACTGATCTAGAAGCATAGAGCTTCACTGTAACCATGCTATGAAGACAGTATGTGTAGTATGTACCAGAACCTGGCATTGCTTCTGGGCGAGAAAGAGAGACAAGTGATTGACATTGACAGAAGAGAGACCTCTGTGGTGAAGGCAGTCATGACAGTATGACCTCATGCTATGCAGCAATTTTTGATGAGTGTGGTGAAAAAAAAAACTTGTACAAGTCAGTTTTGTAGAAAATTTATCAAACATTGATTTTGCTGCAGTTATTTTGGAGGTGAACTAGAGATTAGTATAATGAGATCAGTATGTAGTATCACTTTCTTTTATGTTCTTTCAGCCATCCTTAATAGTCTTGTGATATAAGACATCTGATAGCCAAGAAGCAATTGGGAAACATGTTGGTGATCTGGAGGAAAGACGGAAAGAGAGCAGATGAACTGAAGGAAAAGGTATTGGTAGCGTTTTGTAGGCAGGTTTTGTGTTGTAGAGTAGTTATAGTTATATATTGTCGAAAGCAAAGAAAGAAGGAAGGCGCGCACACACACACATATGTGTATATATATATACCACATGTATGTACCAACAATTACATTTTTTTATTAATGAAATGAAATGAAATATTGTACTATCAGTCTATAGTTGCATTTAATGTTGTGGAAGGTTCGTTCCTGTCATACTAGACCCTATTGGAATGTCTTGCAGTTGTGTGGTGTGTTTAGTGCTAAATGCTGATTAGATTGTTATATATATATATATGTGTGTGTGTGTGTGTGTGTGTGTGTGTGTGTGTGTGTACGCACATGTGTGTGTATACAGATAGATATCTAGATGAATAGATAGATAAATGTAAGAAATGGACAAATGGAAAATGATCTAGTAGCATACTGTTAAAATACCCTACAGTACACTGAATATAGACAGGGCATCACTCACCACATCCAGCCATGCTTGTTGGACATTGAATATTTCTCCATGATGGCTGTGAGGCGCAGCAATGAGAACTTCTGCAACAAGCTGAGCTGGCCTGCTGATTGGCTGGAGATCTGTAATGAAGTTCCTGATTGGCTGAGGCGATTGGACATCCTGAAGCTGGGCCACCTGAGACTAAAGTCCAAAATCATTGTCCAAAAATATATCATGATATTTATTATACAATTATTATGCAATATACAATTGTATTAAGACAAGAAATATGCCATAATGTCCATTTTTATAATATTTTTGTTTGAGAAAATGTCCAATAACTACTTAGAAATCAACACAGTTTTCAAACACAGTGCCACTATGTGAAATGCATGAAAAATAAACATCCGATTCACTCAGCTACAATGGAATGATCTCTTACCGAGGCCGGGTGAGTGATGCACCAACCCCTGAGTCTCGCCGCTCTCTTGTGCTTGAAGCATCTGTTTCGTTCAAAGACACTCCATCTCTGTCTCCATCACTAGGTGTGTTCACTGAGGTCCCTTCAAAATCCAACGTGATCTGACTGGAAGACTGCGTATCCATCATTGCATGGTCCCGCCCCCCATCACCGCCACCTTCTCCCTCAGGCAGCACATTTTTGGACCATTGATCTACAATCTGCTGAAGGCCATTCACATGTTGCAGGATGTCATCCAGGTGCGGGAAGAGGTCGTCCTCCTTCTCTAGGTCCATCAGATCTCCAGTGCTGGCATACAAGTGTGAACCTGGTACATTGTCATAAATGCTAATGCGGCTGCTTCGTGGGCAGCAGCGTGTCATGGGTCGGTTCTCTCGCCCTACCCATTTCCTGTTCCTCAGTTGCTGATGGTGCTCTGACTCTTGAACCCTCCATTTCCCTCCCTCCCCACTGGCTGGAGTCAAACTCTCTATGGACAGTGCTTTGGGAAAAGTCCCGGGCTTGTGGTCCTTTGGGATGTGTACCATCAGATCCTCATAGGAGTGAAATTCATTCCTGAGCTTTTGTTCTACTGATGTCCTCCTCTGGGTGTCATGAGAAAGCACATTCAGATTTTCCAGATACATGCCTGCACGCTTGCTGGTGTTGTATGCTTCTGGAATATGCTCCTTCAAGTTGGGTGTGCTCTCAATGCTTTTGCCAGTCTCAGACTGGCTGCTCTGCTCACTGGAAGTGAAAATAGATGGACAGTTGCTAGCAGTGGGTGTGTTTTCAGTATCACCTGACTCTCCATTAAAATTTTGGATGCAGCGTAGTGTTCGTAGAGCCTCTGGTTCACTCTGCAGAATCGGCCCACTAATTGTCATGGAACGCCGCTCTGGACATGCCCGCAATGCCCCCCATGAACGGCCCAGAGTCTCCATCCGCCGAAGGAAGTCCTTGGCGCGTGTGCGCCCCTGTCGGCCGCTCTTTGCAGGAAGTGTGTTGTAGCGAGGCAGGTCTTGGTACTGGGGCATGCTTAGTGGGCTGAGGGATGCAGACTCAGGCATCACAGAAAGTGAGTCCTCACTGTGCAGCGAGCAGATCTCAGGTTCGCTCAGATCGGTCAGGACACTCTCACTGCTCACAGTCCTCCGCCGATCTCTTGCCCCCAGGATGAGGTCAACGTCCTGCAGGCGAGACCAGCGGCGGCTGCTCCACTCAAATGTCCATCTGTTGCTGATGGCCTGCAGGTCGTCCTCGTCCGAGTCCTCACTCTGCAAGAGACAAGTGTGTGTGNAAGTGTGTGGAAAGTACAGTCGGGTGACAATTTAAAAAAGAAAGGACTGGTGGCTCTGTTATATACCTGTTATGGAGGGCATTTTGCATGAGGGCTCACTGAAAGGTTTAGTGAGTAAATGATGTAAATCATATGCCATGGCCTTCAAATCAGATCACAACCCAAATCAACACCTATGCGAGATTTAGGACTGACATGTTACACAGTGCTATCCACCGCCATCATCAAACACCAACCAACAGAATCTTTTGGAAGAATGGTGTTCATCCCTCCAGTACAGTTCCACAGTCTTGGATAATCTGTGCCAAGGTGCACTGGAGTGCCTTCTGGTGATTCATGCTGGCCCCAAACCTTTCTATGACAATTTATTTTTTTTCCCTTCAATTTGTCACATGTCTGTATTTCAGAAATACCCTAAAGTCATAATTGCTGAATCTAAATCGCAGCAATGGAAGAAGGACAAATGAAAAAGAGGATTCAGAGGACACAGATATATTAAGGCTTTCAGTAGAACCTGGTGCATCAGTCCAGGAACAACACAGTGGCTACAAAGATAATCCTGAGAAAATCTGTTATTGTATTCGACTGAAGTGGATAAAACTAACACTTCCTTTATGTCAGATGAAACATCCTACACAAAACGCTGATGATACATGACTCCATGGTAGCCACTTTCTGCCAGGGTCATAGTAATGTATTCATCTTCAGTAAAGTCTTTATCCTGTTCAGGGTCACTGTGAATTCAAAGTCTATCATAGGAACAGCCACTAAAAGTGCTTAAAATCCTGAAATTGGGGAGTATTTGGGTTTTATGGGAAGGCAGATATCATTCAAGATACATAAAGACAATTTTAAAGTGCAATTATATGACAACAAAACTGGAATATGTTGGAATGTTTATAAGATAAAAGTCAATAAGGTTAATGGTCATGTATAAATTTATTTCTGAATCAAAATATCTATAAATAGGTGGTTTTACACAAGTAGTTTTAATTTAAATTAAATAATTTCCCCAAACAGTAGCTTTCATTTAGAACTTAGGAGAAGCAGTGAGGAGCTCAGCCTAGTTGGGAACGCTGAGAAAAGCCTCATGGGTGAAGCTCCTCATGAAGCTGTCTGTGAAGATGCTGTCTGAGAACAGTGTGCAAAGTTTCATTTATTGGACAGGAATATTGTTAATAATTTATTATATAAAATAATTTTGATTTGCTTAACACTTCTCTTAGTCATTGCATGATTCCTTTCTTCTATTCCTTCTATGTCATTGTGTCCAAATGTTTTACTGGTAGTGTAGCTCATTCCTACACTTAACATATACAACACACATATATAAAACACATACAGTATAGCTAACTGAGTCCAAAACCAACATAACACATTAGAGTATTAAAAATCATATATAGACCATATAGGATCTGGAGCCTATCCCAGGAATACCGGGAACACCGTGGATGGGATACCAGTCCAACACAGCGCACTATGCACACACACACACACACACACACACACACATTCACACTTTCACTGCAATCATTATAAGAGCCATCAATACATCTACTGGCATGTTTCTGGAAGGCATGGAACATGGCGAGAACATGTGAAACTCCTAAATAAAGTGCTTGAACATGAATAATTGATTAATAAGGTGACACTTGAAGGGGATACATTTAAGTCACTTTGTAATATCAATCATACTAAGCTTGCTAGCAAAAATTAATTTGCCAAATCTTTGACGTCTTGCAGTGTTTAGATGTGAGTGACTGATGTAAAAACATCATCTATTTATATAGTAACCCAACCCACCATCTATGTCCCTGGACAAGAGCATGATAATTTAGTAACTTACTCTCTTCTTAGGAAAGCCCACGTCCAGTTTCATGGAGGCACACTTGTTTAGAGTTTGAAGCCGCCTGCGAAATAAACAGAGTCCAAACGTCAGTCACTGAAGCATCAGTTCAGCTGCAAGGAGAGTTAAAAGAAAGACAGACTGCTATGCAGATCTTCCACACAAAGTCACAGGAACCTCAGCTAGCCCCTCCTACACTCAGGTGTAGGAATACCCATACCAGAGATCTGATTGGCTGACAGGATGAATTGGGGTGGGCATGTCAACCAGGAGTCTCAATTTCTGTCAGAGAAGGGAGGAGAGCCGTGAGAGTGGGGAGGAGCTAATTGGCCGTTCTCTTCCTCCTCTTTGAAGTCACCCTTAAGCAGGCTTTAATAGTCTAAGCTGTCTGATCTTCACCCCAGGAGCGTGGCTGTCCACCTCACAACACACACACACACACACAAACATGCACACAACCCCTGCATTTAAGACTGCACACCCCTCGTGTAAAGTGGCAGAATTTCCAGACACATTATTTTGTTCATAAAGCATTGGCACCTCCAACATGTCATCCTAGTTACCTCCCTCTGCATCTTAACACCACTGCATCTTAACACCACCTGTTTAACTTCACAATTATTTTCTGGACCTGATTATGAGCTTGATGGAACCATTTCAGCCTTATTAAACATCAGGAGCCTGGACTGGCCTAGTTATGATGAGAACATGCCCAGTGCTCTGTGATAATCATCACTGTTCCCACAGACTACAGTGCTCAAAAGAAATGTGTGCGTGTGTATTCAGTGACAGTAAAGCTTTCAGATCTCACTCTGTCATTACTCTCATTAGAGAGGGTAGTGAACCTGCTAGAAAGCCTCACAGCTATCACTCACTCACTCATAGACTCACACACAAGCACATGGACAGCCATCTGTTAGTGTGCAGCGCCAGCCCCTGGCCCCCCGAGGCTCCCTCAAGCCTGCAAGAGGACATCAGAGTGAGCTCCAGAGGGGAAAACATTAGGGATCAAAGCAGCAGAGACAGGGACAGACTTTATAGAGGACACAGGTCAGACAGCTCCAGAGGTGGGGTCGCCACCTAGGGCCAACTCAGGCTTTCCCGGGACTGGAGATATGTGGACACCATCCCCTGAATCCTACTTTCTTTCTTCTCTCAATACGTCATTAGTATTAATAAGAAAAACCACACAGTCCTCAAGAGAGTAACCTAAAATAAAGGCTGAAAAAGAACAAATAATGTAAGAGATCTCATTACATACTTGCAAACTCCTTTATAATTTTTTCCTAAAAAAAATGCTCTCCTAGGATTTAAACTTCTAATTGTGCATTTATATGTTGTCTCATATTGCAAGATTGAGGAATAAACATCTAAATCTGACTGCAGAGCTATTTCAACAAAATAACCCACTGCCCTCCCATTCTCAACACACTGCTCTGATATTAGTTACATTTGTCTTACTAACGATTGGTCCCTCAAATATGAAAATCAGTGCCGCTGTGCTGGCCAGAGGGTTGAGATTAGCATAACATTAGGTAATCTGATATTAGAAGATGATTTATTACCATTCAGATCAACCAGAGGCAACAACTCAGCCAATATTACAGTGGAAGATTCATATTTTCATCTCAACAGCTTATTCAAACACAATTTTACTGTTTCATTTTTCAAATGAACAAAATTGATCAGAGAAATACTAATCACATCCTAAACTCTTTTTAGAAACACAATCAGTAAATAAATTAATTGAGACAAAATTACAGTACTGATTCTAGGCGGGCTGCATGATAAAGGTTCAATATTAGACTCGTAGCAAATGTTATGTATTGCACAATTTAAATTAACAATTTAAAATTTCGCATTGGACATTTCTGCAAAGTTTTACATCTTTGAATCTGTTAGTCACATTAATTGTCTGGAACTTTGAAATGTTAACATCAGCACAGTTTTATTCGGATCTAAGTATACAAACAAACAAACAATACAAAGTTACCACAATACGCCACATTGGTGAAGTCGAAATGTTTACAGTTTATTCTCTCTCATGAACATGATTAAACCAAACCAAAACGTGTAATCATTAAAACAGGAAAACAGTTATTGAGTCGCCCTAGAATGCTGGATGGAAAGATTCTTTGGAAAGACACACACACACACACACACACACACACACACACACACACACACACACACACACACACACAGTAACCAGATCCATCCACTTGACACTTGAAACATGGCTCTTACCGGCACAGGGGCTCCACCAGATCTTTATCCAGGAAGTCATGGTCCTTTTCCACAGCAGATATGTCAATAGGAAACTGAGAATCTACAGGAGAAAACACAGTACATATTACCAGGCTGTATAAATGACATAAAACTAGGTGGAAACATGGATGCAGGAGACACAAGAAAGTTAACTTATAGCTTTATAAGTCTCCTACAGACAGCTGGACATCTGCTTGCACAGGACAACAGTCTTTAGCAACAGGAACCAATTATAATTTACAATGTTAAGTGTTAAATGTATTTATGAGACAGTGGTAATATGTGTGAGTGAGACAGTGGTGATATAAAGGCTCTGTAATGGTATGTAAAGTCGCATGCTGGGCAGAGGTAACAGTTCAGCAGAAAACACTTCTAGCAAATGAGTCTATCTGCCACATTGCACTTAGCCATCTCTTCTTGGGTTTACTGGTATTTGTAAAAAAAAAAACAAAACAAACAAACAAAAAAAAACCATACATACATAAAATCATGTCTTCATCATCATCTTGTTTCCCTGTCATACTGCCATAATAGCTAAGCATTACTGATTACTGATATTGAACATTATACGCTGAAATCACATCATGTCTATTGTAGGTGGTTCTGTTGGTCTTTCCTATGCGACACTGTGTCAGAGCTGACCTAAAGATGGCAAAGCAGCATCTTCCTTTTTTTTAAAAAATTTTTTTTTTGGGCAAAGAAGCATTGTTGGCCCAACATTCAGGCAGTAGCTAGTTCCAGGCGCAAGGTGCTAGAATGTTGTAATTAGCTTTATGCTAGTTTACTAAGCGAGTAGCAGACCTTCACTGATAAACCCAATTTCACTTCAATAACAGCATATATTTCTAATCAATCAAAGTACGAATAATTGTGGGTTTTACAATAATTGGGTTGCTTCACTCTCTAAAAAATCGAAACGTTCTTTATATAACCCAATCACTGCATTGGTTATTTCACATTATGTTAACCCGTTTGGGTACAATATCCTGTCAGGGTTGCCACTTAAACCACTGGAATGTGGAATGTGATACCAACCCAGGATTTGGGTCAGTTTTGCTGCTGTAACATGAACACAAACCCGCTGAAAATTCCCAGTTGAGAGGCGAGAGATGAAGCAAACGACTGAATGAAAATCAGTAAGTCCCTTATTCCTCACTTCATCCTTTGAATTTTTAGAATTAATGTGTTATTAGTTGATCCCAAAATATACTTGTGGATAGCTAACATTATGGGAAATAAAAATAAGGTGTAGGGTAAACTAAGCTAACAGTACCAACTCGCTAATATCAATCTGTTTCTGTGTTAGCTGGTCAGGGTACTTCCTTTCTGTTCGCTAGGGACATTACTTTAATTTAGCTTAGATTGATATCTAATTTAGAAAGCTAGCATCAGACTTTAGGTAAGCTCATGTATCACCACTTAAGACATCTCTAGCCGGCTAAATAGAAAAATAAGGATAATTTTAGAAATGAAAATAATGCAATTAAAATACAAGTTTGCTAGTTTGACACGCATAAGCCCACTGCTAAGACTGTACGGTTTGAGAAGACACCACCTTGGAATTTCCAGATAGTTCCCATTTTTCCATCACTTTATCATGAATTCTATAAATCCCATTAAGTATATGTTGAATTTACACAAACTGTCATCAGAAGGGATCATAGCGCAGAGAAGAGGAAGACTTTTGACTCTTCTGAAGGGCTCGTGGAAGACTGAGGCAAAGGCCTGGGTTTTCCAGGCTTTTTCCCATGACCCTTTATTCCCTGTGGAAAGGAACTGGAGGCTGGAAATAGCTCTTCTTGGCCTTCAGATGAACTGAGAGAAGAAAAACCTCCCAGCTTTAAACTGAGAGCACACAGCTGTGTCAATGCAGCGGTCAAATTATTCAAATTTGCTGACAGAGGATAGAGAGAGAGAGTGATGCATATCTTATAACACAGCGTAATGGTATGTGTAGCTTGTAGAGGAAGGCAGCTTGAGTGTGCAGTGCTCTCCAGAATTATTGGCACCCTTCATGAAAATGAGCAAAGATGATTGTATAAAATAAACATCACACACAATAATTCAAATGTTACACTTAAACGATATGAGAAATGATTTAACTTTGTTGTAACAAAAAACATTATTAGAAATACTTTGTCAAATAATTGTATTTTCTCTATGAGATGTATGTGCCCAAATTACTGATACCACCAAGTAACAAATTATTTTTCATCTGATCTCAGTTTAGGGATGTTTATGTGTTATTTCATTGGATTAACTCTATCATGGTACTAAAGGTTGCGAGTTAATTGCTAAACTCATTGTGTGAGTTTGTTTTTTTTTTATTTGTTTGCCCATTCTGTTGTCATTTTTATTTTACTGTAAAGTAAATGTAATGTAAAAATATTTTTTTAGTGTTTCTTTGTCATTCCACTTCCTGTAGAGAGTGTAGACTGCTATCAGTCCCAGTGCACTAATCGGCCTGTTTATTTAAACATGAATTTGTGCTTTAATTAAGTCACAAGTATCTCCTCTTGTAAAATTTAATGCTATATCAGCACTTTTGACACAACGTGGGTGTAGATGAATATCACTGCCATTTTGTACACAACTAATGTGAGGTTTAACAGTGTCTATCTGTCTAAATTAATATTAATTTGTCTCTTGCCATATAACTGATAAGCTCTATAATATAACATTGGTAACATTTGATTTGTCATATTAGTCCGCTTTTTGTTTCTTTGGTAAAGTTCTGTCACAGAAGTTATATGTGCTCTATAGTAGTATGTCTGAACACTTCCTGGAAATTTAACACTAAATTTCACACTCCTGCCAAAGATACCTAATCTGTCTTATATATATTTACATATAATACATATAATCATATGCCGGTATAATTTCCATATAGGCTAAAGCTATGCTCCCTCTGGCTACAGCGGAGAGAAAGAGCATACTGTACAGCTCAGTGAAAAGAGTAATGACTGTCATTCTCCACCTCTTCTTCTTCCTTTACTCCTGTGACAGTTTGTGTTAAACTCAACCTCGATAAACGTCGTTTAATGTCGTCCTTTATGAAAAGTGTGTAAGGAAGCAGATTATAATGGCATACGTTTTTCAAAAATGTTTTTCCTTATAGCCAAATAAACTGCAACTGCGTGACCAAGCTCATTACAGCTGATGTTACACAAGACCTGGAGGCTTTTCTTGATAAGTCCTGTGTGTTTGTTGTCTGTGTGTTTTTATATAAAACATGCTGTCGTACCCTCATAGAGCTGAGCATACTGTGGAAATCCTGCCGCTCTCAGCCAATCACACGCCTCCTTCGCTTCAATCTCTAAAAAAAAAACAAAAAAAAAACAGACAACAGACAAATTAGTCCTTTGATTGGTGGCATTTCTTCTTTTATCCATTCATCATGCCTTCATCCACACACACATGTTCTGTCAACCGGCATAGCTAACCGAAGACACTGAACAGGAGAATGCTAAATTGCATACACTGCTAAATATAATGCCTGCTTTAGAAAGGACTGATAGCTGACCTAAAACTGCACAGTAAAGTTGCACACATACATTTGTACAGTAGCCCATGATATTGTACAAATACAGCAACAACAAAAAAAATAAATAAATAAAAAAAAACCTCAGAACAATCCAAAAGCACTTGCCTCAAAATGATCACAAAGTGCAGTTCACTGAGAAAAATCTGACCTTTTGTGTAAATGCTTTTTATCTTNTTATGGATCATTTCCTTTAAATTGCAAATGTATTCTGTGAAATGCAAAGACACAAAACTAAGTATAATCAGTGCTGAAAATCCTGAAGCCATTAAAACATCAGAAATGGTACTGTTCTGAAAGATAAGTAAATGTGACATCAGGCAGTTTTTTTCCTGTAAATTTTCCACACATTAGAGATAATGATACATAAGAGGCAAGTCAACTTACAAAGCAAAGCATTTCTTAAAATGTAGATGAGACAGGAAATGATCTTACCACATTATGACAATTATATCCGTTTCATTTCAGTATTCTCATAATTCTGAGAGAACCGTGCAGTAAGGAGGCGGATTATTGCGGATAGAACGATATGAATGGTGAGCGCTCACTGGCTCTGCTTCAGCTCCATTCTAGCAATGAGACACGAGTGTGTGTGTATGTGTGTGTGTGTGTGAGAGAGAGAGAGAGAGAGAGAGAGAGAGAGAGACAGAGTGCTGCTCTCTCTCTCTATTCTGCTCTCTCACAAACAGATCTGATACAGACCCACACAGTTTTATTCCTTATTCCTACTCCCTTTCTCCCTCCCATTTAATGTGAATCTCTCTCTCTCTCTCTCTCTCTCTCTCTCTCTCTCACACACACACGCACACATGGAATGAAAAGCTCCCGAACAGTTGTAGCGATGACACATGAAATGTTTGAATGAGCCCCCATTATTAACAATTCACCACAGCATTGCACCAGTGGCGAAAAAACATTTGAACAATGGTATGTGTACAACTGCACCTGTGCTCCTGCAGTGATGTCAGATCAGAACTATGATGTCAGATTAGCATTAGCGTGAAAGAGAAAGTCATTCATGAAAATCTATCATGTATCAGTGGCATTATACTGAAACCTAAATCTCTGTTAGTTTATAGACTAGTTTATATTACTCTGAGATAAAAACAGGCTGCTGTTTGGCTCAAAATGACATCACCACAAGTTCATCTGAAGTTGAGTTAAACGATCATAAATACATAAATCACAAATACCACACTGTAATTGGCTTGATATCCTGGTGGGAGGAAACTTTAGAACCAGGAGGAAACCCAGAACATGTGACACTCCACGCAGACTATAACCTGAGCTCACCAACTGTTGGTATGACATTAAAAAGTCAAACTGAACATCTGGTGTGACGTGGTGTATCAATCTCCCAAATGGACGAATCAATAATCAACAAGGCAGATTATTTTTGTCTCTTTTTAAAGCATGCAGATGTCTCATAAGAATCTGAGAATCTATAAAATACAATCTGGCATACTGCACACATAGCATGCAGCACCAAGAGCAATAACATCTTAACAGACACTACTTGTAAAGTCTGTAAACAGCACCAGAGCATCTGAATTACCAGGACAGCACAGATCTGCCCACATATGTAAACTATTAGAAAGAGATGTGGCGGGCCTTTCTTCAGGATGGAAACAAGACTATCAGGGGAAAAGCTCAGTGGGGTGCAGCCAGACCCACACTCACACACAGGAAGTGATTTTATATCTATTCGCCTCTTTAAAAGAATTTGTTTATTTTACTTGTATAAGCACAAAAGGTCACATTCTTCTATGGGTGTGTATGTGTGTGTGTGTGTGTGTGTGTGTGTGTGTGAAGTCACTGGTCAATCTACACTATCTTAATGCTAATAGAATATATGAAATACAACATAAGACCATTTTGGTAGTGTATAATGTATAATGTATAATGTATAAAATTCAAACTGTTGCCATGTTTAGGATCTGATTAAATGGATGAGGTGTAAGAGAACATCTAGAGTCCACAGTAGACTTCGGGGCTTGTTTATTGGTATATAAAATGGTCTCTGGAACTCTAACCCCAGAGAGAATTCTGGTTAGTGGTAAGAGAATGTTAGCGTCATGGGCTCTAAAGCTGTGGGAACAAAGTGCTGCTGTTTTTTCTGCACCCGCTTTAATTAAACACGGACCCCTGGCATCTTCGGTGACAAGAAAAGCCCAAGACAAAGCCACACAACAGTCAACCTATACAAACGGCCTGCAATCACACCATGGCAGCACAAAACTTGAGTCATTTCATCACCTCACCAACACAAAGTCATGTACCTACTGTGTGCCAACAAACCCCACACAGAGCAATCATGGTCCTGTGGCACTCTGCAGCTCTAATCCTGCCCCACCAAGGCCACCCCAACAGGCCCACAGGCTCAGAGCCATAAGAACAGCCTGCAGGAGGCAAAAGAGGTTTGAAAGCCACCAATGCTAGATAGAGGCCACCAATAAAAGGCTTTCTCCTTTTGATTGAGCAACCAAGACCTCACGTTACATAAGAACACCACCTAGTGTCCTTAGAATTCACTCCGGGGCCAATAATGTCTCTTTCAGGTCTTTTAATCCCCCTCTTGTACTCCCCCACTCTCATTCTCTCATTCTTTCCTTCCTGCTCCCTCACTTTTATTAAGTGTTCAACTCTTGAAGCTGGTGCCAGTGTAGCGTCGGTCACTGTTGGATCTGAAAGAGGATGGAATTAAAGCACTTCCTGTAAGT
>CM074961.1:7863532-7884372 GCA_037577455.1 Pangasius macronema
GTAGACTCAATATAATGTGATCTATTTCAAGAAACTATTATTGCAATATATTACATCAGAATGTTACATCAGTACTACATGAGAGATAGTAGTACCAATAATCGTGTCTAGTTTAGACCCTGGCTGGATAATAAATCACTGTGTGTGCTGTGAGAGCAAGCTGGAGCAAGGACAGACACGTTCTCTGATTTCCCAAGATCCTGCAGAACTACACAGCTCAGTGGAGATAGCATCCACCCAGCAGTGTCAAGTCAGCATTGCAGAATTCCAACAGTGCCTCTGATACCAATCAAAGTCCTGAGCATTTTTGGTGGTTCAAACCGACTCAAAAAAGGAGCACCATTTACTAAAATCTATCTTAAGAAGCGTTCTTTTTTCCTGTCTGAGGAAACTTCCTTGCTCTATCACATATTTACTTTAAGCAGACCTTTTCAGCCTCTTTCCACCACTAAAGAAAGTCTGAATGAAACAATGAAGTGAAACACTGGAGTCAGAGACTATAGAAGGAAAAGTATATTTGGGTTTGTCATAGTTCCAGTTAGTGGACATAATTATTACACTTTAATTTTGTGATAAAGGTCTAACCTTTTATTATATTATGGTTTGCAATATCGAGTTTCAGATTTATACATGCTCAAAGATATACAAATAATATTGTTCTGAAAACATCTTTCACAACAATACCATATTACATTTTGAACAAACTGAAAGGTCAAATGATAATAAANCCACAGATAATACAAATTAGAACACTATAAAGCACAAAATCCAATCCAATAATTACTAAAATACTGAAATGAGTTAAAGAATTCAATTGAACACAAACCAAAAGAGATTCATTTGTTTTGTAGAATTTTGCACTGACTGGCAATGCACTGGACTCTTCAAGCCCACCTCAGAACCACCAGTCCAAACTCAGACCGTATCCCTGACTCAAGGCTCTTTCAGCCACTTAGAGAGAGAGTTCCTGAGCAGAACAGGACAGCAAAAGTGGGTCATTCGAGTGCACTGTGCACCTTCCTTACCTCGCTCTATCTTCTGGACCAGCTGCCGACGGGCCACGATCCGGGCCAAACGCAGTCCAGATCGCCTGTGGTGACTGTCCAGCCTCAGGTAGATGTCCTGAGTCTCAGGTGTCATGCTCCCAAAACACTCAGTGTCCATACACTCGTCTGGTAATTCCAGTGTCATTACATCCACCTGTCTCTCTCTCTCTCTCTCTCTCTCTCTCTCTCTGTTACTAATGTCCACAGACAGTTAGATACCTACAGGAGGTGTCTCTCTTCCTATGCGTCTTATCTCCTGGACACTCCTTCAGCTTTCACACAGTGAGACGCAGCTGTTCTACATTCCACAGTGCTGAGAAACTTACTTCCACTCAAACTGGGAGTAGCATTAAGACCGTTTCACTTTACTTTACAAATACATACACACATACACTTGAAGTCAACTTTAATCTCAGAAAAGACTCCTCTCTGATCTACCCACCTCACGGTCATGTGACTGTAAGAGGCACCAATAAGAACAGGATATTGGAAGAAGAACCTCAGCCAAAGTATGCTTTATTCCAAAGCATGTGTGGCCAAAAAAAAATCTGAGTAGAGTTATGTGTGCTTCAGTATGCGCATGTGCGTTCATGTTCATTTATCATTAAAATAATTAATGCACCATATGACTAAATTTAACCATAATGCTACCTAAAAACACCTGAGATTAGATCATTTACACTATTACAATATTTTCATTTTATAGAAAAAAAATACTGGTTACATATTACGGTGATGTTTCTTTTAAAACAGCAGTACCAAAAAAAATAAAGAAGCGAGTAAGCCAAATAAAGAGAAGAAAACCCCTTTTTGCTCAGCAATAAGGCAATAAGTTCTGTTACAGAGATGCAGATCCCCCCCTTGTGGTACTTAATGCCAATACACACACATGAAGTCGCTTGAATTTATTATTATGATTTATTTAATCTGATTTATTGCATGATTCATGCAAAGAATGTTGCAAATTGGTGTGTTGTGAACACACACACGCACTTTAACTAAACTATGGTTAATGCACTTTAGCTAAACTAAGGCATTTTCCACATTTTTGCTGTTTCATTCAGTTTGTGAGTGACAGGAAGCTGATGCTGCACCATTCACACTCACACACAGCTATGTACGATTAACACTGTACACTAAACCTGCCACTCTATACCCCTTAATTGCCTTGGTGTCTCTGTTCTTGCATTGCATTAACCTCTAATTGTACACTTGCACACACACACACACACACACACACACACACACACACACACACACACACACACACACACCCCTCATCTCTTTCTCTGTATATGACTTGATTTATGGCCAGGTTGATGCTGATGGTGCCTGTGCTGCCCTACATTCTCCCTGGCTGAAAAGAGCTCACTAATATTCATCACTAAATGCCTGAGCTCATACAGAATACAAATTTAGGATCTGCTTGTCTCTGTTCATCTTGATTAGATGTGGAACATGAAGGAAAGCCACAGTATATCACGTGCAACCTGACTGACCAGTGACTTAAGTGGGTTATGTACTGTACACTAGACTGAGCCAGAAATGGCCGTCAAAAATCCATCAATCTCACCATCAGAGTAAGGATTAACTATTGAAATGCCACACCATAGCTGAGCTTCCAGATGCTAATGAGACAGGACCTTTGCCAAAAACTGCAGGCAACAGATGCTTTAATGCTTTGAGGTAACTGACCCCTAGTGGCTGCTGCTTTAAATTTAGAAATTTTTCGAAAGTTTCCTTTTTCAATCCAGCATGGCCTCTTTTCATCATCTCCATACTATTTTAAACCGCAGCACGAATCTCCAAATTCCTATCAAATGAACATCCAAACAAACTCTTACATAGCTTCCATTTAATCGTGCATTATTCAGGGCAGGTGGGACTCTGCTAAATCCAAGCCCACCTGAGTTAGACTGCATCCGGAGACATTCCACATACCATAATCATGCCGAGTGAGCAGAGAGTGGGAATCCCCAAATTCCACCTGCATTAGATTACTAGCAAACTGGAACTAATCCACTTCAACCGATCACGAAAATACACCGAGTTTCTCTATACGGTGTTGTAACGATACTACCGGTATCGGACCAAGTCATAATGGTACACGACATCGGAACCATATAGTAAAACTGTAAGAAAATATCTGCTGAATGGAATCATATGAGTGAGAATGACAGACATTCTCACTAGCATTAGCATTAAAAATTGTACCCTTTTTTAAATCCGTATTAAATACATGTATCTAAACAAGTATTGTGAGCACCGCAATGGAATGAGAAAAGTTGTGTGACTTTCTTGCCAAGACTTGGGTTAGTAATTTTCCTCTGTTTCTAAGTAGGTCATATGTATTACTCGGCCTTTATATTATAATTCAGTGTCTAATTAGCCCAGCTAACAGGCTCTCTGGTTTGAATGAAAACGGTAGCGTCATGCGCACAGAATTCAGCCTGGCATGGGCCAGCCCAATTTTTTAAGCAGTTATAAATCAGTTAGTAATTTAACAAAAAGCTTGGATTCACTGTAGCTTATATGGAAAATGAAGCTTGTGAGTAGAGGAGGTATGATCTCTTCATACCTCCCCAATAAAAGAATAAAAGATGTATTTTACTCACTCTGCAATATTCCTTCTACGTAAGTAGAAGTCCTTGACGAAATAGGACCAGTCCCAGAGACATAATCCACAGGAACACTGGGTGCACCATGGCACCATGCACACACTCATTGACGTCCAGGGGGAAATTCAGCCTAGCCAATCTGTGTTTTGGGGATGTAGAAGGAAACCAGAGAATCTGGAGGAAACCCATGTAGGTGCTGGGAGAACATGCAAAACTCCACACAGACCTGAGCTCTAGTTCGAACTGAAGACTCTGAGACCCACTGCACCACCAATGCCACCCATACGCTAAAAATCAGACTATATTCTTGTGTTGAACATGTCTGACTTATTGCTCAGTGGACTTGCCATAAGCTGTGCTAATTCAGACACTGTCAGTTTGGAATGGAGCAAGCAGCACTGGACTTGCAGAGGAGATTGAACTCAAACACTGGTTGCTATTTCAGATACGTTGCAATGTAACAGATAGAACTTAGGTTGTTTGTAGCTTGTAACCTACTTTATAATATAGTGGTTTTGTAGTGTACATTTTCATAGGACCCTCTCCACTAAATGAGATATTTATACAAAAAGTTACCCAGGAGGCAAGATATATTCTTAGCCGTCCAGACCACCCGGTTACTCCAGCTTCTATATTTTAGCTGCAAATTTAGGCCAACTTTTACTGACAGCCCCTGAGAGATTATATGTAAAGATATTAAAGATCCTACACCTTATTATTTTTGAGCATGTTTATCTACTGGAAGTGTGTCTATGAAACATATTTCAAGTTCTTCTATGTTGAAAACCATGTATTTCTGGAAGGACACTCTCTTCATTCAAACTTCTCACTAGACACTATTTCCCGAAATATATCCAGACCCCAAGTGTTCGTTAACTGACTAGAATGACGCAGAAGGTGAACATATGAGAGCAGTGATTCAATCCAAGCACACGTATTTGAAATCGGCTTTTCTGATTGGCAACTAATGTTTACCTTTACACGTCGTTATACGACTAAGTAACAAATTACCGTATTTGGGATTCAATTTCTTACGCATGCGAGGCGCTCTCACTGCTGAGAGAAAGATTCTGTACTGTTTATATGATGAATTAGAAAAGCAGTTTGAGAATTAAAAAAACAACCTTTAACCCTTAATCATGCTATGTTGACTGCAGCGAAGCCTTATTCAGATGAATCTCTCGCATGATGCAGATGATGTTGTGAACAGTGTGTAAGAAGGATTTATTCCCTACTGAATTTAAGAAAAAGATTTAATTAAAAGAAAAGCCTCCATCTAGCCACTTTCACGTTACCTATATGTGATACACCTAGATTTACCTAGATATGACATTTTCCTCACAGGTGGATGTAGATTTCTTCATCCACAAAGAATTACTTGACTGGGATAGCGTTCTTAAACAAAATGACAAATATCTTAATGTATTCTCTGCTTGAATCTCATTTCTGCTTCAATCTCTTAAACATTCTGCTTAGTCAACTAGCTAATCTGTTCATCCAAGTCAGCTGATATTCATCAAACAAAGACAATGAACTAAATAAGTAAAATCGTGAGCACTGTAGCTGCTGATTTTTAAAATCGAGCCTTGAATTGATGGTCTACATCCAAAACTACAAACTGCACTCTTAAAAAGAGCTCTTCGTGTTTAAAATGCCTCTGTCTAAAACGCTAGATGCAACTTTTAAAGAATATACTGTCCTAGATGGCAACGTCAGAGCAATACACCACCACTGGTATGTGCGGCTTCTTGGATGTAGTCTACGCTGTGTGATAAACTCGTGCTTTTTGGCTAAGACCAAAGCCTTGGCTGCTAAGCAAAGCACAGCTGGCGAGCATGCTTAGTATGCTAGTGTGCAGCTTGGGATTGAGCCTCACAGGAAGGACCGGGCTGTGTGGATTCGAAGGAGATGAAGATTCAAGAGGATTGAATGGAAACTCAGAGGTGTCAGAGAACTGGAGCTCATCTCATGGGAACTTGTGTGACCCATAACACCATATGACCTCTTTAAGAGTTAATGAATTCAGCACTGTAGGAGGAAGATTTCAGTGAGTTCTGGGCTTTAGAATAAGGGTACATTCACAAGAACAAGCAAACTGCTTTTCATTCATTTGGCAGCTTGTAATGAGCAGATTAACAGAATTAGGGGGATAAGTGTAAGGGAAAGTGTACTATGTTTCAATGTCAACACTTCTGCATTATAAATGATGTGCTACCCGCATGCATTAACTTCATCCTGTCCTTCCCAAAATAGCAGGCAGAGCGCTCGCGGCGCTGACATCATCCTGCGGAGCTCTTCGTGCTGTCGCGTGAGAGAGAGCCCGGCATCAGGAAGTTCAGAGAAACACTATGGAGAGGCTGTGAGCAGGACTGTGCGGTGCGGCTCTACTGACCTGCGAGTCGTCTCTCTCGGACATTTTTCCAGAGTAAATCCCAAGCCTTGGACGTGGAGTCGCGCAGCTGTTCGCTGATCGAGCGCCGCAGCTGCAGCTTTGCTGACTTTCGCCTCGTCGTCATTGTGGAATATGACGCATTCTAACGCGGCCGCGGCGCACCGTTATCGCTCCCGGCTCGGACCCGCGATTTTGCCGCAATAGTCGTCACTCCATCTGACTCGCGCCGCTGCGTCACTGTGCGCGAGAAGACTCCGGTCACATTTTACTCTGGAGCGAGAGTGTGTAGGTGATATAGCGCGCTCCGTGCGTCATACTCACTGTAGCGGGCGCGCGCGCGCAAGAGAGAGAGAGAGAGAGAGAGAGAGAGAGAGAGATGCTTTCTAGAAGCTGGTGAGAATAACAATAACGGAGACCGAGACAGATGTGAAGTTTTCAGCAGGGAACAGCCTCACCCCTAAATGCTGCATGGACCTCTCTCTCTCTCTCTCTCTCTCTCTCTCTCACACACACACACACACACACACACACACACACACACACACACACACGTTTGTCTTACTATTTTTGTGAGGTCTATCCATAGACATAATTACAGTGAAAGTAATTAATGCTATGCCTACACCTAAACCTAACCTTAAGTGAGGCCAAAATGCAGAATATCAGCAAAGTATTTCTATAATTAGTGACCCACAGGACCCTTTTTACTGCGGCCTCATTTTAAGGGATCAAATATAAGTTGTTTCTCATTACCTCATTTCTGATAACCTAATTTTTTCAAGCATCTGGCACCTTCTCTCATATTCATGTGTTTCTGCAAATCTAACATCTGATCATCTAACATCATATTGATGACTTCTGCTCCCCAGAATCGTAGGTACATGCTTTTATCCCAAACCGTAGACTTCACTGATCATACGTCTAGTGACCACAGCTCTGAACCTACAGCAGGAAATTATGTGTGTTTTCACCCCCAACAGCTGGTGTACTGACACTGCTACCATTTTATCTTTCTGCTTACCAGTTGTGGAATCACTCTTCATACATTTTAAGCTATCCAAGTAACCCAGATTATTTAATTCTTGCTTGTTTGTACGTACTTACGATCAAGGTGGAAATGAAATCTTCTCATAGTGATGAATGATCATTTTAATTGAGAATAAATTCTCCAGTAGACTAATTTTCCTACAGGAAGATAATGATAGCTACAATCTGGCAGGTCTACCAACGTACCAGCTAATAAGGGCTTGGGCCATCATCAAAATGCCATTACATTCAATTTATTGGCAATCCTCATGCATGTATCCACATTCAAGCAAAACCTGGTGTTAGCTAAACCTACCTACCAAAGAACAAAATAAGTGACCCCAGTGACTATAACGAAATGCTGACATCAGCTATTATGGAAATCATTAAACATTTGCTACTTGCCTGCCTAAAGTTTCTCAGAAACCAGTTCGAATCCTTTACACTTTGCCTACAGGGCAAATTAATCACGTGAGTTTGTGGACTTCAGACATGCTTTTTACATCATCAAACCAAAGCTGCTCAACATTTCGCATCTTACACTGCATTCAGAAAGTGTTCAGACCCCTTCATTTTTTTCACATTTTATGCTGCAGCTAAAACATAATTTTTTAAATCAATCTACACTCCATACCCCATAATGACAAAAAAACCAACAGATTTGTGATAACTTTGCAAATTTATTAAAAAGGAAACACTGAAATAGCACACTGATATAAGTATACAGACCCCTCTCAGTACTCAGTATTTAGTATGAAGCACTTTTGGCAGCCTTGAGTCTTTTTGGGTATGATGTGACAAGCTTTGCACAGCTGGATTTGGGGATTTTCTGCCATTCTTCTCTGCAGATCCTCTCAAGCTCTCTCATGTTGGACGGGGACCTTTGGAGGTCAGCCATTTTCATGTCTGACAGGATGTTCGATTGGGTTCAAGTCCAGGCTCTGGCTGGGCCACTCAAGGACATTCACAGAGTTGTCCTTAAGCCACTTTTGCATCGTCTTGGCTGTGTGCTTAGGGTCATTGTCCTGTTGGAAGGTGAACCTTCGGGCCGGTGTGAGGTCCTGAGTGCTTCGGAACAGGTTTTCATTAAGGATATCTCTGTATTTTGCTGCGTTCAGCTTTCCTCATACCCTGACCAGTGCCCCAGTCCCGGCCACTGTAAAACACCCCTAGAGCATGCTGCTACCACCACCGTGCTTCACCGTTGGGATGGTATTGCACAGGTGATGAGCAGTGCCTGGTTTCCTCCAGACATGATGCTTGGAACTGAGGCCAAATTGTTCAGTCTTCATTTCATCAGACCAGAGAATCTTGTTTCTCACAGTCACAGTCAAATTCCAAGCGGGTTTTCATGTGTCTTGCACTGAGGAGAGGCTTCCATCTGGCCACTCTGCCATAAAGCCCAGATCAGTGGAGTATTGCAGTGATGGTTGACCTTCTGGTTGATGGTTGATCTCTGGAGCTTAATCAGAGTGACCATAGAGTTCTTGGTCACCTCTAATACCCCCACAGTTCTTACCTCAAGCAAACTAGCTTCTAAGTTTCCCTATCCTTCCTTTTCGCATTTGTGGCCCCAGTAACATTGGATCTTGACCAAATATGTCTTGTTTTTTTTTGTTTTTTTGTTTACATAACATGCCACTAATTCTACTATTCAATTGTGGGACTTATTTATTTCCCTTATGTGAATTTCTGGTGCAAATTCTTTTTTTTTTGCCACCACTTCCCTGAAGTTAAACTGTATCCAGCATGACTATATTCCCTATTTGAATTACTGTAAACAGTTTGCTTTGTAGCTCATCTTCCAACTAAAGCGTGAATAAATATGTCTGGAAGTTTATATGTTCTATTTCTAGGCACTGTAGTTTTCCCTGGAATCATCATTAAATTAATATGGAAGCCCAACATAGTTTAGTTTATTTATTTATAAAGCACATTTAAAAACAACAGAAGTTGAAACCAAAATGCTGTACAAGCAGTATGAAACAGATCTATACACAAAACATTTAACAAAATACCAGAAGACGAATGGACATTTTCCAGGCTCAGGCTGAATTAATAGATAAAGAATAAAAGTGAGTCTTCAAGGAGGATTTGAACATAGCAATAGAGGAGGATGGATTTATATGAAAAGGGATGTGCTCACGCTTCCTGGTGCCAGTCAAAAGCCTGGCTGACACATTTTGCCCCATTTGCAGGCGATCTAGAGCATAGTGGGTAGCAACATAGAGGGTTTGCATGAGATACAAACTGATTAGCCTAAATAACAGAAATTATGGGTTAAGTGGGTTTTTTTTGTAATACTGTAAAATGTATTGTACAGATATAGTTTAACTTGAATCAGTGATGGAATAACACAACCAATACAGGACCTGGATGAATTCTGAAGTGTATACAGGTATTTGCAGTAGCTAGTCCACCTACCAGTATTTTTTTGGGATGTGGAAGGAAACCACAGTGTCCAGAGGAAGCCCATGTGGCCATGGGGAGAACATGCAAAACTCCACACAGACAGTAACCCAAGATAAGGATCAAAGTAGGCCCACAGAGCAGTGAGATACCATCACTACCTGCTGTGCCAACATGCCACTATGCCACCCAAAAAATACATGATAAAACCTGACTAAATGTCTATATTTTAAAAAATCACAATTACAGTAGCTGATTCTTAATGTTTTTTTTATTTTGCAATAAAATCTATGGTACAGAGAGTATGAAAACCTTTTTTGACTAGCGTATAAACTGACTCAACTGTAGAATACTTTTTAAAAGTTTAACTGAAACTTCATACGTGACCTGTGATCTTGGGATTGGAGATTTATGTCAGTAGGTTACGGTGATGACATGCCTGGCAGGAGGTGATGAGAGAAAAGGGGAAGAAACCTAATATAACACCCTTACAGCCAGTATCACACTGCTTTTACTACTGGGACACTGTGCTGTATAATCAGATACATGGATGTGACTAAGAAAACCCTGCATGCCCTAACTTCCAGCACCATGAACCTGGGTTTCTGCAAGTGACATGCTGAGGAAGAAAGATTATTTACACAAGTGAACCCTCAAAATAAAGCTAAAGGGTAACTTTACTCCGGGGGATATAGGGCATGGAGCCAGTCTGGCGCTGAAAGGGTCTTAGTCCATGTTCAACTGTTAAAGATTATATTTACTGCTTGCTGAAGTGAAAGACGTTTGACAGATACAAAAGCCAGAGGAAAAAGATGCACAGTGTACTCTTGCTTACCCTTTAATCAATCAGTTGTACAGTATACAGTGGCCTGGAAGTGCAAAAGACATTAATAAACCAAAAAAACGCACCAGCAAAATGAGAAACACCATGAAAATATGAACATGGAACAGAAATTTCAGTTGTTTTTACAGTAAGAGAATCTACTGATGCTTTTATTCTTGCTTATTTTTTTTATCAAGGAAATTCATATGACATTATTTTCAGATATGCTATCAATTTTAATATGATTTAATATGAGTATGTGAATGCTTATAACCTGACAAAGGAAGCGAGGTTATTCAAAAGAAACATTGTACCTGGTTATAATTACATAAGTATCTGCACATTAAAGTGTTTCCACAAGGTTAACTAGATAATAGAGTGAAAAAGTGCAATTCTTTTTCTTTATAATAGTCCTACACTGTGTCCATTCAGCAATGAGCATGAGAAGTTCAATAAGGACCTGCTCTTTCCATTTTGAGTTCATGGAGTGCTGTTGTGTTTTTGAATCTGCTGTTGCGTTTCTGGCCTTGCTGATGTGTTTTGGACTTACACGCCACCACAGTTACATTCTAAATCACATTTATGAAACGGTAGTCATAGATCCGACTGAGTTCATAAAGTTGTTGTTATTAAAGAGTAATAGTGCATGTCTTAAATTTTTATGTAGCGCCCTCCCTCTGAGAACCTGCACACGCGTGATCTAGGATCATGTGTCCTCAACAAAACAAGGAAATCAGTGTTGTTGGAATGTCACAAGGCTGATACCTTGTGTAAATATTTTCAGCCATCTCTCTAAATTGCTCTCTCTATAATCTGCTTATCTATCAAACGACAGCTTCTCTTTATAGCAGTGACATTTCATGCAGAACCACAGGAGGCCCCTTAGATCATCCTAATAAATATGCACGTGTAAGACCATTCGGCTATTTGAGCATGCCATTCACAGTCGATCCTTGCATATGAAATTCTCAAATCTGTCTCTATGCGTACATCTGTCCTAGAATGTGTCCTTATCCAATTGCAGACAATCAGAACAAGAGCCCGTGAGATGCCTTGCTGGAACTGTGCCAATCAGAGCAGCTGTGTCATTTCTGCTGGCAAACATGCTTCTGCCCATGCGCGTGTAATAGAATAGAAACAGAATAGGATGGTCCACCATTTAAAGGAATTAAAGGGCAAAAGAGGATTAACATACATACATACATACATACATACATACATACATACATACATACTGCACAACTACAAGTTGCAGAATTTACTGGGAGAAATCAGTGGCTTTGTTTAATCTTTTCTCCTTTTGCCACAATGTTTTAAAATACTTCTCCAGCACATAAATTATTTCAGATCTCCAGGCTGTAGGAGAAGCTATCCTTGCAGAAGGCAAAGGGGAAAGACAATCCACAAACCATTACTATTTCAGTCACTGAAAGGAAACACCATACAGTCATATTGCCACAACTATCATCATTGTCATTAGAAATAACAGTGTTCGTTGTGTTATTGCGCTGCTCAAGCAGAAGTGAATCTGAGATTTCCTGCCACACATCACTTACTTACAGAGAGAGAGAGAGAGAGAGAGAGAGAGAGAGAGAGAGAGAGAGAGGGAAAGACAGGGAGAGAGTATCTGTGTTAAGAGTGAGTTAATGATTGAAGGATGGGGTAGTTAAGTGACCAGTAAGGAATGCAAGGCCATGAGGGTTACATGGACATGAGCCCTAGTTAAAACATGTATTGTATTTGGTGAAATTCCCAGTGATAGAGAAAAACCTTACACATACTACATATGTCACTAGAATAAATTAGTACCTGTGCATGAGAGGGGGCAAGAGACACATTATTGTATCGCATTATATTAATAACACTGATCCATTCAGTCATCAGTCTTTGTTAAAAACATGCATTTCGGGTCAAATAGATATTATAAACTCATTCACCCCAACATCTCTCCCTAAAATAGATCAAGAGAAGCCTGGAGCCTACTGAGGTTGCTGCCTCCAGCTTAGAACTCATCCTCAGATCTCACTAAAACAACAAAAAACACCAGCACTGTTTCTACCCCTCTGGCTATTTAAATTGGTTTCTGAAACAGAGATTGTTATCACAGAGGCAAGGACCTCTGGGATTGAGAAGTGGCTACTCTGGGGCTGAAAGAAAGTCTAATGGTTGCAGAGGGAAACAGCAAACATGAGAATGCTTGTCCTTACAAACTGAGGCCTCTGTTTATGTTGGCCACCCAGAGCAGCTCTCTTCCCTCTGGCTGGTAGACAGATGTATACTTGGGGATTACAAACCCACACCACCCCAAATTCTGACTCCCTAAAATAATGCAACAGCACAGAGAGGGGCTGTATTACAAACAGGACGTGTTTCTTAACACACATTTATACAAAGACACACACAGGACTGATGAGGTAGAGCTCCTTACCTCAATGAAAAGAGCACAGATAAACTTCCTCAAGGGTAAAGTCATCATGTTTTCCTATCTGTTGTGTTCTATAATCAACACCCACACTCAGACACAGACAAACACTCAAACCATTATGACTTTCTACAGAGGCTCATTTACTGTTTACATTGAGGTTGGTCTTTAGCTGTACACACATTTTTGTGGCGCTAATGATGCTTGTGCCACAAACAGACAAAGTTATACAGGCCAACCACAAATTCAGCACTAAGCACAAACACTACACACTGAGCACTCTGCATGAGGGGTGGGTGTGGTAAGTGAGAGAGAGAGAGAGTGTGAGAAAGAAAGGGGGAGGGAGAGAACGAAAGAGAAAGAGACAAAGTGTGTTTCAGTGTTAGTGTGATGCCGTGCAGATTTCAGGCAGAAATGAACTCGCTGCCCCGTATCAAGCCAACTCTAACAACACCCATTATAAAAGGCTCCATATATACTTTGTAAGTAAGGAATAAAACATGATGGGGCATGCTGTTATAGGAAATAACCCCAAAGTTGATGATTTTCCTATAACAGCACAAGCGTTTTATTTATTACCAAAGCAATTTAGCAACTATTACAATTTTTATTTATGAACAAATGACACTTCATATGTGTGTATGTCTCATGGCATGGGTGTTGGTACCAGATGGGCTGCTTTGACTCTTTCAGAAACTGCTGATCACCTGGGATTTTCACACACGAGGGTCCCCAGAGATTACACGGAATGATGCGAAAAACAAAAAAAAAGATCCTGTGAGAAGAGAGTCTGCAGGCTGAAACACCTTGTTGATGAGAGACATCAGAAGAGAGTGATCAGACTGGTCTGAGCTGACAGGAAGTATCTAAAATAAGCACTCTTTACAACCGGGGTGAGCAGAAAAGCTTCTCAGAACATACATCAAACACTGAGGTAGATGGGCTACAGCAGTAGAAGACCACATCAGGTTCCACTCCTGTCCTGTCAGCCAAGAACAAGTAAGCTGAGGCTATTATGGGCACAGACTCACCCAAACTGGACAGCTGAAGATTGGAGAAAGACCAGGTGATTTTTTTTCTAATCTTCAGCTGCCCATTGATAGCCTCAGATTCCTGTTCTTGGCTGACAGGATAGGAACCCAATGTGGTCTTCTGCTATTAAGTCACTATATTTCTGGCAGCTCAATCCAATCTGGCTATTTTCCTCTGTCCTCTCTTATCAACAAGGCATTTCCATCCACAGAACCGTCACTCACTCGATGTTTTTTGTTTTTTCGCACCAAAACTCGAGAGACTGTTGTGTGTGTGAAACTCCCAGGAGAGCGGCTGTTTCTGAAATACTCAAACCAGCCCTTCTGGTATTAACATCCATGCCACAATGAAAGTCACAGACATCACACTTTTTCTTCATTCTGATGTTTGATGTGAACCTGGAGCTCTTGACCTGTATTTGCATGATTTTTTTGCATTGCACTGCTGCCATGTTCAACAAATGTTAATCTTCATAGTCACCATTCACAACTACATACGATTTAAATTTAATGGAAATACTAATTATATCATTGGAGAGAACAACGATGTAAAGGAATGTCACTATTTGACAGATATAAGCTGATGTTTTGTTGATTTGCTTGCCTTTCTATATTGCAATTGTTGGGCATCACGCTGTAACAAACTCTGATAGTGGCTCATCAGTGCAGGAATCACACTGCCCCATTGTCAGGAGAGGAGCATCCGACTGAACAGTTAATGAGGTTGCCAGAATGATGTTAAAAACACTCTGCCACCAAGATCTTTTTTTATAGCAAATAATCTGAATTAAATCTAATAAAATACAGAGAGTCCATTTATGATGGTCAGGACCATTTCTTTTGTAAGATATATTGCAAAAATTGGAGTGAATAATAAAAAGAAAAATACATCTCCTTTTTCCAGTGCTGAATTTGCTGGGCTGATTTGTCTGGATTTTGAGTTGCAGTTGGACTGGAAATTTCACAGAAACCTGCCAACCCAGGTTAATGATATTAGCTCTACCTTGTTTGTCTCACACACGGGAAACATACCTGCTGTATCAAACACAGATGAACAAAGTTATGTTTAAAACCTCTCAAAGCGGGTTGCTGGACAGTATCCTGGACGACTCTGTGCTGTCCAATGTCAGCTGGGTTACTCTAACAGTTTCACTAGACAGTAGACTGTAGCATAGGTCAAATGTGATAGCCTCTCAACTTAAGTTTGATTGAAGCTATGTTGTTATTAATGTCTTCCTGTCCCATATCTGTAGCTGCTGCTGAGTAATCCATTCTTGACATCTTCTAAGCCGGTTTCATTAATGAGCTTCACCCAGGAGGCTTTTCTTAAAGTTCTCAAATAAGCAGAAGTTCCTGTCTGCTTCACCTAAATCCATTCACTCATTCATTCATTCAGCCATCTATAGTAACTTCTTTATCCTGATCAAGGATTGTTCTCCTAAATTTCAAATGAAAATGATTTGTTTGGAGAAACAATTTAATTTGAAGTTAAAAACTACTTATTAAAATACATTTTTATTCAGAAATAACTTCACTATTTATATATAATGTTAATGGTTTACATTTTTTCCTTTACATTTGCCTTCAAAACAAATTTCAGCCATAAAATTTCTTTAAGAATTTCAATAATATACATTTTCATATCTAGTGTATCCAAACTTCGGAGTAGTAGTGTAGGTCACAGTGTAGGTAAATGCAACTGATGGATTCTAAGCCAAGTTCATATCAAAAAGCACAAACTTGCACTGACTGGATGCTGCTCAGATTTGCCGTAATAAGAGTAAAAGAGGAAAACAAAAATTCTACTGACCGTGTCCCATTGTAACCTGACAGTAAACCCTTTATCAGTTATATCCTCAGATTAATCATTAGTGTGAAGAGGTCACAGAGTTATTACATGTATGGGCCAAACCGCTTAAACCCTTGGCTTATTATCTTTTAGTTATGAGAGTGAGGAATGTAAGTCTGGACGTTTAAAGGGTTAAACTGAATTATGTTAAATAAATTAAATCTTGAATAACATCAACTTGCTATATTTTCAGTCTGGCAGCTCATAAGAAATTTGAGTTGAAGCTCAATCAGCAAACTCCTGTTGCTTTGCTCAGACAGAAAACTCAGTGCCACCCAAGTGGGTAAAACCAGGTGGCACAGTCTGTCGGAAAATTCTTCTTGATGCCAAACCGTCAAAGTTAGAGAGAAAGAGCGAGAGAGAAAGAGAGAGAGAGAGTACATGCAAGAGAGAGAGAAGCTCATTTAAGTGCTGAATTAGCACTCATTAAAATTGCTCTTCGTTTCCACTAACAGTACAGCAAGATAATTAACCAATCCTTGTTATAAATTAAACAAATACTCAATATGAACATATTTTTAAGTCAGTATGAAGAGCTCTGGTGTCATATCCCAAACTTGAGGTGCTATTACTTAGATGTATTAAATGTTATGCTTGCTAAATTGGAATAGATGCAGTGTATTTTAACTGCTGAGCGATTTTCTCTTTACTGCCTGGAAACGCTGCAGTTTTTATTGTGTGGGTTTTGGGTTTTCATCAGAACTGAATGCCACACAGTGTGAGAGTAATTAGACTCATGCACACAATTACCATGACAAACACATGCACATATGCGCACGCACACACACACACACACACACACACACACACACACACGGTCTGCTTCCCCTAGACGCATATGTACACATAAATACACATAAATACACCTAATCAGACACATTCAAGTTAGTGAACCCAATGTTCCTGTCATTTAAATAGCAATATAAATCATGTACATGCTTAAAAAGTGAACAGAAACTCAGAATCACTAGCATCTTGTTAGAGTGACATTTTGTAAAATATAAAGATCAATTTAAACATAAATCTCTACATAAAACACTATTTAGATTACAGACTATGTGCTCTGATCAGCAACAATGAGACTTGTTCTTTCCTATCCTATCTTCTCCTATCCCATCCCATCACATCCTTTCCTTTCATTTCCTTTCCTATCTTAAGGAAGGTAAGAAAACATGTTTTTCTGTCCATCACAATGCAAACCACAAAGTTACTTTAAAAAAAAATGGACCAATCAATAATCAGTCATCATTTGTACTAATATCTCTTAGTTCCCATTTGTTTATATGGAAACCATCCAGAATTTCTTGATTTTTTTTCACAAGTATATGACAGGTTTCAGATACCTATATAGCCCTTTCATTTTTCAAAAATAGTTTTAAAATTATTTTTTGCTTTGATTTTCTCTAAACAATGCTAGGTTCCCCTTGTCCTGCTAGCTTACACGACTGCATCTCATCCAAAACACTGGTGATGTGCCTGTGCCACATTTCATTCTTAATTACTGGCCATATTAATTATTTGTAAAACAGAATGTGTTTGCCTTACATGGCTTTCTATACTTGGAATCACTGTCACAGATTGCACAGCCATGTTAATGCTTTTAATTTTGCGTTCAAATTGTATTTTGATGCATTTTTGGAGCATCTCACTATCTGCAGAATCTTTACTCTGCCTGGAAACTAGCTACTTAAATGACACCCAATAACTCTGACATTGATAATGTGTCTACAGGATGACTAATGAATAAGAAATAAAATACAATACAAAGACTTACAATGCTCTTGTTTCAAGTTTACTGAGCATTCTCAGTGATCCTGCAGTCATAGACTCTGCCTGAGGACTACTGTTAGAGGTCTGATGATATAACTTCCATGTTAATGAGTCTGTGACTGACACAGGGAGTGGTATATAACCAACATCATGAAATTAGATACATTCATTATTAAACCTATATTGTAATGACGAACTATATTGAACTATATTGAACTAATAATGAACTATATTCATTATTAAAATGATATTGAAGTAGACATTTGAGAGCCAGTGGTTTTCTGTGAACAAAGACAAGGACTCGTGCATTCCCAACCAAAACCACTACCACAACCCATCTCACAAAGTCACTGTTTTTCATTGGAAAATGTGCAGTGGTAAAAAAAAACATTGACCAGAATACTAATTTGTACAATCAGAATATGCCATCCAAGAGAAATCTTGTTTTTACTTGGCGCTTCTTTAAACATATCTCACGTCTTCTTTAAACATGTCTCATAAAAATCTTTATTTCTATGAGAGCATGGTTCATAGTCTTGGCATATTTGCTAGGTCCAGAGTGTGCAGTTCCCTGCTGTGTGGCGAAAGTGTCCTCTGTCTCCCGGCAGCCTCGTTCCTGTGGATCATTCCCATGGAGCGTGCTTGAAGTTCCCAAGTTGTGGAATGCTGCTCTGCATTCTGTCACGTCTGCTCCCAATGACAGAGGCTGAAAACCTACATCCAATCTCATGTTTCTAATCAGGTTACATACACGTGCATTCACTTTTCCAACATGATAGAGACATCAGACCTACTAACCACACACACACACACACACACACACACACACACACACACACACACACACACACACACACACACACACACACTAGCGTGCAGACTGGTTTCAGTTTCACATGCTAACATCTCTCTTAATGGAAACGCTTGTAAATAATGAACATGAGCCTTATGATATAAATGGTGGATGTTTGATCAAGGGAGAATGGAAAGAGAGAGATGAGAGAGATGAGCCTATGACAAACAAGTCCACAGAGACTCACACAAACACCCACACACACACACACACACACACACACACACACACACACACACACACACACACACACTAGGATGTGGGATGATGTAGAGGCGCCACTCAGCCTTGCGCCCTGTTGTGTCACTGCACGGCTCTAAATAATTTAGCGTCACTCAAATATTGATATGGAAATCACCACTGAGTGATCTGACAGCATGGAGAGAGAAATAGAGATAGAAAGAGGAAAAAAGAGAAGCAGACTGTCGCTCGTTTCGCCTCTATCGTGTTTGCTCTCTGTGGCCTTGTATGCTCTCTTTCTCTCTTCCTGTAAGGAAGCAGAAATGAAGAAATTATTTTGTCTAGCTATATGATGCACACTGTTCCAAACATGCTAATCGTTTAGGTTTTGGTTTGATATCAATCAAGATAGTCAAATGATAGCTAAAGGATAACAGTTAAGTGTTTTATAAGATAATTAAAGAAAAGCTTTGGGAAATATTTAATGCTACTGAGATGCTAAAATATATATAAAATATACATGCTGCATAACACTGTATGGTGCGCTGTTAGTTTATGGTGTTATTCAGTACTTACTTCACTGTAAATTAATGCTAATTTATTTCAGAGCAGTTTGAAACTCCTTGCATTCAAAAACTGAAATTCAATAACTCCAATGCCTTGCTTTGAAATATTTTGTCAAGCCACTGCAGTAGCCAATTTTATCTCGATGAGGCAACTAGAACAGTTTTTAAAGTGTGGTGCCTGTAATGTCAGGGTGTCTGTGGTTTTCAAAAAAATTTTAAACACAACCCATCCATCCATCCATTTTATGTACCGCTTATCCTACACAGGGTGGCGGGAAGCCAGGAGCCTATGCCAGGGGACCCGGGGCACAAGGCTGGGTGGATGGCGTCAATCACAACTCACTATTATCAAAGTTATTATATTTAGTATTGAATTCTTCAACAACTGCTTTATGCTGATCAGGGTCAGAGTGGATTCGGAGCCAATTCCAGTACAAAGCTGGACAATTAACTATGGATTAATCTCCAGCCAGTCTGCCTACCTGCATGTTTTTGCGAGGTAGGAGGAAACTGGAGAACTCAGAGGAACCCCATGTAAACATGGGGAGAGCATGCGGAACTCCACACAGACAATAACCCGAACTCAGGATTGAACTTGGACCCTGAAGCTGAGAGGAACGTCCTCCACCGCATCAGCGTGCTGCCAGTCACTTGAATGGAATGGGTTTAAGACAAGTCAGCGTATACATAACGCCAACTTGAACCTAATGTGTTCTGCTTGTGGACATTTCAGCAATAAATAGCACTATGGCTTCGACACATTTATATAACGAGTCTACTATTTGAATAATTGGATCGCATTAAAGAGGTCCCTGGATACAAAAAGTCTGAGAAGTCCTGCAGTAGAAGATACTGTGCTTATCAGGCTCTACATGCTGTATGTCTTTCATTCACAAAAGATTAGTTTAAACCTCACAATTTTCTATTGAGGATTTGGCACTTACTAGATGAGTTCATTTGGATACTAGAGGAAGAAGCTTGGTGTTTTCAGAGGTTTTCAGCTATATATTGAGCTCCTGTGAGATATCCAACTAACATCAATGGCATTATTCTACATATATTCCTTTAAAACTGATGGCAAGATACACTCACCAGCCACTTTAACTGTGTGAGCCTTTTGAGACAGATTCCTGTTCTTGGCTGCCAGGGGTGGAACCTGATGTGGTCTTTTGCTTTTGTAACACATCCACCTCAAGGTTAGAAATTTTGTGCATTCTGAGATGATTTCCTGCTCATCATGGTTGTAAAGGGTGGTTATCTGAGTTAACCACTCTTCCTGTCAGCTCGAACTAGTCTGGCCATTCTCCTCTGAACGTTCTCATCAACGAGGTATTTCCGCCTACAGAACTGCCACTCACTGGATGTTTCTTTGTTTGTTTGTTTGTTTGCACCATTTTGCTGTTCTATGTGAAAATCCCAGGAGATCAGCAGTTTCGGAAAAACTCCAACCAGCTCCATCTAGCACCAACAACCATACCACAGATCTAAGTCACTGATATCACACTCTAAAATTTGATGTGAACATTAACTGAAGCTCTTGACCTGCATCTGAATGATTATGCATTGTCCTCCTGCCAAATGATTGGCTTATTGGATTGCATGAGTGAGCAGATGTACAGGTGTTCCTACTGAAGTAGCCAGTGATTGTACATATTTGCGAAAATGTATTGTACATATACACTGCCCTCCAAAAGTGAGGTTTTGGACAATATCAGCATTAATCTTTATTTTCCTGGTGTAAATGCATTAAAGTAACTTAATAAAGAAACAGTCAGCCAGTGTCTTGTCTATCATGGAGTGGCCTGCCCAATCACCTGACCTTAACCCCATTGAGCTGCTATGGGAGGAACTGGAC
>CM074961.1:7902892-7918672 GCA_037577455.1 Pangasius macronema
AAGATTATAACATATATATATATATATATATATATATATATATATATATATATATATATATATATATATATATAATGTTTAAAACAAGACCATCCAACTATAAACAGAGCATCATGACATGTTTTACATGAACAAATCCTTTCAAAATACAATATGTCCAAGCCACCTTCATGTGCACATGAAGACAATAACAAAGGTAGCGATGCAACATGGGAAAGACTGAGAATTGGTTACCTGAATCTTCAACAGTCCAGTGAAATGATCTGAACGAGGCCACTGCAAGTAAGACAAAAAACAAACAAACAAACAAACAAAAAACCTTTACATTCATATATCCTTTTGTAAATGCTATGTTTCTGAAACTACCTGTGCTAAAGGAGTCACATGGACTTAAGTGACTACCGTCAGGATGAGACTCTCCCAGGGAAAGAGGCATTGTGGCATAAAGGAGAGAGAGAGAGAGAGAGAGAGAGAGAGAGAGAGAGAGAGGTGTTTCACCTGTGTGCTTGTATTTATAGACTCAGAGGTATGCAAGTCAAGCTTTAGATGACACATCAACATGTATTTCCTTAACATTTTTCTAGCATTTGAAGGTCTGATTCAACTGAAAGACACCAACACACTAGCTCTCTAAAAGCAACTAGTATTTATTGATTTAATTTACAATGAATTTAGAATATAATAAAATAATATTTAAAAATATGAAATATGACCAGACCAGACCAGACCCACAGACATTTTTGCAGCTGTGTTTGTTAAACTGTCTCCTCATCTGACTTATGTGATATTTACAGAAAGCCTAGGCCAGTTTTTCTGTAATCTTGTTTTGGGAAAATATATTTATGCTTTCTTAAAGTACATGTGACAAAGTATAGTACGTTATAGGAAGCAAAACCCAATTTTGGTCACAACCTGATTTTACACGTTAGTGAAAACAGTGTTACTGCTGCCTGTAGGGTCAGTTCACACTCAGCACATTGCAGTACGTTAAATGTGTAAAGGGTTTGTGTTATTGTGTAAAATATTTCCCAATGCAACCAAACCCCCCCCCTGCTTGAAGGTCATGTTAGTAAAAGCATAACACCGATGTCTTATAGTTTGATTTACTTATATTTTGCTCCATTAGGATTACACCACCTGCCAAATTAACAGATACAAATCGAATATAATCACAGTCCTACACAAAGTACTAAAGTGAAAATGAGAGGTATTTGTCACAGCTCTGACGAACAGCAGTTACCGTATTAAATATGATCCGGACTCCATATGATTCAAAATGATTCAGACTGTTGAAATTCCTCTGCACAAGCTTTCCTCACCTGAAAAGCATTCCCGTGATTCCTGCCTCGGACTTGGAACGACACACACTTAGAGATGTGGAAGTAGTTTCCATTCCATTTCTGGTGGACAGGGTTTCCTCTGACTCTATAACAATGTTTTGCAGACATTTTCCATATTACACGCATTAGAGTTATTAGCTAGTAAGACTCCATGCTCTTTATACCAACTCTGATATGTATTATATGACATGTTTTTATCTTAGGCTCCTCCACCTCACACACACACACACACACACACACACACACACACACACACACACACACACACAGCCTACATAATAAGTGATCTGCCCTACATTATGCATGCTATTACAACCTGCTGTAACATGCATTGTAAGGGATATATGGAAAATGTGCTGCATGCATTAGTACAGTTCTAACAATCTGCACTAACTGGAACCTATCAGTAGTTTATCATATTTTAAAATTAAATTTAAATATACTACTTTTTCCCCCAAACCTTCTGCTTCATGTATGCCATAAACTCAACACCACATCAAGGATGAGAAGGGATTTTAACTCCTTGAATGTAAAAACTTCTATGAAATTCATGGTCCAGGGTTTGGAAGCAGCCAGTTCATCTGTTTCAACATCAGATGGGCCAAGTTTACATATCGCAGAGGCAAAGTAACTCTCCTGACATGCAAGCTTGGCATTTATGTGCAAATAAGCAATTTAGCAGCAAACAGTTTTTAACTTTAGACTTATGGTTCAAATGGTGGCTGGAAGCTTCATAATGAGCATTTTCACACTTATTGATTTGTAAGCCTTGATCTCATGTAAGATCCCACAAAATCTCAATTTATTATTTAATTATTTATCTTACATTATACAACAGTTAGTTCCAGTCCACTAATTTGATTGGTTGATTGATTGATTGGTGTTCCAAGAGTGCTTATATTTAGTACAACCACACTGAGACGTTTGACTGTGTGTATCACTCCACTCACCTGTGTTCACTACATAAAATGCCACTGCCTTGTTTGAAACAGTTACTACAGCAGTGTGTTAGTGACTTCAGTGAACATGGTGAAAAATACTTTTCAGGAATATAACTTTTGAATTAAAATATGAAAGCTCGTCAGATGAAGATGAAAAGGAAGAAGGGACACCAGTTTCACCGGAAGCACCTTTAACAGGAATGTACAAATCAATGTGAGCTAGTTAGTCAAGTAGCCAATGTGCTGTAAAGTGAGTGTTCACTAATCCTGTGTATAGTGTCTATATTGTGTATAGCGTGTGGTCTGGTATGTCTTGTTTTGACTCTGAACAGTAAAAAGTGGTGAGTTGTGGAAAAAAACTAAAGGTAAGCAACACATTGTTGAAAGGCCCAGTGCCACCTGTGTGTAGACACACACTTCGTCACCCTCTCTGTTGCTTAGCTCATCGCCAGGTGTTGTGGAATGAACCGTGACTGGCACCCACATGGATATTTCTGCTCTCTCATTTCAGGTGGCTCTGAAAATAAGAGCATACCCACCCACTGCTGTGCCTTCCACTGAGAAGGAGACAGGTGTGTAAGGCAGTGATAGTAAATCAGCACCTTATTTCAAACACTGTCAAATATATTGCGACACAAAAAGTAGTTCAAGAACATGTTATAATATAGTGCATTCTCAAGCCTACAGCATTAGAGCTACAGCTACTTTTTGCCTACTACAGATATATGAAAGCTTTAGAAAGATGAACTTTATTTTAATTAAGCCTGCAAATAGGGTGTATAGTTCGAGCACTAGACAGTTACTGATATTATGTACTTCTGTTATTTCAGAACACAAGTTACTGTGTGCAGAATTTCAGACATATTTCTGTGTTAGAGAGGATGTTTTAGCAGTCTAATGAGAACATTATTAAAAATGGGGTTGGGGGAATCTGTGCAAGTGGAGTCTCACATTGTGTGCAGACATTACTGTAAAGGTTCTAGGAAAAAGGACTAAATCCACTACGCTCTATACCACTCAGCACAAAAAGATAGCAATGACATCCAGCATGTTTACTCTCCTGACCGTGAGCTTGTTGGTCACATTAAGCAAGCGGATATGTGTGGTCATGAACATACAGTACAGAACACCCTTCAGGACCAACAATTTCACCTGCAGTCATTTTCACATTTTCAGTATAATAAAATTCAAAAAATATCCTTATGAGTGCATATAAATGTGAAATAAAAAAAAAGGTTCACTAAAATACTCTTTCACATGTTCTCTGAGTGTCGGTGTGGGTTTCCTCCAGGTTCTCGGGTTTCCTCCTACCTCCCATAAACATTCCAGTAAGTGGTTCGGTGACTGTAAATTGCCCCAGGTGTGAATGTGTGTAGAGTACACTGGCATTCCATCAAGGGTGTATTCCTGCCTTGTGCTGAGTGTTCCCAGGATAGGCGCTGGATCTATCGGATCACAAGTCTGATCAGGATAACGAGGTTACCGAAGACGTTAGTGTGCTTGCAGCCACACTGATGATTAATACACTTAAAGTGTGCTAAAATAGAACAACTATATTTGTATTTAGTATATTTTAATTGCACAAAAATTGTATTAAAGTGTGACTGTATGTTAAAATTGTTTTGTGCTTAACCATGCTAAAAGCATTTTAAGTATATTTCAGTGTTCTTTTAATATACTATAGTACATGCATTTTAATCCTTGATGCACATATACCTTATGTTATGTTATGTTAGAGTGAAATTAATCTATATTTTATAAGGATTATGATTGCACTACTATTGCATTTTCAGTATATTAGAAATGTACTAAAACTCAGATATCTAATCCTACAGTTTATATAAATATCAAAAGATCATACCATATTGTGTACATTTAACAATCAGTACTTTATATATCACATAGAGTATTGCAATTATGGATTTTAAGATTATAAAATTATAAAATGCTTTTCTAGTCTATTCTGTTCTGATAAAACTTCAGTATATTGTATTCTATTGTATTCTATTAAAATTCTACTTTATCCTTTTCTGATAAAACTCTGTTTTATTCTGTTAAAACTTTATTCTATGCTGACAAAATTCTACTCCAGTTTATTCGGATAAAACTGTTCTAACCAATGACAATCTTCCTTCAAATAATCATGACGATGCACTGAATATACAGCTTCCTCCGGCGGACTGACTCTATTACCAAACGCTATCGCTGGTCCCTCGGCGCTTTCCGTACTACAGCCGTGTGACAGCCGGGTTTGTGTGCGCGCGCGCGGCGGGTTTGTTGTATTTCGCGGGAGCAGCCATCAGAGCGCGCGTTCAGACACAAAGCTGCTTAAAAGTTGTCATTTCTAAAACAACATGAGTTTGTGGGTTGATAAGTACAGACCAACATCTCTGGCCAAGCTGGACTATCACAAAGAGCAAGCAAATCAGCTAAAAAACCTGGTAAGGACTGCACAAAGCCCGGCCGTTTACTAGTTAGCCAGGGTGTTAGCCAGCTTGTGTGTGTTCTGTAACAAGCTGAGAGAGAAAATGGCAGTTAATGTGGTAACTGGCCCGGGACTAGCATTTAAGAGCAGAGAAAATAGTATATAAGCTAATTATATGGCAGTTTATTGGTGTTTTCTCACATTAACTAACTGACTAGCTAGCCAGTTTACACTCAGGTCACCCAGCTGTGTATTTAGTGAACATCAAATGTAGAGTACAGAACTGAAGAAACACCAAGACACACACAACACACACACTTTTTAAAATTTGTTATACATAGTTAAAACTGTTTTTTCAGTTACAGCTTGAACATACATAAAAATGCTTCACATATCAAACAACAAATACACAAATCTGCATTGCATGGAGTCAGTGTCATACAATTCAAACAGTAACTTAGACACTGTGAGTAGAAAGAGTTCTTTTTTGCTTTCTTATTTCAAATAAGAAATATATTATACATTGTTATTATATCTTAAGTAATTAAAATACATAAATATCAAATATAAAGGTAGAAAACCTTGAAAACTAGGTTTTGTACCACTCCTATGATGAATGTGACGTCAAAAGCAGATCAGTAATAAACATTTGTCCTCTTGTGAAATGACTGTCGTGTGTTGGCGAGATTCGCACTCAGCCTCTGGTTAAGGAATTGCACTGTTTCCTCCAAAAATGAGAATTATAAGAATTGATCCAAACTATATGTTCAGTATTCTCCCAGGTCTCTTTAGAAAATGAACCGTACTTGATACTTAAAGTGTCTTTCAACTTGATCGATTTTGCGTATCATCTTAAAAGAAACATCATTACTTTTGTTTCTTATGCAGTGATGATTAAATAAATATCCTCTCACCCAAAAGAAGGACAATAAAATCTGACCAGAGGATATGAAACCTCGTTAAAGAATTTTTCTGACCATTTTGCTTTCAAAAAGTTCAATATCAAGTACAGTTATAGAGCACAAGACATTTTATGCATATCTTTATAATTAATGTTAATGTTGCAAATGGCCTTAAGTGTGCTTTCTTCCTGTAATGTGTCATTCAGGTACAATGTGGCGATTTCCCGCACCTGCTTGTTTATGGTCCATCTGGCGCCGGCAAAAAGACACGAATTATGTGTCTCCTCCGTGAGCTGTACGGTGCTGGGGTGGAGAAGCTCCGGATTGAACACCAGTCCATTGTAGTAAGCACTATTATTGCGTTCTGAAAACGCCTTTCAGAAGTTTTAAATGCTTGGGGAAGTAACCAGTGATTACATCTGTAAGTTAAACCTCATCTCAGTGCAGGTTTCTGATTATTGCATTGATAAATATTTCCCCATACAGGCCCCATCTAAAAAAAAGATTGAAATCAACACAATTGCCAGTAACTACCATTTGGAGGTGAATCCAAGGTAAGCTGCCACATGTTCAGGGTGCCATTATTTTTAACTGAGTCACTGTTCTCATGGTTCGACTGGTGCCTGACCCGTTGGTGTGTCTGGTTTTGTAGTGATGCAGGAAACAGTGACCGTGTCGTCATCCAAGAGCTGATCAAAACAGTGGCTCAGTCACAGCAGATACAATCCAGCACGCAGAGAGAGTTCAAAGGTCAGGATAGACTCTCATTACGATTACATTCGCCATAGTTGTATATACTTATATGTCTATCACTGTTGGCTGCACACATGTATTGCTTATCTGTATTCTTACCATTTGTTACTCTTCAGTGTGTCATGCCGATGGATAACAGTGCCTGAATATCTATAAAGGTTTCTAATATTTTTGTAATGTTTAAGTGGGGAATGTCTCATGTGCTCCTGTTAACTGCAGTGGTGCTGCTGACGGAGGTGGACCGGCTCACCAAAGACGCGCAGCATGCCCTGCGCCGTACCATGGAGAAGTACATGGCCACCTGTCGCCTCATCCTGTGCTGCAACTCCACCTCTAAAGTGATCTCTCCCATCAGGAGCAGATGCCTGGCTGTGAGAGTGCCACTGCCCAGCACAGAGGAGGTAACTAAACTGACCACTCAAGCCGTCATATGTAACACAGACTTTCATTGTTTGACAGCGAGGCAGTTGGAAAGCCAGACAGGTTACATTCACTAGCCAGTGAGTGGGTGAAATAAGGCTGAAATGAGGTGGCTATGAATATCTGCTTCCATAAGGCTACACGTCCTCTTCGTTAATATACCTAAAGCAGCTTCTTCACAGTGTATCACTTGTGAGAGGCCATGAAACCTGAATGGAACAACATTGACACATCATCCATGTAGAAAAGCTGTCCCCAGAGAAACCTATTCCATACTGACTTGCATATTGTGTAAGTCTTTACTTGTTTGTTAACTTTCTTTTAATTGTTAAATTCCAAGTATTAAACGACAGATTCCTTTATCACTGGATCTCCTGACATCCCGACTTCAGCTTATACTCCAGTATAGTTTAACTTCAGCACATTACGCAGTTACCGCATGGTGGAGGTTAGAAGGCTGCTCGCTGATTACTGAAAGGTTTTGCGTGTGTGTGACTCTTCAGTTCAGGCTCATTCTCTGTTTCAGGTGTGCAGTGTTCTGGTGGGCGTGTGCAAAAAGGAAGGGCTTCATCTCCCTACCGAGCTGGCCAGACAGATCGCCGAGAAGTCAGGCCGCAACCTTCGCAAAGCTCTTCTCATGTGCGAGGCCTGTCGAGTGCAACAGTGAGTGAGGGCCAGTGACCGTGGCAGGGGCAAGACTGGATGTAGATCTTTGTTGTGAAACCGAATTATGTATATTTCTCAAAATATGTAATATTTTGATCAAAGGAAACTGCTGACATCATCACTTCTTTATATAAACAGTACCTGCTGCAGGGAAAAAAAACTCATCTTTTTCTGTTTTGTCCTCAGGTATCCTTTCTCTGCGGATCAGAACATCCCTGAAACAGACTGGGAAGTGTACCTCAGAGAGACGGCTAACGCCATCGTCAACCAGCAGAGCCCACAAAGGTTAGTACTGTATGTCTAGGTGTGATGTCTCACTACTGTGGCAAACTGGGTTCTTGGAACAATTATAACTCTTGTGTGTTAAAGTTTCTAGGGATGGACAATTGATAAATTCATTAGCTAGCCTTCCATGCAAAAAGCTGCCTAGAAACCTAACTGATTAAAGCTAAAAAAGTGGAAGCTAACAGTGTAATAACACATGGCAAAGCCAGTTAAGTGCATTAATACAGATGATGGGAAGCAAATTAGTAAATGATCATGTAGCATCACATTTTCCCTGCACAAAAAAACAAAACAAAAATAACGCTGGCTAACATTTTTGTTGTTCTGTCCTCACTTTCCACGTCAATGATATTAAGCAAGTCTGAGTAGTGTTTCACGTCACTCAGTTCCCAAACTATCTTCTGTTATCTGTGCATGCTAATTAATCTGTTTAGTAAAAAAAATTTTTAAAGTTGTACTAACAGCTAGCTCATGCGTCAGCTGATGTCAGTTGTGTACTCTAGTTACAGCATCAACAGGCATCACACCACTTTGAAGCGCATTAAGTTTAAACATAACTACCACATGAAAACTACGTTATATGAAAATGTTTGCGAAAGTCAGTAAGGGGTTTCCCTACTTGTTCGCCAGGCGACTAGGAATAAATAAACAATAGCCTGGGTATGAAATCTGTTTGTCCCAGGCTAGTGATTTGTCCATCCCTGGTATCAACAGTCTCCTGTTCATAAGGACTGGAGATAACAAGGATCTACCTCAGGCCTGTGATTGAACTCTTAGCCTGGTGTGTTTTAATGTTGTTATTTACCATAAACTTTGGTCTTAATGATTGATTGTTTACCTTTTCATGGCTGTTGTGTAATTAATTGATAGAAATCTTAATTTGTTCATTTCATTCAAGACTTTTGGAGGTTCGGGCAAGACTTTATGAACTACTAACTCACTGCATTCCAGCAGAAATCATCATGAAGGTATAGTCTGGCCAATTCTGATCATATTCCACTCTCTTATGTGCTCACCAGTTCAGAGCTACTGAAATCCACTTCAGATCATTTTCTTCAAGGCAGTTTGATTTGCAGTCATTTTTGTGTCTCTTCACTGTGTAGGGGCTTGTGTCTGAGCTGCTCAGTAACTGTGATGGCCATCTGAAACCTGAGGTGGCTCAAATGGCAGCCTACTACGAACACAGACTACAGTTGGGCAGCAAAGCCATTTACCACCTGGAGGCCTTCGTGGCAAAGTTCATGGCCATCTATAAGAAGTTTATGGAGGATGGACTCGACAACTTCATGTTCTGATTTCTCTCTAACCTCATCTTTCTTTTTTTTTGGCTCTGAAAATATCTGCAAATTCTTTGTAATAAACATAACCTTTGTAAAGATTTTCACCTGGCTCATGTTTGTGTTCATTTTATACAGACAAGTTAATATAAATATGGGGGCTGGAGAGTTTGGGTGGTTTAAGTGAAAACTCTTTAGTGTAGTCTTTTTGTCATGCCTCAAAATTTTGAATCTCACTGTGAAACTGATGTTATCTTTTTCTAATTTTACTGGAGTGCAGAACATCTTTATTATTTTTTTTTCATATAATTTTTCACAAAATATCACACCTAACAAAAATTCAACACATTTTTCATGTAACAAATTCAATACAGATATTCAGAACAATAGATAAGATTATTAAAGTGCTGCATGTTTTCTCTATAAAATAAACAAGCTAAGACATCAAGACCATTCTAAGACATGAAAGTAAATTAAGGGCAGTATGAATTTTTGGACTATACAGCAGGGATGCCAGCTGAGAAAATACTTGACACCACTGGGCGCTTAGTGTTAAGTACTCACTATTGGTGGGATTGCAGATAGTTATTTAACATTAGCTTGCAATACTTGGATCTATTAGTTGTGTGAATACATACACAAATACATAGGATCTGATAATAGGAATTCTACATCCTTGTATGCAAATCTTCGATTGTAAAATACAACCAAAAACAAACTTCACATTTCAATCTGGGTTCATTTAGGTACATACAGTGTGAATTTCTAATTCAGCAGTCAGTAGTCCTGTAGCAGTAGCTAAAAATAGGTAGCATTTCCTCTTGCTCCTTAGCTTTAACTAACCCAAATCTTTTAGTTATTTAGGTCTTTTCATGCAATAGTATATAATAACACCCATAGTAATGAGCATTGCAGAAGCAACCAAAGAGATGAAGCCCACAACAGGGCGCTTGGCGAGCACATGACACGCAGGTAAATCTTCAGGCATGCGAGGACAGTGTTGTGGAGGGCTACCAGGGACTCGGAACCCGTTATTGTCAATAATTTTTCTGTAGTGGGTTAGAGAGGATTTCACTATGTCCTCCTCCTGCACATGGCCGTACATGCCAAAGCCAGGGTCATGCCTGTCGTTAAATGCGTAGGCAAAGTAGCCTTTCAAATTGACCCTGTCCAGTGCGTATGCTGTAAAAGAAAACAGACAGTTGAGAAACTATTAATAAGCTCTAATCTGTTATATTGATATAGCTGGATTGTCAGCAAATAAACAAGATAAAAAAATCTACTAAGTAGTCAAACAAATATTTTCCCAAAATAGGTCATATGCCATTGTGAAATGTGTATGTGTGGCTCACATCAATGTTCACAGTTCACTGACCTTCAGTGAGCCAAATCCTGCACTGTGCTGTGTAATGATTAATTGGCTTTGGTGGTGTTTGTCTTCTGATGCACACTTTGTGTACTCTAATAGAACTCAGTGAACCATCACTCATCAAAATAAGCCACAAAATGTAAAAGCATATATTCTGTTTTTATCCATGGTACACCCCGAATACCTAATATTGGCAGATATTCCAAAGTAGGAGTGATCTTACCTTTTAAGGCCTCATTGATATAGTTGTACAGATAGTAAACCCGTAGACTGTCTTTGAATCTGGCTATATCTTCTTGGACCCCATTGGCCATAACATAAATGGGCACGCCTTTGTAATGTGAAGCAACCCAGTTGAGGGCTTTGCGTAGGCCCCAAGGAACCACTGGAGAGTTACGCCTTGGAGACATTATCCAGGTTACATCTGAAATCAACTGTACCTCTAATGTGTCCTTGAACAAGTACTTATCCTCCACTTCATTGTACACCATGGAGGTTGTGAAATGACTGAGGGCAAAGAAGTCATAAGTGCCTTTGACTAGTTGTCGATCCTCTTCGCTGAATGTGGGTAAGTGGTAATTGAACAGGTCTAAAGGGTTTCGCTGCTGGAGCCACTGGCGCATCACTGGTGGATAGTCTCCGCTGCCGAAGATGGGTTCTGCAAACCAACCCACTCGTAGATCCAGAACTCGCTTTGCAGGGGCCATGTCTTCTAGGTTGAAAGAGAATGCAGGTTCAACCCAGTCCATATGCAGCACCAAAGAGGCTTTACCACCTTGTGACTGGCGAAACTCACTGTCATACACACGCCAGGCTAGAGCGTGGGCGCGAAGCAACTGATGACCGACTGCATAGCCAAGGTCTTCATCATTGGGTTCATTCAATGTGATCCACAACTTAACGTGATCCCCAAGCCTTTGAAAACACAGCCTAGCATAACCAGCAAAGGCCTGCACTGTCTCTTCACTTTGCCAACCTCCGTTGGTCTCCAGTGGTACAGGCAGACTGGAGAGCTTTCCAGTGTGGTGCCAAAGAGTGACCACTGGGGTGATGTTGGCCCTCCGGAGCTCACTAACAAAGCAGTGGTAATAGCTTAGCAAGGTGTTGTTAGCTTCTGATACATGGCCTGTAGGGACTATAGAGGACCAGTTGAGGGAGAAGTGGAAATGGGAAACATGCATGTGCTGGATATCGGATACTTGTTGCCGGATTGCAGCGAAGTCAGCACAATGGCGCCTTCTGTGCATCGGGATTTCCACACCCTCCAGTTTTTTCAGTTTTCCATTGTCTGAGATGTTCCAGACATACACACTGGAGTCGACAAACTGCATAGGCGTGGTCTCCACCTGTTCACATGTATACATCGTCAAACCACATTAGCATATTCAATGGGATATCATAATATTATATTAAGAATTAAGGACCTAAGAAAGTGAAAACTGAAAGGGAAAAAAACTGTTGGCTCTTATATGATGTGGGGGTCACTGCAAATCACTACAGCTGTTCTGCCTGATCACCTTTTTCCTTTGATGAAATATTTACTGTATATTCTGATTGAGTGGTCTCTTCCAAAATGACAATGTCCCCAGCCACAGGGCAGTGAATGGTTTGATAAGTATGAAAATGGTTTAAATAATATGGTGGGCAATGACAAAAATATGATATCGATNTCACAGTCTGTTCTGGTGGCTTAAGACCTTATTAAGATACTTTATGTTGGTTTTTCTTTATGCACTTTATGACCAAAACTACAGTATGTGGATACACGGCCATCACACCCCTATGTGGACCTTCCTCAAACATTGCCATAAGGTTAGAAGCACATAGGATGTCTTTGTATTTTGTAGCATTAAGATTTCCCTTCACTTGAACTAAAGGGCCCAAACCTGTTCCATCACGACAATGCCCCTGCGCACAAAGCAAGGTCCATAAAGACATGGTTTGCCGATGTTGACGTGGAAGGTGCCTGCACAGAGCCATTACCTCAGTCCTACTGAACATCTTTGGAATGAACTGAAATGCCAACTGCACCCCAGGCCTCCTCAACCAACATCAGTGCCTGACATCACTAATGCTCTTATGGCTGAATGGACATCTCCTCAAGCCATGCTCCAAAATCTTTGGAGGCTATTATAGCAGCAAAGGAGGGGGAGTCAATGTTAATATCCATGGTTTTGAAAAGGGATGTTCAGCAAGCACATCTGGCTGTGATCGTCAGGTGTCCACATACTCTTGGCCATGTAGTGTATTTGTCACTCATCTGTCTACTATATACGATAAATGTGGGTGTGGGTTTGTTTAGAGGTTAGAATTTGGCAGTTAATCTAGGTCACAGGTGAACACGCCAGGATCATGCACGGAGACTAGGTTCTCCTCTCCGACCTTTGAATCTTCCTACTCACATAAAGTCGTAATGACAAACAGGGTCAGTGAGGTGAAACTGCAGGCTACAAGAGTCTGTTTTTAGAGTAAGGTCATACTCTAAATACAAATAAAGTGAGTTTATTTACAGTGCACACTAATAACACAATCATTATCTAATTTATATGGAATAAAGAAGTTTAGGATTTTACAATTAAGGACACATGAAATTTTTCCCAATTCTGGAAAATATAGTTAATCTAGGTTTCTTTGTGCATGTACGCAAGGACAACTGGATCTAACTGGAGAAGAGCTACTCTGGAAGCAGTCATCACCCCAGCCTTAACACAGACAGGCAGGCAGACAGATGGCTATCAAAGGCCATTATGCATTTAGAAAGATACATGATTACCAATCAGATTAGAAGTGTATGTAAATGCATGACTTTTCCATTTGTCATGGTTGTAATGATTAAAGAAACCAAATGCTCACTTTAAAGTTACAATCTGCCTTAATAGGTTACATATAATTAACTAGTGCTGAAGCCTGATGGTCAAGTAGCAGACTATACATAATGGCTCAGAAGTTTGTCTTTCAGCTCTTCACTTGATCCAGGATCAAAGTATACAGAAGTTATAGTTAATGTGTATTTTTTATTTTTTAGAAGACTTAAGTGGCACATTCACCAAACTCTGTCACAACACAAGAAGCTCTAATTACAGTATGGCAGCCTTAAACTATCCATCTAAACTTTTTCTGATCATTTTTATTCATCATATTGTGCAATACAAATATTAATAAACCGCCTGCTGTGTGCAGGAGTAGAACATTAAGTGCTCTCCTTAAAGGAACACTTCATCTAAGTGGCCAATAATTAATGAAAATGTGTAACAGCCAATAGAAATAGAAATAGTCCCTGTAAATAAAAAAGTTCTTAAAAAGTTTCCATTTTAGAAAAAACGAAAAAGAAAGTGCAGCAATATAGCCAGTAAGAGTTATTTTTTCTTTAATTAAGTGAAATTTAATGACTGGTGAGCACATCTCTCTGTTACTTCTAGTTTTAGAAGTGCTTAAATAAATAACATTGTTCCTTACCTGTATGGAGTTTGCAGCCACTCCCCATGTGAAATCACAAGGAAAAACTCCAACAAGAGGCCTATTCTCTGGGAGCTGAGGGAAGCCATTCTTCTCAATCAGTTTACTGTAAAACATGGCTGAGGTCTTTGGCTCTCTCGCCAGGTGATCAGATTTGAAGTCTACGTAGTAAAGACCACGCCGTATTCCATACTCCCGATACCACTCAAAGCCATCGAGCAATGACCAGGCAGTATATCCAAACACATTCACTTTGTCCAGTCGAATTGCTGAGAAGAGTCAAGTCACAAGAAGAAAGTACATCAGTATGTGTTCACAGATTAATTAACCAGTTGAGGGATTTTAAAATATCATGTGATATTTTAAAAACTCAGTTATATTTATACTACTTATGTTTACCAAGACGTCGGCTTTCAGATGCTGATGTCATCGGAGAAAATATGAGGTTTTTCCTGATGTAAGAGATATTATTCACACTCTTGCAAATTTGTAAAAGATTCCAAGACTAACATAAGGACAGGAATAGCATTTGTATTACGGTTTGTGTTTTTCAGCTATATTGTTATAAAACCAAACAAAATACAACTATATTACCTCATTCAAATTTTTAGATTCATTAGAAGACCGTGTACCTTGCGAGCTTTTTGTTACTTCACTATTATTAAAATTTTTTTAAATCAAAAATTAGTTAAACGCATAAACGTTTTCACTGGTACTATTACGGTACTCTTACTCTTCTGTAGTGTAGTTTTTTATTAGCAAAATATTTGGTGTGGTATTTTAAATTTTTGCTTATGTCTAGGAATACTATGAGCAAAAAAGTTTAAAATATTATACCTGAGGAAAAAAAACCTTCCAATCTGTTTACAAACAAAAATTAACATTCAGATTTAAAATATTTAATGTTGATGGCCAAACTGATAGATAATATCATTTTTGAAGAAATTTCTGGAATATATATATATATATATATATATTTGATAGATAGATAGTGGAGTCAAGGACAGAGATTTTGTAAAAAAAAAAAAAAAAAAAAAAAAAGATACCCAAGACATGCTGCATTTAATAGCGAAATGACTAGAATAGAGAAAATGACTGTAAATTGACAAGCCACACACTGCTCATGAAAGGGTCAAGTACAACATTACATATTATCTGCCAGCCAATCATCATCCAGGAAGACTATGCAAGATAGGTGGCCATGGCCAGTCACATCTACATAAAAGATACAAACTAACTGAAGAGAGAGAGAGAGAGAGAGAGAGAGAGAGAGAGAGAGAGAGAGAGAGAGAGAGAATTTTATAAATGTCTCAGAATATTGTAAATGTAAAGCATCCTTTGACTGTAGCTGTAATTTAGCAGCACTTCAGGGTTTTGCTAGCTAGAATGTCTAAACTTTGATGCCCCAAATCTCTAAACAGCTCTTCACCAAAATAGAACCCTTTAGTACTATGATTATGGCTTTACAAGATTCTGACTGATCAATGTGCTGTAACTGTGGACCAATTTTCACTTTTACAATTAATTAATTAATTAATTAATTAATTAATTAATTAATTCCTTCCTTCCTTCCTTCCTTCCTTCTCTTTTCTTTCTTTTAACTATTCAGCCAGTGGCAGCCTGAATCATTAAAGTGGACAATAAAAAGTAAAATTATTTAACTACGTTGACTAGTTAGGGTCAGCCACAGTCAACTCAATACACCCTCTTTGGTCTACATCAGACAGCTGTGCATGTGTTCATTTCTCTCAGTTCTAGTCTTGGTGACTCTCTGTCCTGCACAGTTTACCACCAGTTCAAACCCAACACATTATCAAACCCTTCAGGAGCTCCATTAGATATGCTATATGCTATACTTGATTTTTTTCCCTCTAACTCCCACAGACTGGAGTGATGAGCACTGTTTAGGTTATTAAACTAAGTTTCTGCTTCCCTTCACCTACCCT
>CM074961.1:7930206-7967951 GCA_037577455.1 Pangasius macronema
GCAGCTGGTCTACCTTAAAAATGCATCCAACTGTATTTTCCCTGCTAGCCAGGCAGACCGCTAAACACAAAACATTCAGGCATGGTGCTGTCGCACACTCAGAACAACAAGTGCAAGAAATTCTGTTTCTGAGCAAACAGAAGGCTTGACATCAGACATAGCTCAGCTGAGTTGCAAACTTTATGGCAGAAGCCTCACACTTTTGGCTCATGCCTTTCAGAGGAGCGCTCCTGATAGCTCAAGGTCCGAGTCCCCCTCTTGGTGCTCTACCGAGGAACACAAGGATGGTATGTCCATGGCTGTGTCCATGCCAGTGACTGCCGTGCTTTGGCAATCCAAGCACTCAAGTCAGCTTGTTTGTTGTGAACTGCAACATGTTCCTAAATACATAACCAATGGGCCAGTCACTGAGCTTTCTGTTTGACTGGAAAAAGTGAGTTTGAAGTAAATAAAGTAAATAATGAAATGTGCAACATTATTTTATGATAATTATTGATGCTATTCTAATTTCTTGTTACATTACATATATTTATTAACTTACTTATTTATATAGTTAGAAATATTCCTCTATAATTATGCTCATTACTTCGAATTAAAGTTGACAAGAACAGGCAATAAGTTCCTTCTTTGATTGTTTTCTCAGGTTGAATAGATATTCTTTTCATCACGTGCTCATGATGCAACTCATATTGCCCTAATTTTAAAATACTTACAAAATCCGTCACTGTTCTGTGCTTTAAGTGGTTAAAGACGGTTGTGGATTTAAAGTCTTTTCTGAGAGACATGTTGGATGCAGATGACTGAGAAGGCTACGGAGACACACTGGCTGAGGACTGGCCTGGTGTCTCTCTGATCACTCAATATTGTCTCCTCTGTAATCATTCCTGTCCCTGCATAAAACAAAGTTACACTCCTCCACCTCCCCTGTGACACTGGGCTATAAGTAATGGCTTATATAGGCCATGAAGTGCACTATAAATTCAGCGGGGAGACATTTGGAATTGAGCCCGTGTTATTACTGTGGCTCATTGACGCGCCTCACACCTGCTGCCAATCTCCTCATCAGCTCATCAGTGTCACAGGCCAGTGCAGTGTGCGCTTCAGCGCCGAGAGACGCAATAAATAAGCATCTGTGCTCAAGCTCTGCTCACATACACTAGATCGCGATGGAAGCCTTAACCTTTTCTGCGTATAACTTCAGCGGCTATCCTGGCTATTTCCCCTTTTACCATGGGAACACTAAATTCAAACCCCAGAGCTGGAACAAAAAGGGCACTTTTGGTGTCGTGCCCGAGATTCCTGACTATTTTGAAATCTACAAACGAGCTCAGTTAAAAGCTCTCTTATCTCAGGTCAACCCCAATTTAACGCCTCGCGTGCGCAAGGCCAACACCAGAGAGTTCGGGGTTCAGGTGAATCCCAGAGTAAACGCCACGGTGCAGTGCTCTCTGGGACCTAAAACGCTGTTTTATCGCGAGGACAAGTGGGACTCTGTGAAAGCCAGCAGTCCACAGAGACCCAGTGTCCCCAGCACACCGGTCAACAGCGTGCGCTTCTCCCGTCCCGTTGCCATTTACTCGCCGGTGTTTGACCGCAGGTTCTTCTCAGTGCCAGCCCGCGCTGATGAACTTGACAGGGATGCGAAGCTGGACAACTCTGACGAAGAAAACTGCGCAGCGGAAGTGGAGACGCGCGAGACCGAGGCGGAAAGCGCGCGGGGAAAAGCGCGTCAGTGCCCTGCTTTCCAAAGTCGCGCGCCCACAAGGTTTAACTTTCAGGTTGGTTGAAATGGTTGTGGGGGGTGTGTGGGTTTTTTTGTTGTTGTTTTTAAATAAATGCACTCATGCTTTGGGCACTTTTTGGTGTCCTCTCTAGTTCCTGGAGCAGAAATATGGCTATTACCACTGCAGCAAGTGCAACATCCGCTGGGAGAGCGCGTACGTCTGGTGCATCTCCGGAACTTGCAAGGTAGCCGAACATGCTGGCTGGTCGCGAGACCGGAAACGTACTCCACTCAATGTGACAACACTCGACCAGTTGCTCGATACATAGGCTTGGATGTTCCAGATTACTGGAACGATTAGGAACTGAGAGAGGAGTAATGGAGAGAAGTCCTGGCTCACCGGTAGCCCGTGTAGCATCACTGCTCAGCACACATGCATGCAAAAGTCTGCTGCACAGAAGCGAACTGCGTTTGTTTACTTTATCCAATACTTCATGGTGTCCTCTGTGTAACTCGTGCTGTACATTTCCTCATGGCTGAAAGTTTTCTTGCCCACACACACACACACACGGAGCATCATGTGGGGTTTGATTTAAATTGAAATTAGTGTGGTTTAGTTATTCCTTTCTATTAATCACTCTATCTAATACATGGCCAGCATGTCTAATTTTACCCTGTATAGAATACTGCACTTTGACATGGTCATACTTTTTTAAAAACTTCTAATTTGTATTGGTAAAATTAATCAATCTCATTAATGACACGTTCTGTTGTCAGAACAGACGCGGATTGCTTAAGCTTTGCAGAGGTGTTCTTAGTACACCAGGTGTGTTATTTAAAAAAATAAAATAAAAAAATGAGCAGACCCTGTTATTGCAGCATAGATGTGAAATACAACTACCTTCACTACCGCCAGTCCTGAATTGAGCAGGGTCCTGGTCCTGGACATTTTAGTGGTTTCCCTTCTCTAACCCCTGCCCAGCTCAACTCGGGAAGAGCTTTTAAAAAGGGATGGGAAGGAGGAACTCCAGGACCCCTTTTGGGAACCAACGTTGCAGCACATGAGCGAACCTTTCTGCATACCACAGTGCACAGGGGAAAGGTTTTGTCCATAATGCCCTGCTATAGCGCCCTTACTCCAACACTCCCAGTGTAGCGTGTACTTGCCTTGCATTACATATAATATATTTTGGAATGTAGCTGGATGTGAATCCATTCTTGCTAAGCACTAAGTGTCTGCATGTTGGCTTGGAGTATGTTTCTGGCCTTAGCTTTTCATGTTTACAAGGTTCTCCATTTTACAATGATCTACATTTCTACCAGGTTTACTTCAAGCAGCACTGCAGAAGGTGCCAGGCTGGACTGAACCCATACAGAGTGGAGTCAATTCAGTGTCAGGTTGGGTACTGCCTGTTTTAATAAGCTTTCCATTGTGATTTTAGGCTTAACATTTTGGGGGAAGGGGGAGGTAATGCAGTGGATCAGCTGAGGGTGGTGTGGGATTTTTATTATTATTAAATTGACAGCTCAACATGTAGCCCATATTGTATCTACTGTGGCTGCTTTTGTTGATTCCTGTATTTTACCATTCCAGTGATCCCATCAAGCACACCAGCAGGTTTCCTATTGGTCACGGTTTATTTTCTGCTCAGGTTTGTTCACGGACACGCTGCTGCTGCGAGCAGAAGCAGAGGCACATTGACATTCGGCGTCCTCACCGCCAGGACCTGTGTGGCCGCTGCAAGGGCAAGAGGCTGTCCTGCGACACCACCTACAGCTTCAAATACATAGTCTGACTGTCTCTAACCAAACTTTTATAATATTGTTGGCAATGAATTTTTGTATTGTATATCTATTAAACTCTGAATAAAAGGTACTGCAGCATTCTTGTCTTGGTCTTAAGTGTGTGGGTGGTGTGTGTGGGTTCTTGGGGGTGTGTTGGGTTTTTTTTTTTGTTTTTTTTTTTTAAATAAGTAAATGGTTCTTCTGACTGCCGCTAGAGTAGTCCAAAATCTCTGCAGAGAAGCCAATGTGCCCTGTGTGGTTGTTGCTCCAGTGCATGATAGACAAGATTCTCCTCACTTAGTATTTACTAGTCAAAGTACAAAGGCATTAAAGGCAGTGGAATCACAGGTCATTATTCTGGGGTGAATAATGAAAAGGCCCCCAAAGTGTTCTTCAAAGGAGTGTTGGATTAGTTGAGTGTTTAACTCCCTAAAATTGTAGTTTGGGATATTTTCTGATATGAAACTGTTGTCGGGTTCTACACAGAACCTAGGAGCAATAGATTATTTTTTATTTTTCAAATATGCACAAATTAAGAATAATTTAAATAACTGATTTTTTTTATACCATAGTCCACTCCATATCAAACAATTGCACAGAAAAAAAAATCCTGACAATGATAGTCATGTATGGCTTGTAACCAAGTGACATAATTGGCCATGCCCTCTGGGTGGAAGGGATGCACACTCTTTCCCCTGTCAATCACAGCAACACTAGCTAATCTTGGGCATCTGTGAGCTCGAGTATGTGGAAGAGGGGAGATTTCCACTCCTCTCTTGGTGTTACGCTGCCCTGTGATGCAGCATGAGCAGCAGTTTTAGCTTTGCATATTGCAGAAGCAGCATGTGTTCACCCTCCCCGGTTGGTAACTGGGTAGGGGAGCGGTGGCTGGGAATTGGCAGGAGAAAAGAAAAGTTTGTGCCTGTCTTTGCCAAATTGAACCAGTGAGCTGAGATTTGTGAAAAAAAAAGATGGTCATTCGCTAACTCTGAGAATACAATCATATCCACTCTCTGAGCCTTGTTTGTTTCTCTTTCTCTGTTCTATTCAAGGTTTCATGCCTTCACTGTATGCCATCCTTCAAATTTTGGTGTGAATAATACAAGTTAAAATCTTTAAAGAGAGAGAGAGAGAAAAGTAAATTTGTTTAATGTTCTTTTTGTACTCAATCATTTTGCTAAGCTCTAAACCCCTCTCTCTCAGAGTTTCTCTTCACAATGATCATAACACAAAACTGGCTCTGCATTCCTCTGCTTTTGCCTGCAAGTTACCTGGATGATCTTTTGATAGTGAATCTAAAAAGTGAATTAATATAGAGACTGAAATGCAAATGAGATGGGAACTGATTATACAAGTACTTCATTTTGAATCTCAGAATCACTTTAAAGTGTGAAATTCAGTTTGATTTCAGATTGTTCTATTGCAAACCACAAAATTTCAATTTCAGTTTAAAATGTTTCAGATGGAATTATACAAATTCTGATCTTTTCATTTTAAGTCAAATTTGTAATGACATGATTCAGTCTCCATACCACAAGCCTTCATCACATGAAATGTTTGCTCTTGGGGTTGGTTGGCCAGCTTTGCAAGTCTCAGAGGAAGCATGTTCGTGCTTGCTTTGGCCAAATTATGCCAGTGAGCTGAGATTTGTTGCACAAATGGCCAAAGATGTCCACTCTGAGACAAGAGAATACACGCATGTCTACTGTCTGAGCTTTTTGTTTCTCATTTGCTCTCGAGGTTGCTGAACACTGGCCATACTGTATGTTGCCTGTGCTATAATTTCAGACTCCCTGCAACCTTCCAACACCTCAGACACAATACTGCAGCCTAACTGGATGACATCATCTTCCACTCTGAGAGCTGAGCAGTACATATGGTCCACCTCTGGGGGGTACTGGAGAGCCTTCAGTAAGCTAAAGATGTGTCAAGGCTTTGCTCACAGCCAATTTGAAGAAATGTCACTTGGGACTCACAGAGACTCAATACTTGGGACATATGGTTGTGCTTGCAAGCACCCCACCCCAAGTCCCAGGAAAAAGTAGCAATAATCAGGATGTTCCCACAACCAACCACATAAAATCAAGTACTGTATGTGCATTTTTGGACTGGCTGGTCAGATACTTTTTAAAAATATGTTGTTCTCTCTAGCCTCCCCCCCTTTTTAGATCTCATCAAAAAAGGACCAGACAGAGAAAGTGAGGAGCTGAGGACCTGACAGAGGTTGTATCATCAGAGCCCGTGCTTATGAATCTGCACTTCAGCTAACTTTGAATTCAGAAGGAACATCCCATCATATACTGTATATTTGTAGACAACTCTCTAATGTCAATAATTTCCCTACATAATATAGTCAGTCAATTAATGATTTCTGGTGGTTAGTGCTGGTCTGTGTATGGTCATGCTGGTTGTCTGCTAGCAGCCTACTGATAACACTGGTCTTACTGGTGCAGGTAGCATGGTAGCATGGTCTGTACTGGTTATGTTCCATTTAAAATTGGAACATATTTGTACACGTCACGAAAAAATCTGATTGTGACGGGTGAAATTGAAGCTAAATAGCACTTTGAAGCACTTTTTGTTTTGCACTTACCTTATTTTGAGATTGAGACCTACACAATTACTGAAATGAAGGTTTGGTAATGGTTTGTGAATGAAGAGAAGTGTTCTGATTCAGATGACAGAGGTAACAAATTATTAATCTGCTAAGTCTTTATTTTTACATGACACTTGACAGCACCAAACAAAATTACTTCACAAAAGCTGTAAAAGTAACTATATACACAGTGTAAAACCCCTAATCTAAGACTCTTTCCCCTAAGGAAAACAATGTACAATCTCTGCTGGCATGCACATTTCTGAACACAAAACACCTGACCCACGTGAGAAGAGCTCCCTTTTGGACTTTGTACAAATGGGTTTTTTCTGCAGTTAATTTAAATAGTTTTAATAAATCATAAGTACAACAATGCATGCTTGGCAGTTTTGAATGAAACATTATAGAACAATTTCTCAGATAAAAATGCAGGTTGGTATATCCTGACAATACAAGTGAGCAAGAGGCAAGTCTGTATACAGTAGAAAGCGACACATTTCAAAGTAAAGGGCCTAATAGTGTCACTAACATTAACCAACTATTGGATATATTGATATTTACCAGCTTACTGGTTTTGTCTTGTATGGCAGCTAAGTGTCAGCATGCCTGTGTGTGTGCGTGCATGTAAATGTTACTTTCACTGTTAAATAGTGATGAACAGGCTCAAACACAGTTACAAAAAGAAAGAGCTCTCTAGTGTGTCTAATTCACAGAACATTCTTGAGCAGTATCAGTAGAAAGGCATCCAGTTCAGTTTATCCTTCATTGCACTTTTCCCAATGAACAATACACATTACAGACACAATTTAGTACAAAGTTCCAATCAGCTTTGCTTCCTTATAAAAAACGCAGCATTTGTCCTCAGTAGCAAACACAACCTAGTCTTCCTTTGTGATGTTTGATGTTGAAAGCTCAACATAGTGCAATTACATAAACATATAAAAATGTGACAGCGTGACTTAATCTGAAGCGTCGCACAGTAGCAGTTCTGTTTCTCCAGAATTGCTGCACATTTGAGAGCCTGAAGACAAGCTCACTCTCAGGACTCCCTTCTTCCTATTCCATGCAATCAAGGGCAATTCTCTGATTTTTCCTAAATAATGTGCAAGTTTGTAGGACAGAGCCGGGAGAGGGCTGCAGCACTCCCAGACAGCGCAGTGGATATGGCCTGGATCGGGTGGGGGCAGTAGTGAATGAGTGTAGAGGAGGGGCTGAGTGTCTAAGGAGGGATCCAGCGCTGCTTTGGAGTGCTGCACACTTCCTGTCAGAGACTCACTGCTGAAGCGCTGGAGTCCGGGAGGCATGATGAAATGAGCCGGCAGTCCTGAGCGCGGCGGATCATATCCCGAATCTCACTGCTGAGCTCCATGAGCTCGGCGCTGACCTGCCCCGCATCCTGCTCAGAGCCCACCAGGGCAAACGTGCCTGTCTGTCCCAGAGACTGGTGACGGAAGTAGATGTTCAGCAGGGTCTGGACTTCTTCCTCTGAATCGCTGCCAAAGATGTCATTTGGCCAAAGCAGTCTGTAGAAAGGAAGGAAAAAGGACAACATATACATGTATATGTTATATAAATTTATGTTATAATTTAATGTATTTCCTCATTTAAATATGCAAATACTGAATAATATATACATATTTATACAAAGTTACACTTTTGAACTTTTGTCAATGGAGATCTACATGCACACACACATTTATTTAATATGCTGATGCTTGACGATGCATCTGAGTGGGTCACTTCATCTAATTACAGTACTGGGTTTCTCCCTTTTGGCCAGAGTTATATATTATTGGTGCCACAGGTAACAACTCTTACACGCTCCACATCTCAAATCAAATGGCTCACAAAGCCTATTCAGTGTCTCAGGTAAACACTCCTCATGACATGGTCATTTAAGTCTGGAGTTCTAATTAATAAGCTAGTTGTGTGTATGTGTGGTTTTGTGTGTGTGTGTGTGTGTGTGTGTGTGTGTGTGTGTAGACATGTTTTAAATTCAATTCAATTTTTAGTTAAATAGCACTTTTCACAATGGACACATTCATATATAGATCCCTAATGAGCAAGCCAGAGGCGACAGTGGCAACGGAAGCTCCCCACAAGGATAAGAATATCTGACAGTTTTGACACTGTGGGGGCATTTAGTTGGTCCCCACAAGGAAAACAACCTCTTTATATAAAAACCTGCAGTTATTCTTTATGTCCTTTTGGCTCCTGAGGTTAGGGATAGAGTTAGGTGTTGTTTGTGTGTGTGTGTGTGTGTGTGTGTGTGTGTGTGTGTGTGTGTGTGTGTGTGTGTGACCTGCACTGGCGGATGTGGCAGATGGCTGTAGCATACTGTCTGTTCCTCAGGCACTCAAGCACAGCCTGTACTGCTGCCTCTGATGTGGTGAAGCTGGGTTGAATTCTGGGTTGCTGTTGGCCCTCCTGATTACTCGCTACTCCTGCTGCCATCCGCAGACTGGTTTTCAGCTCCCCGAGCTCACGGGACATGTTCGACAACTGCGGGACAGGACAGGATAAGGCGTCAAAATGAGATACTTTCTTTATGGGTATAAGTCAAACTGCTACTTTTTTCAACAATTTTCTGCACTACTTCTCAACAGATGCTAACCCAGACCATTTTCTGAGTGTACAGCAATACTACTGTAGCATTTATCTGGACTTGCACACTTCATGTATACTATAGTCCCATATAGTTTACATATAGTCACAGTACCTCTGGCACCGAGCTGATAGCGCTGACTTTACTGATCAGTTTACAGTAGCACTGAAAAAGGAGCAGGAGCTGAAAGTGCAGTTTGTAGAGACGCTGACACAGTTCCAGTTGCTGAAGAGAACAAAATACAGAAATATCACACAACACGTTGATATATTATGGATAAAATATATCAAATACAAGGCAGTGCTGTGCTTGGTCTACACAGTCTTTGACGTTAACACTGCATATGAGAGAACCTCATCTTGTTTTGGACTTACAGCCAGTGTTTCCATTTGCTGCATTGTAAGCATGTCAGAAGACAAGACGAAACAGAGAGAGGAGAAATACAAGCTGTTAATAACAGAGCATGCACACAGTGAGATTCCACCCAGCAGCATAACATTATCTTGTGATTAGTGGAACATTAGTATTTGACTGAACCTTGAAGCTTGCTTATATTATTCATGCAGAAGATAAAATCATAGATGGGGTGTAAGAGAAAAAGAGCACATATTCCACCCAAGTAGAAAGAAGGCTATGGCATAACTTATTATGTAACATTAATTAATGTAGCTGAATTTCTGGCAATCTTTCCAAAGACATTCTTCCTGTCCAGGGAAGTATATTTTATTTCACCTGCTCTCAACAGCTCACAAAGATTTGAGGATGTGATATGAAAATTAGATGATGAGGTGAATCTTGTGTTAGATTATAAAAAATACAAGAGAGTGTGATTCTATACATGACAACTGACTATGACTATATCCATTTCATGCCTGCATGTTGTTCTTATAGTCACAATGCTGATGTTCGTACTGTTAGTACTAATCCCACTATCCACTGCCACCCAGAAGAGGATAGCTTTCCTTTTCAGTCTGGTTCTTCTCATGGTTTGTTCCTCATGCCATCTCAGGGAGATTTTCCTCGCAGCTGTCACCTCTGATCCAAACTCTAAATGGAACTGAACTAAACTGAAGGGTATCTTGATTTTACTCTGATACAGTAATTGAGTAGAAATTCCATTTCATTTGTATGTAGCCATTAAATGATTCTGCAGTAATTCGTTTGCATAGCCAATACTAGACACTAGAAGTATTGCATTGATAATTTCTATAGGCTTTGCACCTGAAGGAGGCAAACATGTTCCAATTTGATCATTTCCTCATCCTTTTCATTCCTTTTTTTTAAAAAATAATATAAAAAAAAAAAAAACAATGAAAATGATTGGCAAATATAGTGGTGATTTGTCAGGGGCAGGGACAAAGACAACATACAGGTGACTTTAGTTGCATCGAGTTCTGGTAGTTTGATCAGTTATGATTACTTTAGTCTGACAATAATCATGTTTGTATGTGAAATTATATAAATGTAATGTCACTTGAATCCATGGAATAAAACACGAGCTGTTTGTTGACTGTGTGCGAGTATTTTCCTAGGACCCTTTCATAAGTTTTGACTGGTCTGAGAGCTGAGTGGGAGCAGTGTGCTGAGGCGTATCTGCAGACCTTCTCTTCTGTGTCTCCAGGTTGACAGGTGATCACCCCATCGTCAGGACACCTGGGAAACGTGGACTTGCAATTGTGAAGCCACTGAAGGAGACAGACATACATAGGTCAAAGAGGTCCTGAAGCAAAGAGCTTTACAGCTGTTAAAGGTAGTTGTACTTTTCTATGAAAGTGTGGTGTGACCTTATGTGTGTAGTTTCAACGTACTGTGATGGCCGCATCTTCTCTGCTATTGTAAGTGTCCAGATATTCCTGCAGCTCCAATACACTAAACTTCATACTCTCCAAAAGCCCACAGGACATTATCTACAAACCAATGGAGGTCAAACAAACAAAGTAGAAGTAAGACACTGTGCTTCACGAAAAATGAATGCTTAGTACACAATGATGGACGTAATAACAGAAGGTCAGACAGAGCATGCAATCACATTCTCTAAGGCTGATACTCACAGTGTCAGCATGCACAAAAAGCATGGGGCAGTCTGAACATGTCCTCAGCATCTGAGATGACCTCATGAACTTTGCCCCAATGCCCTTTAAGCCATCTCCAAGGTAGCCAGCAGCATCACTGGTTAGAGAGCAAAACTTGCTCTGGATGTTCTGAAAACAGAAATGTTCATTTCCAAATAACTGATCACCAGCCATGGAATCCAGTGCAAAAATGTCTAGTAGAAATAAGTCAAGGCAACTTTCTTTATGATGATGGAAAACTTTGTTAAGATTTTAACACAGGTCCAGTTGCTTTGACTTACTGCTACTAGATATTTAAAATGACTTGAAAGAAGGAAAACTTGTCAGACCTCTGGAGCCTACTAGAGGGCGTCAAAGTACATTAGAAGCTTTTTCCCTCCTTTTTTTTTGATAAATTCTTTTATCATTTATCGTCAGTAACCACATTATCCCGATCAGGGTTGCAGTGGATACAGAGCCTATCCAAGGAACACTGGGCATGGGGTTGGAACACACCCTGGATGGGATGCGAGTCCGTTGCAGAGCACCATGCACTCACACATACACACATTATACAAACCTAGGGGTGATAAGTTAAGAAAACCTTTTCACGCACCCACCTGTTAGTCTTTTCCTACCGCATGACAGCCACTATCCTGGAAGGAAAAATACTAATACATTTCCTCTGACACAGGTGACACCAGACACGGCATCCTTTCAAACTGCTGCTCAGCACAGTCAAAGTTCATTGCTGTGCAATTTTGTGTCTTTCTGACACAAAGACATACATACATACATATGTACACACAACATACTGTATGTACATTTCCAAAAGCTATAAGTATGTGTACTCTAATAATTTTGGCTAGTATAGCATACAGTACATTCAGAAATTATTCGGATTATTTCACATTTTGTTATGTTGCAGCCTTATGCTAAAACGCTTTAAAAACATTTTTCCACATCAATCTACACTACACACCCCACAATGACACAGCAAAAACCAGTTGTGTGATAACTTTGCAAATTTATTAAAAAGAAAAAACTGAAATATGACACTGACATAAGTATTCAGACCCTTTGCTATGACACTTGAAATTTAGCTCAGGTGCATCCCATTTCTCTGGATCATCTCTAGAAACATCTTTGAGATGTTTCTACACTTTGATTGGAGTTCACCTGTGGCAAATTCAATTGACTGGACATGATTTTGAAAGGATACTCATATTAGAGTAAAAACCAATCCATGAGGTCAAAGGAACTGCGTGCAGAGCTCAGGGACAGGACTGTGTCCAGGCACAGATCTAGGGAAGGCTACAAACAATTTCTGCTGCATTGAAGGTTCACAAAAGAGCATACTGGAAAACCATTATTCTTAAATGGAAGAAGTTTGGAACAACCAGGACTCTTTCCTATAGCTGGCCGCCAACCAAACTGAGCAGTTGAGGGAGCAGTTTTCCCGTCTCCACACATGATCTCTGGAGCTCAACCAGAGTGACCATCAGGTTCTTGGTCACCTCTCTTACCATGGCCCTTCTCCCACGAGTACTCAGTGCAATGGGATGCACCTGAGCCACATTTCAAGAGTCATAGCTAAGGGTCTGAATACTTATATCAATATGATACTTCAGTTTTTTCTTTTTAATAAATTTGCAAAGTTATCACAAATCTGTTTTTTCCTTTGTCATTAAGGGGTGTAGATTAATGTGAAAAAAAAAATTAAAGCATTTTAGCATAAGGCTGCATAACAACATAAAATGTGGGAAAAAAACCCCGAAGGGGACTGAATACTTTCTGAATGCACTGTATGTCTATATACTTTAATTCACATCTGTATGGTGTGTGTGTGTTATGAGTTGTGTTATGAGCATATAGCAACAATAGGAGTCATATTACCTGGAACAGGGAGGTGAAGATGCTGAAGGTATACACAACACAGGAGCCATCTGAGTCACTCAGCAGCTGATTGATGTGTGTGCGCCATGCCTCCTCAGCATCATCGCACACCGTGGGCTGGAAGGCAGCTAAGATGGCGGAAAAGAAGGGTGACGGGGGTGGAGGAAAACCCAGCTCGTCCAAATCGTCCCTCTCCTCTCCATAACTGTAGCTATGGTACAAAAGGGAAAGGAGCTCACTCTTCATGCTGTTATAATGTATAACCAGAACAGAACAGATTTTGCAATATATACTCAGACCTGAGGATAAAAAAAACATAACAGTGTAACAGTATATCTCCCAGTAAGGAAGGATGGATATTCACACAGTTCTCTTTTAATGGTCATTTAAAATCAGTGTTTTACAGAGTCACTGGTTAGTGGCATCAGGTGGTTAGTGCACTGAGAGAGTGTACAGGCCAGAATGCTCGACCCTTACAGAGAGGGAGTCTGGTAGCTCTGTAATACTGTGGGGTCATTTTTTGATGGCATGTTTCAGGTCCACTTGTCCCCTTAGAGGGAACAGTCACTGAAAATGAATTAAGTTATTCTGGCTGATTGCTTTTATCCTATAAAGAAACATTTCTATACTGGTTGAGTGGTATATCATATTAAGACACTTATATTGGATTTTTATTGAAGTTTTATAGAATGCAGCAGCATATCAGCATACCTATGCAGGAAGCTTGGGTCCAGTTCTACCTCTGATCGATCAGGTTCTGGTGGAATATCCAAAGTGAAGCTGGAGCCGCAGTCAAACCCCGGAGGCAGCTCGCTCACACAAAACGACAGGTCATCCTCCTGCACGTTAATGCCCTCATCTTCAGGCAGTGGCTGCATAAAAACGCACAACATGGACTCATTAAACCCTGCCTTCTGATTATATTTGTGTACATACAGGACATGATGAGTGACAAAATTAATTAATTTTTTTACAAAGACCAGTCATTCTTAATAGTTCTACATAACTTGTAATTCTTTGGTCAAAATGATCTGGTCATAATCTTTGTAATATATGATTTTTAGTAAAATGCATTTTGAAAGGGGTAATTATGGACAAAATGATCATTCCGAGCCTTCCTTCCATAGATCTTTAATTAGTTGGGAGGAAAAGAGATGACAGGCAGTTACTCACAGGTGGAATGATGGTGTCATCTGGAAGAGACGTCCCCATGCCTGGTGTGGTTGCATTCAGAGAGTTTGGGTCAGCAGATGTGTCATAGGAGGTAGACAAAGAGTCAGTATGATTGGTGTCCTCTGAAGGAGACAGGTTCATTGTCTGAAAGTGAGAGAGATATAATAAGTGACCGTTACTTTGTTTAAATGTGCGCCAGCAAAAGAATGCTTCATAATTAAAGAAAAAAAAAGTTTTGCAAGAACTGTGTCCCATACGAGTTGTGAGTGGTGTGAAAGGCTCTGGCTGGTGGAGTTGGACTCTTCCTCGGATGAGTCGTCCGAGTCATGCTGGGGATCAAGTGGCCCGAGGCTGGGTGTGCTGTCTGAGTGCTGGCTTTCCTCCAGTAGCTCTGTCAGGTCTGTGCTGTCCAGAGAGCGCCGCCGTACTCCCCAGTTAAAGTTGTCCATGCTCTCGCCCTGCAACACACACGTCCATATACACACCTGAGTGTACTGAACAAGCAGTTTAAACACGTATTTGACAGGCTAGATGCCTAATTAGTCTTCTTTTAACCTTTCACTGTTTGTTTTATCTCACACACTAAAAAACGTAACACATGCACACTTGCAGGTTGTATTATCACTTTGGAATTGTACTGCTGAGGAATATGTTACGGGTGTCATTTCTGAGACCTCTATATAAAATCAGACTGTGACATCTAGGGCTGCTTATATAACTTGGTCACAAGACACAGTCAACATGCACTGCTGATATTTATGACAACAAATCAAATGAAAAGTCATTTCAGTTTTCTATTAATATGAACTTTCAGCTACAACCCTGACTATAACACACACATGCACAGAGTGCTTCTATGCACCTACAGCAGACAGTCCACTGTCATTCTCTAGGTCAGTCACTGGCACACACATGCTTACCTGCAGTTCCTGGACAGCACAGGAGAAAAAGAGAGACAATGTTATCCACACAGCAAGAAAGACCAGTGATAAAGCAAACCATGTTAGAGAAGACATCAAATGAAGACTGTTAATACACCACCAGGGAAAGAAAATGAAAAGAAGGAGAAACACAGGTACAGCAGAAACAGCACGTTTTGTTAGAAATTATAATAAGAATTAAACCAGGTAATTAAAGTGTACTATAACTTTCTGCAAAATACTGTCAAGCTCATGGCAAAATCTGTTTGTGAAAAACTGATACTAACAACCATTAGACATTCTGTGATCTCTGCATGCACAAGGATATGTTTTAGAATAATTGTTTCTCATTAAAGACCCAGATTAAGTTCAACACTAAGCTCTATCTGTAATTACCTCTCCATCTTCCAGCTCCACGTCAAGAAAGTCAAAGTCCCTAAAGACCCGAAACTGCTGCTCAGAGGCAGTGTCATCTAGAGTGTCCTCTCGCGTGCCATCCTCTGAAGACACCTGGCTGGGCTGGCGCTCCATCAACTCCAGATCGCCACAGGAAGAGAAGATCACCTGGCAGAGAAAAACATTTGACTCAGTTAAATCACAGGTGGTGCCATAGCAGGCACAGTCGTCTGGGTAATTTTATAAACAACTGATGATACAGCTCAGATTCACAGTAGTGTAGGGGCTGGAGTGATCACTTACAGACGGATTCTTGCTTAGGCCGACCTCCTGGCCGCACAGAGACAGCACGTTCACCAGCTTCTCACGTGTTCGCTTCTGAGAACACAAAGGAGACTATCATAAGTCTGCTCCAGAGGGGCAGCTAATGTGCTTACTTACTTACAAAACAGCTTCCACTTGTCATTTATAGTACATATATTGTAAACTGATCTCAGAACAGCACTTGAGAAATAATTTTTAAAGCAATGATTTTTAACAATGTGTCCTGTGCTACTGTAGTTTCTAACACACTAAGTACCAAGAACAATGAGTGTAATACTAATACAGTTTTCTTTACAGTTAGGCTCTAATTCTCAAAATCTGTTCATATGCATTATTATAACTTTTAAAAAAGATACTGAATGTTTTAAAAAAATGTTTTATGATCTAAATCAGAGGTAAAATGTAAAAATTAAATGTGCACAGAAGTCATAGAAGAGGTACGACACATATATCTGTGTCTCACTTGTGAGGATTGTGGCTTCTTCCAGCTGACAGGCACCAGGACAGGGTTGGAGCTTGAGCCAGACGAGGTGGACGAGGTGCTACGGGTCACTGCGATGGCACGGGCTTTCCCATCTCTACCTCCTCTACCCTGCAGTTCATCATACCTTCGTCCAATCACCGGTGTCTACATACACATATACACACGCACACAGACACACACACACACACACACACACACACACACACACACACACACACATATAACTAGACTGCTTGTGAGGTTTTGTGCTGCTGTTGACATAACTGTACTGGGGTACATTTCCTGGTAACAATGAACCTTGGTGAGTCTTAGTAATGAAGAATGTACAAGCTTGTTTTGTGAGTGTTTCCCGAAAGGCTTTGTTAATAAAACTTTAACAAGTTCTAAGTTTTGTCTTTAGTTCTGATCTGAACAAAAGGCATTACACAATTCCACTACTTGATTGATATAATTCCAGTAACTGACTGAACTGTATTAGATGAACTAAGGAAGTCATTTACTGTCTAAATGGGAATAAAACGTCCCTTAACTGACCAGAGCTACAGGATGTCAGCAGTCTTAGCCTTTGTGTAGATAAGCACCGTAAGTCCATGCAGCATAATTACAGAGGCTTTTCTCAGTCCGCACTTGCTCCATCTGGACCGGATATTACTGCTTTCATTAGGCCATATAAGAGCCTGAGATTGTGCTCTGGGAAATAGAGTGTGTCCTGTGTTCAGTGCTTAACACAAATGTGCAAAATGCACTGTACATTACATGCTCATAAGGCCCTAAAGGGTAGGTGTTTTGTTTTGGGGAGGAAAATGACTAGGTGCACTGTTCCTAGTGCAGATCAAAATCATCTTGTGATATTCACACAGTCCACAGCGTAAAATCACAAAGATTAACCCTGTGCAAGTTGTTCTGCTTTCCTCGTGCCTTTCGATGTCAGACATTTTCTATGTCTTTTTAATTCTAAAATAATTTTGTGGATTTATATGGGGTTTCTCCACACAGTTTAGGTTTGGATCTCAAACCCCTGCACACACTGCACCCAGGTCTCCTGTACTCCACCCAAACACAGGTCTGACATGTTACATTTGCTATTTAACCTTTAAATTTTCCTAATGAATTTGGCTGGCCTACCTTCACTTGTTTAGCCTGAATTTGTTTAAATAATCTGTTTAAAATCTATAGTGTCCCTTAGAATGCAAACAGACCTTTTTCTTCACAAACATTTACTTTGGAGACACACCTGCGCCCTGACCAAAATAATACCAGAAACAGAAACGCAAACACCAAACGTTCACCTTGAATGAAATGAATAAATTGTTCTGTTATTGAAAATGCAGCTTGGTGGCAGAGCCAAAACTCAACAATGATGTGGAGACATGTATGCTATTGGCCATGTGGTTATACAGACTCAGAATTATTTCTGTTGGATTTATGATCAGTTACATGCACATTAAACAACAGTACACAACCACCAAAGAACTCTGAATATAGAGAGGTGAAACAGTCCTACTCTTACCTCAGAAATATCGAAGTGGAACTCCAGTGTTTTGCCAGGCAGGGCTTTGGATGAGCCATCCCACATCATACGGCTCACCTCTAGGTTGGCCAAATCCCCGTGAGCATAGGACGGCAGGGACAAACTGGCTGAGCGAGACACCACAAGCTTCAGCACATTCAGGGCCTCCTTCCAGTGAGCAGTCTGAAACACACGCACATTACACACATACCATGTGTACCTTGAACTTTTGTAGTGTTACAAACTGGAATTGAAATGGTCTTAATTGGGCTTTTTATTTTTTCACTTACTCTAACATCTAACGTTTGAAGGTGCAAAACATTTTTAGCGTGCCAAAAAAGCTAATTAAACAAAAGAGCAGACATTTGTTGGTTGTATACGTATTCACCCCCACATTTGGCTGCAATTAGAGCTGCAAGTTTTCTGGGATTTGTCTGTATCAGCTTTCCACATGTAAATACTGCTCATTCTTCTTGGCAAAATTTTCAAGCTTTGTCAGATTGGATGGAAACCACTGATGAAATGCGATCTTCAAGAATCCCAATTCACATTCTAACACATTTTTCTTGGTTCTGAACCACTCTGGTGAAGGACTTCTGTCAATTGTAGTACTTAGGCCAAAGAAAATGCCTTTTGGCAGTGTGTTGCATCCAAATGGCTTGCCACTCATCCATAAATGCCAGTGAAGTGTGGAGGGTAGATTATACAGATTTTTAAATGTTTGGATATTATGGGCTATTTTGTGTGGCATCATTACATAATTAAGTCCATTTCAGTTCCATGTTGAAACACTACAAAATGTAATGTTCATGGGGCAAGGCACTGTACATGGTAGATCATAAATCATGTAAGTAAATGAACTTTTAAACATGGTGAGGGTGTTTTCTTTTACAATACTCCAAAGTTATAGAACTCTGTGTCATAATTTAAAAAATAATTGTTTGACCCACTCTGAAGATGAAACCTACATGTACAAACTTCTCGATGGTTTTGAGCACCTCCACATTGAAGGCTTTGACCTGAATAGCTGCCAAGTCCATGTGACTCAGCAGGCTGTAGATGATCTGCAGCAGGGGCTGTTGCATGCTGGGTAAGCCTTTATCCAATAACTACAAGAGAGAGAGAAGAGCACCACTATCACCTGACAGTATGACCTATTCCATAATCATACCTTCTTTATGAACTTTATGAACCATCTACATACACTCGTCCAACGCTTTATTAGGAACACCTGTACACCTACTCATTCATACAATTATCTAATCAGCCAATCATGTGGCAGCAGTGCAATGCATACAATCGTGCGGATGCAGATAATGCACCATGTCACAAATCAAAAGTTGTCTCAAACTGGTTTCATGAACATGACAATGAGTTCAGTGTTCTTCAGTGGCCCTCCCAGTCATCAGATCTGAATCCAATAGAACACGTTTGGGATGTGGTAGAACAGGAGATTAGCAGCATGAACGTGCACCTGAAGAATCTGCAGGAATTGCTTGATGCAATCATGACAACATGGACCAGAATCTCAAAGAAATGTTTCCAACAGCTTGTGGAATCTGTGCCACGAAGAATTGAGGCTGTTTTGAGAGCAAAGGTTTTCTCCACCTGAGTGCATTAAAATTAAGAAATATGATTGAATATGAGACACTCACCTCAGCCATGTATGTGACCATGCTGAGTGTGATGTCAGAGAAGGCCTCATGCAGGTAGCGACAGACCACACTGACCCAGGAGAACGAGTCTCTGGTGTAAGAGCGCGTTTTGTACAGAGTCATCACATGAGCCAGGTGAGAGAGTTTTGCATTCTTCTCCTTCTCCTCTAGACATACCTGCAGCAAGAGGAATCACACACATATATAAATCCTTTTTATAATGAAAACTACAGACAGAATAAAATGTTTCCTTTAAAAAAAAGATTTTACAGCAGCCATGGAAGGATTAAACTGCAGCCATTCAGACCATGGCCTTAAAATGGACAGGTTTGAAAAGTGAGACCTGTGCTATCCTCTCAGCACTCTCTTTGCAAAACTGCGTTGGGGCGTCAAAGTGCTGCACCAGGTTAGGCAGCAGACAAAGCACATTCAGAGGGAAGCCTGAGTGAGAGATAGAAAAAAGAGAGAAAGAATAGGTAGTTAGAAGACAAAAGTCATAGGGACTATACTGTACCACAATATTAAACATCTCAAAGTAACAGCAGTAACAGTGCTGTATAATGACAATGGCTGCATCAGCCTTTTTATCTAGCAACATTTTTTTGTTTTAGTCATTGTTATTGTCAAATTGTCTAAGGTTATCCTTATTTACCATTTTTTCTAATGCTAGGCAGTGGATGAAAAGTTAAATGTGTCGCTAAATCAGTAGGAGTAAATGAAACACTGCTCTGTAACCAACCATGAAAATGGGGCTTAGAATTTTGGCCGTGACATTTGGAGAGACATTTGGTTCTCTGGCTGTGTTTGCTCACTAAGCCCCCTTCAAGCTGAGCCCAGGGAAAAGGCAACAGGAACACTGGAACCAAGATCAAGCACCAGAAAGGGCTAACAGTTATCCTAATCACTAACACTGATATTATTATTATTACCCCATATGTTCTGCCTGAGACAAAATGATCATTTAATTTTTTTTACTATATGCAGAACAATACTAAAAATTAAACAAAAATCTAACAGAACATCACATTTAGATTACAGAGATTATGTGCAAGTCGTTTTAAACGGATAATAATCATTCAAAATAAATTGATTAAAAACTTGTTTAAAATATAAGACAAAATATTGATTTTACTGCACGTCACTTCTTCTTTCTGTGCGCACCCACCGCCCATTTAAAGGAGCCCCAAGCATCTAAAGGTTGCCTATTTTTGTGCATGTGTTCTTATAAATATTGATGCTACTGAATAAGTAAATATGTAATATTTGGGGGATTTTAATGGGTATGTCAACAAAATAACGTTTAAATGAATATGGTTTGAATAGTATAAGCTGTTCACCTATCGACTGAGATATGTCCACTACAGGGACTCGAGAGACAGGTGTGAGCTGACAGAAGAGCTGCAGTGTAAGGTCGCTGGTGGCTGGTGAGGTAAAGCCTTTGAGTAGGAGCTGCTGCAGGCCAGAGAAACCACTCCACCTAAGCTGAGCCTGGAGCTTGTCAAGGCGCTCACGGTTCTCAGGCTGTTCAAGGGGTACTCGTGCCAGTAGCTTGTGCACCAACCGCAGTGCCATTTGGTATTCAAACTCGAAGTCTGACTCCATGAGAGACACAGCCACCCAGAAGATGGTGGCTAATAGGTTGGCAGGGTGACTGGCGTGGCTTAGCTCTGTTGGATTGGCACTAGCATCTGCACGGGCAGAGGAAGTGGATGAGGCACTCCGAGCTGAGCGTGCCAAGCCTTGTTGGGTGCAGGCCTGAATACGGTCCAGGGTGGCACTGCGCGGAGGGTCAGAAGATGAATGTTCACCACTCTCACCAAACTTTTTGGGCACTGAATAACTCCGCTGATGTCTGCTGCGCTCAGCTGTACCATCCTGTGTCAGGTTGAGCTGCGGACACGAGAACGCCAACCTCGACTCGAAGGGTGAGTGGTCCTTCAGGCCACTACTCGTAGACACTATTTTCTTCGGGATATGGATGGGTAAGTGAAATAATATGATATATAAGAGCACTGTATGCCTATTAAAGACCGATGTCTTTGATTTTTTAAGGTAAACAATAGTTGCTTATAATACATTTCTTGGCAAATCAACCAAAAACACAGGAGTGTGATTTACACTTGAATAATGAATTTATCAGTGATGATTTTTTTTGAAAAATTCTAACTATGTAATGTAAAGTCGTTGACGTGGTACTACGACGGGAAAAATTTTAGGAAATGGGATACATTTGTGCACTGTATTAGCATTAGTGCTAAATCCTCACCTAGTCAGTGCTGCCATCAGGTCACTGTTTTTGAGGCATTCAGCCAAATTATCCACCACTGACTCCAGAGTGAGCAGCACCTCCATCACATAACCCTGAGAGAGCAATCAATAGACCTAATAAATAAGACTGAAGATCCACACACACATACACACACATAAGCACACACAGCTAGTGTGTACACACCTGTACCTCATCGCCGTGCTCTCCCACCACTTCGACTAGGCGTGACAGCAGGTCTGAGACAGCGTGGGCGGATAGTGGCTGTCTGAGAGCTCGGAAGATCTGAAAGGAGCGACCGGCATAGTGGCGCGATGAGCTACATAGAGCCGTCTGCAGAGCCACATCACTCAACTGCTGTTCCAGGTGGAAGTCTTAAGAAGATGAAAAAGTGTGATAAAAAGCAGATAAATTGTCTATTAAAGCCAAACTGAAGCGTGCCACTAGCGTTGTGAACCCTCCTGGACTGGTGTTGAGACTGATAATTAGCTTTAGACTCTGGGATGGAAACCGTTTTAAAACTCAAAAGTTTTAATATGTGATATTTATGTTTAAATTAATGTTTATGTAATGCTGCGTTTTAACACAGGCTGTGCATTTCTGCGTCGGGTGAACACTAAACCCCTCTCTAAAACTGCTCCTTCACTCGCTTTCAATATTTATTATATTTACACACAGCAGCAGTGAGAGAGACGCTGAACCAAATTCATACAAAACAAATCATCATAACCTGCCATCCCAAGGTTAAATATGTACACTGAAACTATGAAACTACAGTAGTGTTATGTCATTCTCTGTTTTAAATACACAGCTAACAACTGCTGCTTTTAGTCTAAGACATGGTTAATCTGCATCATGACTCTGCAACACGCATAACTGTGTTACACACAAGCATAATGTAGATACACATTAAAACATAAGAGCAAAGTGACTGACTGCAAGTTTCCAGTGAGTAGAAGCATACTGACAGCTACCTGACTTGGACTCTTTGAACACGGACACAACATGACGCAGGAAGTTGGAGAGCTGCTCCGCACTCTTGGAGTTAGGGTTCTTTGGTGTGATGTCCTCGTGGCACCAGAGAGGTCCAAAGCGGGATTCATTACTGTCCTGTCATGAGGTCCGTGACACAGTGGTATCTTGGTGGTGGTTCAAGTCTGTCTTACTTACCACAGACTGGTTCACGATTTCTCGCATGACCCTGATTACACTGGGACTGCGAATGTGACAAATCTGTACTCTAGATGAGCTTTCTATTTCAGATTTGCAATGACCTAGTTTTCACATGGCAATGAGGTATTAAACCTGGCTATAAATTATAAATAAATTATTATAAAATTATACCATTAAACTGTTTACATTTTGATTAACTTAAATTTATTATTGGTCTTTCAACATACATTATATGGCCAAAAGTATGTGGACACCTGGCCATCACAGCCATATGTGGGCCAAACTGTTTGCAAAAAACTGGAAGCACACAATTGTCAAGAATATCTTTGTATGTCATTAAATTAATATTTCCCGTCACTGGAACTAAGGGGTCCAAACAATTCCCCTCGCTTCCATGCAAGAAGCGAGGTCCATAAACACATTGTTTGCCAAAGTCTTTCTCAACTTGGAAAGAAGGACTCAAGTCACCAGACTAGTCATGTGATTATGGATAGGTGGTTTACTCAGTCGTGTGAAATACCTGGTTGTGAGGAACTCAATGAGCTTGTTGGTCTTCTCCTCAGACTCAGTTGGAGACTCCTCCAGGTCCTCAAGTTCAGCTGTGATCTGAGGGAGATTCCCCACGCTGCCCCCCAGGCTCACACTGGAGGAGGTGGAGGAGGAGCTCAGACCCGAATCTGCCACAGGAGACGCCTGCCACTCTCGTAGGAAGTCCAGACCACCTGTATGGAAGGAAGAGGATGAAGTTGCATCATAACACAAGCATCAGTATTCTCAAACATAGTTAAGACTTTTCTTTTTGTGCCTATATTTTCTTAAAGCTCATCTATCACCAGTCCATTTATCTAATACAGGTAGATACATGGGAGTGGGGTGGTGATTACATTCGATATTCATAATAAAGAACTCATAATGCATTTTGGAATGGAATGAAAATAACGGCTACCTGTCATAGGTCTGTAAGCTGATCTGGTATCATGACTAGACCAGCTCTTTCACTGTTTCTCTAAAACATGCTTCATTCTGTTTCTCTCCTGTCTATCGCACTTTCTAAGCTGTGGTTAAATTATTATTTGTGGTAAGACTTACATACAACTGGGTCGATATGGATTTGAACAGTGACCCAATTTTTGTGATTTTGCCTCTGTAGACCACCACAATGGATTTGAAATAAAGTAAATGACTGAAGTGAATGAAGTGTAGAGCTTTAATTCAGGGAGTTTACCAAAATTATTGCATTAACTGTTTAGGAATTACAACCATTTTTTACATAGTCCCTCCATTTTCACAAGCTCACACTGCTTCATTTCAAATCCATTGTGGTGGTGTACAGAGGCGCAATTATGAAAACTGCCTCACTGTCCAAATACTTATGGACCGGAATGTATTTCTCCACTGTGTAGATGAATTTGTGTGGCTGTGCATGTGTCAGAAACTTGGTCCTTAATACTGGTTTCATTTTCAATTCCCATCCATTTATTTGACAAACTATATAGATAAAGCACTAGCAGTTTGAAAAACGCAGATGCTGTGGCTGGCAACGTTATGATCTCTCATTCTAATCTCCTGTCTTATTATTTCAGAGACAAGACGCCTGAAATGCTAATTCTCTCAGGTTGGCTGTCACATGTTTCTTTGTGGTGAGACTTGCTGTGCATGTGTTTCCTTCTGCAGATAAGACCTCACCTCACCACCTTCAGTCTTTGACATCATAAACAGAACCTCTACTCCCTAACTGCATCCCTCTGCACATTCAAAACCATTATACCTCAGAATCCGATCACATGCTAATTCATATGCAGGTGTTTTGGAAATGTGTTGGCTGTTGTCGGTGTTGGGTTCCTCATTGACTGTGTTTGTGTGTAAAATGTGTGTAAAAGGGTAAAATTGTTCCAGGGGGCCATTTCACTATAATTCGGTCATTTCACTATAACTCGGTCATGCTGTTGGCAATTTCACAATGATTGAAATGTACTGTACTTTTCTTGTGTTTCCATTCATTACTGTACCTGTATGCAGGTATTCAGGCTGGAAGCTGGATTTAATGGTAAGTGTTTTGTTGTCGCTGATCTCCCTGGTGACCAGCAACACAGAAGCAATGACCTGGAAGTTGTTGTTGCAGGAGAGAGCGATGAGCAGATGCAGGAGCAGCCGCTTGCTGTGCTCAAAAACCTCAGGCCGGTAGTGGTCTAAACCTGAAAGAACAGTGAAGCTGATGAAGTAAAGTAAAATTTACTTGCAACTCATTCATGTACACAAATGGCAAAATAGTGACTCTCCAGGTCCATGGAGCATCTAGAGTCTAAGGCCACAAACTGTGTGGACGATACAATTATCATGATCTGTCAGTTGCAACCTGACGGGTATAAACCCATATGAGGATGGGTTCTCTGCTGAGTCTGGTTCCTCTCAAGGTTTCTTCCTATCANACTTTACTTTTGTTTGTGTAAAGCTGCTTTGAGACAATGACCTTTGTAAAAAGCGCTATACAAATAAATGAAATGAAATGAAATGAATCTTTTTAGGCACTTTACTGCACTGGTCTTAATTAGTCTTATTACTGGGAAAGAAAGTTTTGTACGTCATGACAACAATGCGCTTATTGGATCATTATATTCAGTGGATTCAAAAAAAATCTTTGAATAAATCTTGTTTCAAAAAAAGTACTTTAAATTAACACTGTACACATCTTGTGACCTGATTGCTGAGACTAAAAAGTGGAGCGGCTCGCTACAGACAAACACTTAACGTGAACCTTCTATCTGCATCAAACTGCAAATTTGAGAAGTGTACACTGTAACATGTCATGTTCAATACTCTACACTGCACCTATACCTGAAGCTGAAGAAGCAAGATGTGCAAAAAAAATTAAAATGTGCAGCTTATTTACACAATTAGACACAACACAATTAGTGTTTGCAACAGAATTAAGAGTCAAGAAAAAATAAAATAGCATATGAAAAACAGAAATGAATTAAAGAAACCTAACAGAGGCAACTAGAAATTAACAATCAAACTAAACCTAAACTAAAGTAAAACAAAACAAAGACGAAATTAAATATAAATTATGAACATTAGGAACACTCGCGTCTACTCTCTATAAATGTAAATAGACGTACTATAACATGCCTGCAATAGTTTTGACTGCAGATAAAATATTGGAGGAAGAGTTCTGCACAAATCTGTCGACGAGAACGCAATGGAGACAGCAGGTTATGACGACACAGAGCGTCTGAAAGAGATAAGCTATGGCATTTCTCTCCCCTCCCTGTTGTTCCCTCCTTTTCATCATAGACATTTTTCACATTTTTGGCATGGCTGCATTGTGTTATTCAGCTTTCCTGCAAGCTGCAATTACAGCTGGGAATGTAGGCGCTGATGTGAACAAATGCCACAGAAGGGCTTTTTAACACAGAGGATGTCATTAGTGCCACAGGCACTGATGGAGGCACACACATGTTTCATACATATGCACACACATACATGGGATACATGCCTGAGACATTACTCATTACAATCACGTACATGTTTGGTATCTAGGTGTATCCTGTTTTAAGGCTTGTTTTAGTTTCAGGTCAGAAATGAAAGGCAGAAAAGAGAAAAGAGTGAAAGACAGGCAGCAGGTGTAAGGGTGAAGTGGTATTACCGAGGAAGAGGGCATGCAGCAGGAGAGGCAGATGTAGAGCCCAGTCTTCTCGCACGCTGTGGTCCACCACCATCTCTGTCATGAAGATCACCGCTATATTACACCTACCGACATACATCAACACTCCCGGTGAGATGCCCATAGTCCTGTACTGGTGGGAACATTTGGTCCCTAACAATATATAACCAACCACCCTCCCCTGCCCCCTGCCCCGCTGACACACACACACACACACACACACACACACACACACACACACACACACACATACACACAGTCTATCTTTCTGGAAAACTGATAATGTATTGCTGTTGCTAAATAATGCTATGCCTGATAAAATCCCCACATATTCCTATAAGACAGAGATACTTGCCCCAACAAACACTGACCTAACACACTCTCGCTCATCACTGAATGCTTTTAGCACTGCTCTACTTTTATAAAGTAAACACTGACTGTCATGAGCCTACTGCAAAACCTCATGGTTGTCTTAACAGCATAAAAACAGTGCTGGGTTGGTATTCAAGAAAGAATATCAGGCATTCTGCACTCATAAAATCTTACCAGTGTCTTAAAAATGTGAAGGCACAGTTGTATAGAAACGGAAAGAAAGCATCCATGTACACATACTAGGCCTGAACAGACCCTGCATTATTACTGTATTATTGTATTCTGTGTAAATGTGTGATAAAGTTAGTGTGTGTTTACGCAATGTTTACAATGAAGTTGCAACAATAAATTTGGCATCATAAAATTTTAATTGAACCTGCTAGTGAAACGTACTAGCAATACAAAGTAAGCAGTAGTAATGAGAGCCAGGAGAAGGCGGAGGCGTGGTACCTGTGGAGGGGCCCTCGTGGTGTGATGGTTTCAGGCAGGTAGTCCACTAGCGGAGCCCAGCAGCCTCCATTAATTGGCATAGGCAAAGGCTGGGGCCGGTTACTCTCCAACACACTGAGTAGCCAGCCAGCATACGGGGGCAGAGGATCATCTGCACAGACCATCACATCACAGCAGGTATTTCATACAGTCATATTCTATTTAAAAATAATCAATAATTTGATCTGATATTTGGAGACAAATTTCAACGACTCTGGTCAATTATTCGTCTAAAATAATTACAACAGGGTTCGAACTGTTCTTTATGCATTTAAGAAAGTCTAATAATTTGGCAAATTATACATCTCACATACAATCACCTCATATTTCATTAAAACATAATTAATGATTAATATTAATGATTTGGTAAAACGAAGTGCTTATACTGGGATTAGTTAACTGAAAGACAGTAAAAGCTAATACTGTGTGTTAGGAGCACCTGTGTTCTACCATTCCTAAATAATGTATTCTTGAATAATACCATCTGAGCAAAGCTGTAAAACACGGCTTCTGCCACTTCACTATACAAGGTGCCACTAGTCCTCCAAAGCTGTGAAATCAGCAGCATATCATTAATCTCCAGAATGGTCTCACTGAGCAGACATGCCAGGTATGCAGGCCAAGCACATGACAAGCACACCCAGTATACACACGCATGCACACGCATGTATATGTGGATACATGTATATGCACAAGCTTTAGACGGTCCTCTGGATTGGAAGCAGTCTGGGCTGAAAAATACTACACGAGTGGTGGATTAAGTAAAAATTGTGAAGGCTGACAATGTACTGTTCATAGAATTACTGAAATTCCTAAAAGGTGGTCACATTGATAATTCTTTAGACCTTCCATTCAGTAATGAGCTATTAAAACAGACAGTCCCCACGCTGACCTGCACCCCAACTGTAATGAGCATTAGTCATCCACACATAAACCATGTAAAATGCCTGTTGCTCTGTGCATGTAATTTGGACATTTCTGTCCATAGTAAACAGTAGCAGCAAAAAATAGTGAAATCTCAAAACTCAGAGGTCAAAGATGAGAGGGCAGAGGTCAATGATAATAATGTACTGACTTTTCTCCTCGTCATAGGAGCCTCCGGAGCTGTTACTGTAACGTGACTCTAGGCGGTTATGTGCCCTCGCAGCTTTACTTAACCTACAGACACACACAAAAATCAACACATGCAAACATTAGCATTGAGGACACACAAAGCACAAAAGCACTAACAATTCATTTCCAAAAAAGGAACTACTTTGAAACCGTATACTTAAAAGGTATTGTTTGAGTGCGAGAAGCTCAGTCTCTTATCTATGGACAGAATTACCTCTCCTCATTCTCTCGAGCAATCTTTGCCTCATCGGTGTCTTGGATGGTTTCCTGCCCTGCTACAACAGTGTTGCTGCTGGATGTTGTCCCTTCATCAAACATACGACAAAGCAAATATCAGACTGACAATAAAACAGACCATAATAAGCATTAAATGAAGTGCAGTCATATTTGCTGTCTATGGTCACCTGAGGCCACAGCGGAGATCTTACTGCTGGCTGCAAAGCGGTAGAAAGGCGGGTTATCACAATGCAGCACTACAGGGTTAACAGGGTCAGTCTGCTGAAGTTCAAACAGCAGCTCCTCCATGGTCTGAATGGTGTTGTTACGACACAGATAGATCACTACTTTCTTAATCTAGAGACAAACAGAAAACACAGGCTTGTAAGAGCTGAATGTTTGACGCTGTGATCTCTGTGTTTGGTGCTACACAATGTATCACAATGTGTACCAAAGGTCCCCAAAGGAAGATGAAGCAGTCTGATGTTCTGTTGATAGTTTTTGTTGAACAGAAAACATAAAAATACATCATAGAGACAGTAAGACAGCAAGAGACAGTAAGACTGTTTGTGTGTCCTTACGTAAGGTAGTAGTGTGGTGTCACTGCTGACTCCACACAGACTAATAAGGAACTGCAGTGTGATTCTCAGATTGTTGCTCCACTTCTCATTGGTCACTAGAGCATTCCATGCATTTTCCATCTCTGGGCCTGGAAGCTCATCACCATACTTAAAAGAAAACACAAAGTGAAATGGTATAATTTATAAATTAAAGTAAAAGGGCACCACAAAGGCAAGTAGCAACAGGCAATATTTACTTTAAAAATGCCTTCATGATAAACTGATGATATATACTCATTTATTGGTGCTATTTTCCCCTAGCCCTTACATTACTTATATTTTTTCTCTAAAGGTAGAACAATGATATAATAATTTTTTCAATGGAAGAAGATCTTCTAGAACTTCTGGGAGTAGCTAAGCTTTTAATAATGCTCCATGAAATCAGTGACTTGATACAATAAAATCAAGGAACATATTAGACATTATAAACTGTAAAAGCTTACGAAATCTCATACTAATTATGGTGCAGACTACTAAGTTGTACCTTGGCAGTCATGTACATGAGGTTGTTGAGAATGAGAGAGGTGGCCTGCAGGGATCCCCAGCCACTGCCTCTGAGCGGGTGTGAGAGGCCCATGCCTTCTGCATGCTTCTGCCCCTCCTCCTCTGGTGTGCAGGGACTGGAGGCTGGGGGCAGCAGACCCGTGTCTACCAGCTCGATGTTGCTCAGCCAAGGCAGCAGGTAGGTGAGCATTATCTGCCTACCATTAGGATGAGTGGTAGGAAACCTCTGGCTGACCTCTGTGCATGTGCCAAGAAAAAGAAGGAAAAAAGGAGAGTAGTTATTTGGTGCAGGCTCCATCTTCCACACTGTTTACTCAGTGCTACTGCTCTGTAACAAACAACCATACAAACACACTACCTGAGAAGAGGGGGAGAGTGAGCTCTGGGTACATGCAGGCAAGCTGGTTAGACAGCTGTGAGAGGGAAACACTGTAAAGTGGAGGCAAAGGGCCATGGGTGCCATACAAGATGTTCCCTGACTTTTGGCCAACGATTCTTGTGGAGTACACAGATAGCTTTGCCTCCAAAACCTGCGCAACACACAGCAAAAAGAAAAGAGCAAGAGAAAAAGTGAGAGACTTGGAATAAATCTTTACCTTTGGTGGTTAAGACCTGTATCTTACAGAAAATTCATTAACAGAGCAAATGACACATTACAAACACATATTGAAAACATATTTATTTCATATTAGTGTTTTAAGTATGATATATTGTCAAGCCGCTATTAAAGAAAATTCCTCTCGCATACCTGCATAAGCTGCATGGAGATCTCATAGATCTCTCTGCTGGTGTCAGAGGATTTAAAAAGCACCAGGTTCAGCAGGGTAACAAGGTCACATGGATAGTTTCTGAAGAAAGAAAAAGAAAGATTTCCTACCTGATTGTGAAAAATCTACTAAATCAATTCAAACGTGTATAATAAACACTGTATGACACACTGTATGAGTGCTCAGCTCTCCATCTACGTAATACATAATGACCTTACACCCTAGCACAATCAGGCACTATGATTATCCTACCTGCTCCCACACACTGTGGCTATGGCCTTAAAGCAGCCTGAGGCCAGCTGATAGGAGCCGGTGAAGCAGCGATCCACTGCCCAGTTAAAGAGGTTTGACTGATCTGGGTTCAGTTCCAGCAGCAGAATGACCACCTCGCAGCCCAGTCGATGCACCTGCAGCATGGGACAGTGTGTGTGGGATAAAAACTTATGAGTCAGACACCATTTTGTTACAACATGAGGAAGACTTGTTGTTGTTTTTTTTTTTTTAAATAACAGAGTTTGGTCAGGGTTTTTTTTTGGACTAAAAGTAACATGAAAAAACATGGATGGGTCAAAAAGGCCATGATGATGAGGTTTCTATATAGAGCATGCAGTTTAAAGCATTCCTAGCTCTTTTAAATAGCATTTTATCACTGCTACTTCAATCTCTAGTCCCTTACTGTTGTTTTTGATTTTGCTTGCTTTCGACTATGATTTCTCTGACGATAATCAGACACAGAATATAGCAAATGCAGTCTTACTCGCAGGTCGTGGCACCCGAGGATATTGTCTAGCCACTTGTAGAGATAGCCGTCGGTAGACAAACCCACGTTATCAAAGACAGGCCCACAACATAACACGGCGGACATAGCCTGGGAGAAAGACACACACAAATACACACACAATCACCATGTTAGATACATGCCATAGGTAAATAAATTCACTGTTTCTTTCCTCATTCACCTACCATATAATTAATTACACTGTACACGAAGAATGTTCTAAAGATGTGTCAGAAAAAAACTAATTTTAGTATACTTAAGGTACATTCATTGACCTAGTACAGTACTAGCAGGGTGCTATCTCACACTATAGAACACTGAGCCTTCGTTTCACCACACTCATGCAATCGAATGCCTTTTAAGAAGCTGTTTATAATTTTTAGATGCCTGTGAGGAATTTCTTTGCAATGAAAACATTGACAAGCCTTTGCCTTCAGCCAAAGCCACTGCGATGCACATCACAATTCTTCAGATGTATTGAAATTAAGAGATTATGATAGGTCAACAGCACTCTTGCACTGCCATCTGTATAGCATTAGCAGTACCAGGGATTTGGTAATTTGCTGTACCTTTAAAGCGCAGTACTGATAGCGTGTGATCTGGTGGTTGCGGTCACTGTAGCGGTCCAGAGGAGTGAACATGACACTGAAGGGACCGGCCCATTGGCTGAACAGAATGAAGAGATGATGGCGCAGACTCTGCTGGGGAAAGAGGAATCGCCTGTGGTGCACTAGATGGAGAGTGATAGAGAGAAGAGTACAGCATATAAACACATCCTCTGATTTGAATGTACCTATTATTATTATTATTATTATTATTATTATTAAGTCATTCTCTGTATTCATGGACATAGACAAAATATCAGAAATATATATATATGTATATATATATATATGTGTGTGTGTGTGTGTGTGTGTGTGTGTGTGTGTGTGTGTGTGTGTATTTGCATTATTTATTTGTTGTACTTGTTATGTCATTTTGTTTTTATGATTAACACTATTACCAGTCCTAAAAAAGTAGTAGCAAAAGTAGAAGTAGAAGTAAAAAAAGAAAATAAAAAACATTCATAATTAAGATATATAAAATATCTTATTGTAGTATTATTGTATTATTATATTTATAATAATGTTATTCTTCAGGTGAGTTCAATGTCATACCAAGGCATTTGTTCAGGATCTTATATCCTCAAGAATTTATTAGGAATCTTTACTGGGAGGGTGTGAAGTAAAAATTTGACACATCATGTCAAGAACTTCGCCCCGCATGGAGAGGTGGGTGGGAGGCCATCATCCTCTAAAATTCAGATTATCTAAGAGGAGTTGAGAGTTTACTTCATCAAGATCAGAGAGGTTAGGAGGAATTTTAATACTAAGAAATGTAATACCTTGCTTTGGCCATATAAATTTAAAAGACATTTCTAGGCTTTGTCAATAATAGTGCTTCGGATTTGTACCAGTTCATTCAGAATCTTAAGAACTGAATGTCTGTTACATAATGCTGAAACTACTGGGCAAATCATTCTAAATATCTGAGGTACAGTGCATATAAAAAGTTTACACACCCCTGTTAAAATGGCAAGTTTTTGTGATGAAAAAAAATTAAACCAAGATAAATCATGTCCAAACTTTCTCCATCCTCAGTGTGAAATTACAAAGTATAAAATATAAGCAAAAACAATCAGAAAAATAGGAGAAAAAAAAAGTTACATCACCTGGTTGCATAAGTGTGCACACCCTTTTATAATTAGGGATGTGGCTGTTTCCAGAATGAACCAATCTCATGTTCAAAAGTAATTATCACACAGCTGTCATGAATGAAATTATACTAATTAACCCAAAATAAAGATCAGCTGTTTCTGTAGGACTTTCTTGACAACAGTCTTGGTTTCATCTGACTGCTGAAGCACTGGTCTGCAAAGAGATGACAAAGCCTGTACAGGGTCTCACTGTCAAAAGGTATGGATCAGGAGAAGGGTCTGAAACATTAAACATTAGACATACCATGGAACACTGTTAAGGCCGTCATCAGCAAGTGGGAAAAACGGGACATCATAGTGACATTACCAAGAACAAGACGTACATCCAAAATTTACAAAATGACAAGACAAAATCTTACCAGGGAGGCTGCCAAGAGACCTACAGCAACAGTAAAGGAGCTGCAGGAATATCTGTCAAGTACTTACTTTCTGCATGTGACAACATTCGCTTATATTCTTCACATGTCTGGGCTATGGGGTGGCTAGAAGGGAGCCCTTTCTCACAAAAAGCATCCAAGCCCAATTAAATAACCCCAAACCATATGGCAAATGTCTTATGGTCTGATGAGAACAATGCCAAAAGGTATGCCTGGCACAAAAAAAAAGCACATCAACAAAAGAACACCATACCCATGGTGAAGCATGGTGGTGGCAGCATCATGCTTTAGGGCTTCGTTTCTTCAGCCAGAACTGCGGGTTTTATCAAGGTGAAAGGAATCATGAATAGCTACAAATACCAGTCATTTTTAGTGCAAAACAGGTGCTAGTAAGATAAAATTGAAAAGGAATTTCACCCTTCAGTACGACAGGAACCCAAAGCATACATCCAAATCAAAAAGGAACGGATTAACCAAAAGAAGATGAATGTTTTTGAATGGTGTAGCCAGAGCCCAGACCTGAATCCAACTAAAGATCTGTGGGGTGACCTGAAGCAGGCTGTGCACAGGAGATGCCTTTACCATGTGATGGGTCTAGAATGTTTTTGCAAGAAAGATTAAGAAAATATTGCCAAGTCAAGACGTGCCACGCTGACAGACTCTTACCCAAAAAGACTGAGTGGTGTAATAAAATAAAATAATAAAAAGGTGTTTCAACAAAGTATTAGTTTAGGCGCGTGCACACTTACGCAACTAGGTTACTGTTAGTTTTTTATTATTCTTTTATTTCCCTAAAAATTTTCTGATCAGTATACTTTGCAATTGCACATTAAACGTGGGAGAAGATCTGACATGATTTATCTTAGTGTCATCCTTTTCCTTCACAAAAACTTGCCATTTTAACAGGGGCTGTGTCAGGATGCAGTTGAGAATGCAAGTGATTTTATTAATCGTAGCAAACAGGACAAAGACGTAATCCAAAAATGGGTCAGGCGATGAGCAGACGACATAAACAAGGGAAGGCAGATGTGAAAAAACATGAACAACAAAACTAGGTCAAACCAGAAAGACTATAACAGTAACAAAAGGCTTAGTAACCACTGGCACAGAAAAACAAAAAAGGTATACATCGCAATGCATGTGTGTACTGAAAGTCTTTAACTACTGTGAGTGTGGCTGTGATTATGATTGAGTCCAGGTGTGTGTGTTTAGTAATCCGGTGAGTGTGAATGTGAGAGTGTTTGGGTGGTTGTACTGAATTCTGGGATGTGCAGTTAGACGCCGGTTCCGCCGTTGACATGACAGTGTGTGTAGACTTTTATTAGTTTTGGATAGAAAGCAGTGAAGTAGATTACCAAATGCTAATTAAAAGAATAATAAAATAATAAATCAAATAATTATTCTCCGCTCCACTTCAGTAACACAGACTCACAAGACACATAAACCAGGTGAACAGATAATTACTGTAGATACCTGGCACACACTGGATGAGGTTGGCCACCATGCCGCTGAAATGAGCTCTGATATCCTTCAGGATCTCCAGCTCCTTATCGTTCTCGGCCTCCAAGAGCATGCGTGTCAGATCCACATACTCCAGGAAGAGAGCACCCAGAACCAGAGAATCCCTCTCTAATGCACCATTAGTGCTGGAGAGTGAAATGTGTTGTTTAATGTTAGATGTGTGTTTCTTAACCAAACGTTAATGAGAGAAATTGCAGAACTGGTGTCAGTTCAGTGAGTGTATGTGCAGCCCACCTGTCACTGATGACCCCTGAGTCAGCCAGCAGCTCAAAAATACGCAGCAGCTGCAGCCTCAGCAGATCTCTCCTTTCCCGACGCTTCTTATTCTTCACAGGGAAGAGAAGATATAATATGCACATGTAGCATAACAACTAAAAAATATATCATTTTAAAATTTGAGATTTCCATCCAATTTACCTCTGGTCTTCGCTCTAAGGCTTCTTTCATGAGTGGATGGAGTTCCTCCACTAGCTCCCTAAACATACACAGCACCAGCAATGAGATACACAAAGCCAAAAATATGTTAGCATTCATATTATCATTCATTTACAACACAGTAATCATTTCTTGAATGCATATTTTGTTTAAAATCTCAAAATAAACCATGTGAAATAAAAAATGCAGTGAGTATTATGCTCTACTTTCCATGTTTTCAACTGATATTTAACAAGTGTGCATTACTGAAATTTTTTCTCATATCTTAAACGATTTGGAATTCACTCCTAAACTAATGAAACCTCCGTAAGTTAAATAACCTAGCCAGAAAAATGCATTTTGCTATGATAAAATGCTTTTGCTGTCATGGTTCATTATGTTCACGTCAAAGTAGTGACAAGTGCCCAGAGTGGTATGACAGCTATCTGTGTCACGAGTAAATAACATGAATGCGCACTGTGAGTGAATACAACTAGTTCCTACACAAAAATCTAACTAAAAGATTTGCTTCCCTAATGCAGTTGATCAGTAATCGACAACTCTGACCCAACGGCTCTGAGGCAATTGTCTAACATCATTCTAGTGCAACCTTGTCAGTTTAATGTGCTTATGTTCTTCGGACTCCTCAGAGTGTTTCACGGCTGTCCTAGAAGCTGTTTTACGTGTTACCTGAAGACAAGCGAGTTTGTCCGGCCAAAGCCCAGCACCAGAGACTCTGTGATCTCAATGCTCTCGAGCCGCATGAGGGGAACCAACTGCTTGAGGAGCCAGGCTACTGAGGGAGTTCCAATCACCTGCTTACACATATACACACACACATTGTCCGTAGCTAATCATTTGGTATTATACATTTGATGTACGTATTGATGTATATTGAGACTTGACATAACTTGACTTAAATGAATGGTCTTTTATGCCTTGGATGTTTTCAATTCCTACTCGGCAAGGAGTCATGTCAAAAAAATACCAAAGGGTCTTAAGGGTGGAGGCCTTTGCTATCAGTGCAGTGCACTGGTATGCAACCTCCACCAGAGTTCATGATAAAACCATCAGAACGGTCATACGATGTGGGGCATGTACCTTGTTATCATATGTGACACTGCCATCGGGAGTGGTAGCCATAATCTCAGGGGTGGAGGCTCTCAGGTGACCCGGGCTCATGATACTCGGCTTGGCTACGCCCAGGCACAAGATAAGGTAGTTCCTCCAGAGGGTCACGTAGTTATCAGTGGGTCCGGCTGTGCTGGTCTTTTTGGCATACACTGGACTACTGCCGGGAGACATGGGTAGCACTAATGGTCAGTTTCATTAAATTCCCTCAATTCAGTTTTCTCCTTAGGGTATTGCTAACCCTTAGTCTCTGATGAATCAACAGGTTTTGATTTTTCTTTTACATTTTCCTGTTTATTTCTATGCCAAAAAAAACCTAGGCAAAAATGTGAATTGTGTTTTTACTTCCAGCAAAACAATGTATTGCCACCGCATTCAAATGTGGGACATTTTTCTGCTTACAAATACAAATGTGACAACAGGATAAAGTTTAGAACAACACAGATTTTTTTTCAGCTAGTTTCTACAATGAGAAATTATGGATGAGAAATTTATTTTAAATGCAAGCATTATGAATTCCAATTAATAAATTCAAGAGTTTCAGTTAATATAGTGTGTGTGGAAAAAATATATAAAGTAAATGGTGTGTGATCAGATATATATATATAATATGAGAATTATGAGAATTTCTCTGAGTAACTGAATAATAATTATAAACTATGTATAATTTTTCTAAATTACACCATTAAAAAGTGTCTTGCTAGTATACAATTTTTGAATTAGACCTGAATTAGAAGTGTACAGATTGCTTAACAAAAACAGAATAAAAATGTACTGAAGTTAGTGTAGTGATTGTTTCCTAACTCACTTGGGGTCCACTAGGGGCATGAGCAGCTGCAGACGTGTGAAGGCATATGGCCAGGCATAGCTCAGAGCCATGGGACAGTGTTTTGGCAGGTGTTCCTGCCGGAGAAAACTATAGAGACACAGAACCCAGGGGTCCTTAACTGACTGGGCGAAAATCCACACATGGGACGGGCTCTTAACGTCGTAGTGGCTGTTGACCAAACGTGCATTCCACTCCACCAGCCACTGTAGGTCCACATGATGACTCAGTGGCAGAGTGGCCTGAAGGTACACAAAGTCATAGAGAGCAGGACATTTATCATTCTACAACATGATAACAAAATTAAAACACATTAGCGTGGCTGAAAGCAGAAGTGCTCTAACATTGCTACAGTGTAGCTAGCCAGATTGTCAAGTGTCCCTTAAATTATATACAGTCAGGTCCGGAAGTATTTGGACAATGACAGAGTTTTTGTGATTTTACCTTAATACACCACCACAATGGATTTGAAATAAAACAATGAGGATGTGATCAAAGTGTAGACATTTTCAGTGGCTCAAAGGTATTTGGACAATTGACTGGCAAGAAGTTAATTTTCCAGGTGCGGTCCATTCCCTCGTTACTTCAAGACAAATGAAGCAGATAAAAGGTCTGGACTTGATATCAGGTATTGAGTTGG
>CM074961.1:7968051-7992535 GCA_037577455.1 Pangasius macronema
CCATTGTGGTGGTGTATAAAGGCAAAATCACAAAAACTCTGTCATTGTCCAAATACTTCCGGACCTGACTGTATATAATTTAAGAGACACTTGACAATCTGGCTAGCTGACTGTACATTATGTGCTCAAACTAAGGTCCAGTAGGACACCTATTGCTGAGTATGAAACAGAACTGCAGAGTTGAAATAATCTACTGTAAACACACACCTATAAGCACAAATGTGTCATCAGTGAAGTGAAATTAGAGTGCTTACTGAATCAGACACAGCCACATGGACAAAGCTGTCCAGAACTATGGGGCTGAGCTGGTCCATCACCTCAATCATTGGCTTATCGTCATCCTGAAAGCAAAAAGATGAGACATGTTATAGCAGAACTACGGCCAGTTAACGATGATAAATATGAACTTGTTTTTAGTATATGCTACACTGGACACAATAATCAATACATACAACCTCACTTACTTGGGACCAGCAATCAATAATGTTTTATAGTTTTGCCACCCATGACCCACCCATCATTGATAGCTCTACTGCACAAGAATTTAAAACAAACAAACAAAAAAAATCTTCATTGGATATCAAAATAATCATGAGGTTGAGACATGTTACCTCTGCCTGGCCAATGGCTGTGAAGAGCAAGCGGATCTCTCGGAGCACAGTCACTGCAAGTTTGCGTGTGCTCGTCTGGCAAGAACAAAGCAGAAGCAGGGCCAAACCCTCGACAGCGTGCAGCACCGTGGAGTGGGGGCTGCGCTCCAAATGCAACCTGGAGCTCCCACCAGCCTGAATGGACATATTAATACCACATAAATTCATACATGCAGTATACACACACACACACACACACACACACACACATATATATATATATATATATAAAGACTACATTTTCCTTCTTTCAAACCAAGAGTAGACATTTAGAGCTATTAACTGTTTAAACAATCAATCTAACAGGGCACACCTGAGCAACAAGAAACCCGTCAGTCACATGTTCCAATATTTTTGATCACTTGAAACATGTTTGATTTCAAACAAAAAGGGCCATGTTGCTTAACATATTGAAATGTAAATATCCAGAATGAAAGCTGCAATTCTGACCAAAATGTTTTATGCATAGAAAAAAAGAATTGGCTTTGCCATTGCCTTTTGGAGGAGACCATATATACATAAATTTTTACATAATAGTATTTAGAACAAATACATACAAAAACAATTATAGACAAAAAACTTATAAAATAGCATTTAAATTCATTTTAAAAGGAAATAAAAATAGTTTTTTTTATTGGCAGTAAGAAGTGCAAACTGTAAGTTAGCAGTAAGAAGCATTTAAAGGAATGTATTAAAAGAAATGCTTGCTTTAGTGGTACGAAGGCCTTTAGTTATAACGTAATGGCACTGTGAATATTTTCTGTTCTGTGTTGAGTTAGCACTGTTTGATCTAACGTGTTATCACTGATCATCGCAGTATTACCTCTGCCGAGCGCTTGCATGGAGCCTGCAGTGCCAGTCTCCACTGGGTGAGCAGCTGCAGCAGTAATTTTACTGAAGTGTCCTGCAGCCCCTGCTGTGTGTCCTGCACCTCCCGCAGCAGAAAGTTTGTGTAACCAAACAGAACATCCTCTCGCCAATCAGAGAAGTCCAACAACAGACTCTGGAGGGAGTTCTGGGCAATTAGACGGAGCTCAATGTCCATGTGTACTGTCAGCCTAAATAACATCACACACACACACACACACACACACACACACACACACACACACACACACACACACACACACAAGTGACACATAAAAGACATTTCGAACTTCTCACCACGACAGCATTGTATGTAAGGCAAGAAAATATTTTAAAAATATATAATAATGTTCTAGTCATTATTATTATTATTAAGAACCAAAATAGAACTAATGTGATGTCAAATGACCTTTTCTCATCATTTCACACAGCAGCACTCAGAATTATAATAAGAAGGTATACTAGTGATTATAGTGACACATCCATAAAGTTAATAACAGCCAGATTGTCTGTTATTCTGAACACATTTAGTTTAGTTTAATTCTCTATCATACTGTTCCTCAAGCTGGGCGCTGACTCGCCTGTCTCTTTCGCTATGCTTCCCCTATGTCTGCCCCTATAATTTCTTTTCTCACATTACTGTTATCTTTATCAAGACTAAAGATCTTTGCTATATTGTTTACTGATGGAAGTGTTTTCAAGTTCTCGACATTCTATGTAATGTAGTGTGTTTTTTAAGACATGCCCCATCTTGAGTTAATCCTTTGCAGCATTTTGCAGCATTTTTGTTGGTTTCATGTCTGAGTATCCTTTGGAGGCAGGAGTGCTGATTGAACAAGCTCTCTCACCTAGCTAGCAGGTCAATAAGTTCAGGTTTTGACATGCCGTCTGGAAGGATGCGGGGAATGGCTGCCACACACGTCCTGAACAGGTCAATCTTTGGCTTCCTCTCACCACTGAGAGAAACGGAGACAGAGAGAGAGAGAGAGAGAGAGAGAGAGAGTGAGGTCTACAGATGACTCATGACACCTTGCTGTGAGTTTCCTTGTCTCCCACACATTCACACACAGGTAAATACCAGGCCATGAAAGGGGATACTCTGACTTTTAAAAGCCATTCAACTGAAGCTTGATCCAGCCAGGCTGAAACAAGAGCACTGGAAAACACCCACACGACTGCAATCTGCTGCAAAACAGCACCTTGTAAAAGTATGAATCTTCTGATACAACCACAAAGTACAATCTGAAAAGTCATCTTTATAATTAGGGTTAGGTTGTTTGCTGAATATACTTAGGCTTAGGTTTGGTTTATGCTTAGGCTTAGATGTTAGGCTTAGGTGTAAATGTCATCCTTTGTGTTTATACCATTCGGATACCATGTTTGTAATGATACCCGCAATGGGACAGCTGGGACTACAGGTGAAACTTACGTGATCATGTCCTCTGGTTCTTTGTTGAGCATCTGCACATTGGTAAGCATCATACAGCGGCCCACCTCCTTATCCAAGTGCCTCAGGATGTTATCAATGGCCTTCCTCACCTGCGAGTAGTACAGTGCCATACCTAAGAGGGGAACATAGAGACAACATAATCTGTATGGTTAACTCACACACCTTTTTTTTAACCCTTAAATTTATTAACCAAAGGCAATATCAGAAATTCTATGCTTTTAATGCCATTATGGAGACTTCTGTAAAACACACAAAAGTGTACAGTCACATATACACACACAGACATACACATGCACAGACTTTATCACAGGTCAAACAAAAACCGATTCAGGATTTTATTAGTGTAGTTAAATACTGATAAACAAGAACAAAGCATCCATCTAACTGTACAAAAAAATGTGCAAAAAAATGGTAAAGTTTTTAATCTTGTGGGAGGGGGTGAAGCTCGTGGGAGGAGATCCAAAGCCACACAGGAAAGGAAGGGTTCCTTTCTTAGTCTGGTTCCTCTTACGGTTTCTTCCTCATGCTGTCTCAGAGTTATACACTATATGGCCAAAAGTTTTTGAACACCTTATCATCACACCCATATGTGCTTTTTGAACGTTAAATTATAGATTTAGTGTCCGCTTCGCTGTTATAATAACCTCCACTCTTCTGAGAAGGTGTTCCACTAGATTTTGGAGCATGGCTGTGGGGATTTGTCCATTCAGCCACAAGAGCATTAGTGAAGTCAGGCACTGATGTCGGGCAAGGAGGCCTGGGGTGCAGTCGGTGTTCCAGTACATCCCAAACGTCAGGACTCTGTGCAGGCTACTGGAGTTGTTCCACTCCAACCTTGGCAAACCCCGTCTTCATGGACCTCACTTTGTGCACATTGTCATGCTAGAACATATTTGGGCCTCTTAGTTCCAGTGAAGGGAAACTGTAATGCTACAGCATACAGAGACATTCTATACAAGTATCTGCATCCGACTCTGTGGCAACAGTTTGGGGAAGGGCCACATATAGGTGTGGTGGTCAGATGTCCACAAACATTTGGCCATGGAGTGTTTGCAAGGCCACTTGCACAGGCACGAACCACCACACTCTTGTGCCTGTGTTTGAACTGAACACTCACCAATGAGCTTAGCCTGCTCTTCTGTTAGAGTCTTGCTCAGGTATGTCTTCTTCTTCTTCAGGGTGTTTCCTGAGGGTAGTGTAGCGCCGGTGTTGGGCATGGGTGGCTCGCCATCCTTCTGTTGCAGGCTGTCCGCTATGACCAAGAATGCTCTCAGAGCGATGTTCATTCTCTGTATAACACAAGCATACACAGTCACACACTCTCAATTATTTTGACAGTTAGTTTGACAGACTATACATTTTTTAATTTATAGCTATAGTTATAGCCATAGTAACAGCTATTGTCAGAACTGTCTCTTCTTGTATCATCTTCCCTAAAATCTCATCTAAATCTAATAATCTGTAATAACTAAATTATATCAAAAACAAATTATAGAATGAACAGGTCATTAGAAATGTTACTGAAGGAAATATATGAAACACTTATACATTTATTGCTCAATAATGGATTTATACACTTGTTCTCATCATTACAGAGCCATTATTTATGCTAAGACTCAAGCAAGTTAGAAAGAGGAGATTACTGATGACACTTTACCTCAGGATTAAGACTAAATGCCTTAGCGGATTTGCCAACACTGAGTAGGTCACAGATAATTTCCTTCATAGCAAAATCCAGTCTTTCCTGTTGCAGAAAGAGAAAGAGGAGTTAGATTTAGCTTTACTGGATCGTCAGACCTGTGATCAGATAAGCGGAACTGCTCAAAGAAAACCCCGTTGTCTTGCAGGTATAGCAGGTGGGAAGCAGAAAGAGCCAGTGAGACATTATTCTGAAACCTTTAAAATTTCAAGTCACACCTGTGCAATAAACTGGATTATTTTGACGAAGATGTTGAGAGGCATGTCTCGAGGGACAACACTTCTGGATCCCTTAGGGAACAGGGTGGAAATGATGGAGGTCAGACGGCTGAGGACAAAGTTGGAGAAAATCATCTTTAGTCAACTGATTGTTATCATTATCAAAATGTATCATCACTATAATTATCATCAGCGGCAATTGAAGCTGCATGTGATCATACCAGGAGAAAATACAATTACCTCTGTGTGGCTGTATTGCTCTCACACTTGATCCTGATCATGTAGACCCACAGCAGCCGATACAATGACTCCAGCGCTACACGAGCCATTTTCTGATCCTTGTTCTGGAAAACAAAAACAGATTATATTCAGACAGTGCAGTCTTTTGTGTGCCTTTTTAATTATTACTTTTATTATTCTATTTATTCTGATTGTGGAAATATGAAAATTTATTTACAAATCCATCCACCTATTTATTACAACTGATGATCTCAGATCTCAAAGGGAATGATAAATGTAACATGTAAGACAGAATGAGAAACAGACGAGACAGAGCACACGGTATAGTATCGGAAACTGATTACACTTGAGCTTTCAGTACCCCCGACTCTTCTGGTCTGCATTCCTGCAAATCCACACACTTTATTCAGCATGATGCTCTTTCTATCTCTTATACCGGTACAGCAAAATAGCCTCACTGTCTGAGGACTGAAGAGGTTCACCTCTCCAGTGCAGCGTTCTGTCTGCTCTAACATCTCTGATCAGTTTGTGAATTTGCTTCATAATACTACAATCAATGGAAATAACAACAAAGAAAGAGGAAGAACTAAACTAGTTAACTGCTCTAATTCCCAGAACCCTTCAGCATACACTAAACAGCCACATTAATAAGCTATCGAGCTTCTCATTCATGATATGGACCATGAATCTTCTCAATCATGTGTCCAATCTACAGCTGTCCAGTTTCAGTGAACCCGTGGCCACTGTAGTCTTCTGTTATTGGCTGACACGAGTGGAACCTGATGTGGTCTTCTTCTACTGTAGCCCATCCACCTCAAAGTCTGATGTTCTGCATTCTGAGATGCTTTTCTGCGCACCAAGCTTTTAAATAGTAGTTACTTGAGTTACCGTAGTCGTCCTGTCAGCTCGACCCAGGCTAGATATTCTCCTCTGGCCTCTCTTATCAACAAGGTGTTTCTCTCTGCAGAACCGCTGTTCACTGGATGTTTTTGTATTTAACCTCTATGGACTGTTGTGTGTGAACAATCCCAGGAGATCAGAAGTTTCTGAAATACCCAAACCAGCCTGTCTGGCACCAACACTCACTCAGATCACATCCTTCCCCATTCTGATTTTTGATGTGAACATTATCTGAAGCTCTTGACCTGTATCTACATGATTTTATGAATTCTGATGCTGCCACATGATTAGCACTTCATGTTTATGGCTCTTGTTTTCACAGTTTTAGTTGTTTTGTTTGGACTGAATTGCCATTTCCACACGTGGCTTGACTTTCACTTTCAGTTGACTTATCTTTTCACACTCCTGCTAATTTTCACTCTTAATATTCAGAGCCTTTACATATCAACGTAACGTTATTATTTAATTCTGCCCGCCTCTCATTATATAAAAGTGACTGATGTGCTTTGCTTTTTATGCTTGTATGTTTTCAGATCCCACCTTGAGATTGGACAGGCAGTTGTTGAGGAAGACATGCCATCTGTTGAGGAACACCTGCTTCTGACTGACACACAGCAAACAGGTTACCAATGGATACAAAGCCTGCAAAACACACAAATCCAGAGAAGATAGTGAGGTGTCACAGGCCCATAACTGGAGATTAGTTAGTATGCATGTGACATTCAGGGATAGTCAAAGTGAGCTAAGAATTAAATTCTAAAATCAAGTGTTGGGTAAGAAAATGTGTACAACTAAAGCTGATTAATAATAATGAGCTGAGTTTTTTTTACTATTAGGTTTAAGTTGATGAGAGAGTTTATCAAAATATTTTAAAATGACTGTCATGAATGTCCATTTATAGCAGGGATGTAACTAAAATTAGTGAAGGTCCAGTTAGTTAAGGTCTGGATAAGCAGTTAACATGACTGATTGCTGACAACAGTTTGCTTTTAATACTTTAAACCATTAGTGATTAGTTAACGGCTGTAAATAATACAGATCTGTTTAAAATGATTATGTTCACTTTCGTAGTGGTGTTTCACTTCACTGCTGAATAGCACATGGACTCTGAAAAGATGAGACATGTGGACTTGAGCTACGTGGAGAATAGATGCATACGTCCAGCCATCTTTAAACATACTCTTTAGCTAAATAAAATACATAAACGTATATGACTGGTTACAGTACAGGTCACAGCAGAGGTTCTGCCTCAGAAGCTGCCATGGTTCATGTTTAGAAAAATGTTTATTTTTTTCTTCATATCTTGATCAGTTCTGTTACAGTATTTTTTGAGTTTTAAATCAGCTGAAATACCTTGGTGGGTCTGCGTATAGACTGTGTTCTGCCAGTTGATGATTTATAGTGTCAGCTTACCGTTCCAGACAATTAAATACAATGACTTAGCAAAAAACAACCTTTTGGAGAATCCATTAATCAAACCGTATGAGCAGATGGCAAACTGCCTGAGACATTACACATAACTATCTCTTGTCCCAGCCCATTTTCTGTCTGATAAGGCAGCTCTAACTGACAATTTACTGTGAGAGGAATGACTTAAGGAACATCAGGCTAAATTACTGACAAGGAAATCAGTAAGACAGATGTATCGTTCACACCAGCTATAGTGTGAGTGCTCATGCGGAATGCCTGACTTCTCGATGTGTGGTGGTTAGCTAACTCTGAAATATGCTGTGCAAGACAGCAGCCGCAAACATGCCAGCTATGAGACGGGTTATGTGAGACAGTTCTCTCTGCTCCAAGCACAGACGATGGCTGAATCACTCACCAGAGAATGCTTCTTCCTGGAAGAGAGGTCCAGGGTGGTGTCATACAGACTCTCCACAAAGTTCCGCAGACATGGCACATTTACCTCATTCTTCACGCTCTAAACACGGATGCAACACAAAGACATTCTCGATTTACAGCCCTGAGATTATTGTTCGGCATTATCATATTTCCATTCGGTGTGTCTTGGCGTCAGAAGTAGGGGTGGAATGGTATAAAAAATTCACAGTATGACAACCTAACAACCCAATATCAACTATCAGACAGGGTGATGAGACCGTACATTTTTTATTCATAAAACAAACAACTTAACATGTTTATTCGACATAACCGAATTAAAACCCAATTTTAAGAATAATAACAAATTCTTATATAATAAACATCATCTTTAGAATGAAAGTGCACACAATTCACTGTTTTGTTTTTAAATTTATTCATTTAACTTGAATAGTCTATTTTAAAATGTTAAAAATGTAAAATCATTTTTGGAGAATAGACAAATTATTGACTGGAATTATTGAAGCTGTTGTATTTCATTTGATATAGTTTTTATTATTTACCCGTGTTTTTTATTATTTTTTAAACATAATAATAATAATAATAATCTCTGAATAATGGAAAGCAAATCTGCTGTGTTTAGTAAGTTTTAATACATTTTTCAGGAAAAATAAAACTAGAAAAAAAGTATTTTTATGGTAATTATGATAATTGACTAGCAGAAGTAGGGTGATATGATACTGTGATTTGCACATTTGCAATATTAACTGAGTAGATACTACTGTAAAACACCAGTAGAGTAAAAATAATTTTATTATAGTTTTCCTGTACTGTAAAAATCCAGTATCTTAGAGTTACTGTGTGTAATTTTTAGCTACTTAATTCCAGTAATTCATGGTGAAAGCTAAAGAACATTTTTAAAGAACAATCATATTGATAAGCTGATTGGACCTCAGCCAAGCCGGTGTGAGAGATTTGAGAACTTACAGCTGCCACTGGGACCAATATCTCCACAAAGAGACCAGCCAGACAGTGCTTGATGTCTTTATCCTTCACCTCTAAGAAGTACTGGGCACATTCCTGCAAAAGTAATCACACACAGACAATTAATTGCGCACACCCCCAAAATTTCTACTACTGGCCCATAATGTCTTAGAACTAACTTTTTTTTTTTACATTTTTAAATTTCCTTCCTAAAGTTGACAGGCTTACTGTTACATTGCTAATGTTGCAAATCATGCTCAGATTATTCCAACGAAGTTGTGTAAGACTAATGCTTCTAACATTGTACCACAACAGAACAATCATAACTGCACTGCTTAAAAGATCCCTGCACCTGCATGAACTGAAATGAGGCTTCAAAGTCTTCCACTGGGTACATCTTAATGCGGAAAAACTTCACCCCCATGATGAGACTTATGATGCTCTTGACTACATAAGGGCTCTGCTCCTTCTGCCTGAGCTCCTTCAGCTCTGAGATAAACTTCTTCCTCACTGCGGGAAATCTAAGAGACAGAAATAAAAGAGGCAGAGAGAGAGAAAGACCAGATAAAGGACAGGGAAATGTAATCATTAGCAGTGTATCCAGTCTGAAGCATTTACTTTCACAGTAATTTGCACTTTAAAATCGCGTTCTTTCTGGTACCTTTTGTCTGTCTTTAAGCTATGAACACTCTGAACTGCCTCAAAGTGTGGGGAGTGGGAAGAGAGTGTTTTGTTAACGTGTTTGGTGGTAGGAGGTAAGACTAGAACACCAGGACTACCACAGAGCACATACTGATCAATATGACAGACGTTGCTGCATTAGTAGAAAACCAAGAAGAATAGAGTAGTTTTCATTAATTCTTTGTGTATGAATGTGTGTGTGTGTGTGTGTGTGTGTGTGTGTGTGTGTGTGTGTGTGTGTGTGTGTGAAGCTTGATTGCAGTGACACAGGGAGAGATCTTGAGCTCTATATTTAGAAAGGCATCTGGAACGGGAGAAATGGGAGGAGAATGCCACTCTCTCTCTCTCTCTCTCTGACTTTCTCTCTCTTCAGTACTAACAGTTCAGTTCTGATAGCCAGCACTTTTCCCCTCACACACAAGGGGAAATGAGTGGCTCAATCTGACTGTATTTCTGTACGCCGATTCGAAGCTAGCCTGGACAAATAGCACAGTTTTGTATTCTTGACCACCATAGCTACATTCTTTTTACACAACATCTGAAAATACTTAGCAGGTCATTAAATATGAAGAAGTGTCATTAACTCCAGAACCCGGGCCCTCTGCTAAAATAGGATTGGGTTCCATTTCTGTGTGTCATTGATGTAACATACTCAGAATATACGCTGACACATCCTCCATCAAGGGTAATGGGCATCATTAAAGCTCCATCTCACATCATACTCAGTAAGAGTTAAAAAAAAAAAAAAGACACAGCCATCAGAGTTTGCTTAAAACCAGGTCAGGATTAAGAGGAACACAGCTGCCTGCAGAAAGTCACAAGGCCTTCAGCTAACTAAATCTAACTAAATAAAAACACCCCATACATTTTTAAGGTCTATCACAATTCTAAACTTTCAGCTGATAAATGGTCATAAAATATTGCAGATAATTAATGCAAATATGTAATAATGAGAGGAAATGAATTTCATCCACTCGTAATGAGACAGGCCTGTTAGTAGTTTAACAGTGCACAAACACCAAATGAGGTCCAGGCATTTATTACATTTACTGACATTGAACATTACATAAATTCAATTTCTGTCTGCAGCGTAGACTTTATAAACAAAAACTGGAAAGGTATCACATAAGCAATAACCTAAACATAGTACATAAAAACTATTACTAAATACAGTAATATTAATGAAGAAAATAAACTGAAAAACAGACCCATCTCGCTGTCATCACTCAGAATAAATCCTGATTTACTGCATACACAGTTTACTTTTTAGCTAAAATCCTGTCCTTTATTAGTGCAATAAAGTTCAATACAATAAATAATGACTGTGATTGTGCTTTGGCAAGCAGCATTCCCTAACCGCTGGCCATTATGTGTCCATTTAGTTCTCTGTGGTGGCAGCAGACACTGTGCTGTGTGTTTACAGCCTTACAGGATAACTGATTTATTTATTATGGTCGGAGATTCTGGTTGACATCACACTTAGCTGACATCACTGTGAAGCTTTTCTACATGTTACACCTTTTCTATTATACTGGAACTAAAATGATCTACACTTGTGTGAGTGGTTACACCGGATATGTGTTAAATATATATAAATATATAATGTGTTAAATATATATAAATATATAATGTGTTAAATATATATAAATATATGCATGTTACATTTGAAAATTACATTATAATAATAATTTAAATCTAACTGTGGAATTTAACTGTAATCACAATCAGTCAATTATTTAATCCAGTAGTAAAAAGATTAATTGATTGACAGCATACATCTTAGCATAATGTATCAAATTTGGAATAGTTGGCGTTACTGAAATTAGCATCTAGGCGAGTGCTACAACAACAACAACAACAACAATAATAAACAACACGTTAATATTTAAAACTTACCTGGACTGAGCCACCACCCCAACCACCTCAGCATAGAGATCAGCCACAAGGTGCATGTTGGATGTGTTGGGCCCTGTGTACCTGTGGCACAAAATATCACTCAAAAATCAACAGCTTTCGTGGCTTTCATAAATGACAGTTCATACATTTCTCAACCTATCACCATATAGGCTTTGACTATACACATAGCTCAGCAGTAGATCAGATCGTTACCCTTCTTTATATTTGAAGTGCTTAAAAGCCAGGTTAATGACTTCTTGAATGAGGCCATCCAGAAGAGGGTGGAGAGGGATCTAGAGCCATAGTGACAGAGACACACCTGGGTAAGAAATCCTCCACATAAACCAGATTATGGCTAAAATATTAATAAATATTCTAAGATTAAGATATAAGCAACTTACCTGTTTTAAAACTTCAATGAGTACCAGAGAAAATATGAAGTCTATTGCTAAATCTCTCCTTTCCAACAGATAGTCCTTTTGTTGTTCATCACTGAGGCCAAGAGAGACAGACAGATCATAACAGTTATGTGGCAGTGGTTTCAGGTGGAGCTAAAACAAAGCCTGTACATTCACATGAATGAGACAGGCTGTTGGTAAACTGAGCTAAGCCTAGCTTTAGCAATGATAGCTATATATGGAAACAGTCAGCTCCCATAATGATCATCATTTATGGGGAAAAAAATAAATACACAAACATTAACTCTTCAGTTCACCCCGTAAGATGTGTTAGTATGTGAAATTAACATTATATAGCTAAGCCCAAATTGAATATGTAATATTTATTGCAATCTTGAACCTAGGGCTGGTGGATGATTAGCTGACAGGAATGCTGTCACTTCCTGGCAAAATAATGAATAATGCAGAGCTTACTTTTTGGACTTGGTGTTGGCGCGAGGTCGGTACTCATGAGACTCGTCCTCTAGGCCATTCTGTCGCTTGTACCAGTCAAAGAGCGTGCGCAGGATGGAGGGCAAGCAGTATTCAGCCAGAGAACTCATAGTACTAATCACCTGGGAGAGAGAGGTCTTCTTAATTTCTTACTTTTCTTACATATAATATGTTTAGTTCTTAAAAAAAAAAGCTTAAAGTCAACAAAGCTATGCTGAACTGAACTTTTTTTCACTGGTGTAAGATGAAAGAGTGTATTTGAATGAACAAATTGAACAGAAAAGACTGCAAAGGAGAGGGCCCTGTGATTGATGTAGCTCTGTGGGGGCTGAGAACCTCGAGCTAGAATTCAGACTAAAGTGGTAAAGTCATGCTCCAGAATGAGGGGTGTGGATGGGCTAAACCAAACACAGGAAGGGAGGAGTGTCTGCATGCGGATGCTCAGCATTCCCACACACACACACACACACACACACACACACACACACACACACACACATTTGCAGGGGTGAACTAGGGTTACATCAGAGCAAATGGAGTTCACCAGCTAAAACTATTTTAGGTACAGAGCTTAGAGCTTTAAGTGAAACAAACCAAACCATTCTGTATTTCTCACGTTCTCTCCCATCATACACTATATGGCCAAATGTATACGGACACCTGACCAGCTCCAAACTGTTGCCACAATGTTGGAATCACATTATTCTATAGGATGTCTTTGTATGCTGTAGCATTACAATTTCCCTTCGCTGGAACTTCAGGGTTCAAACATATTCCAGCATGACAATGCCCCTGTGAACAAAGCGAGGTTTATAAAGACATGGTTTGCAAAGGTTGGTGTGGAAGAAGTTGAGTGACCTGCACAAAACCCTGAACTCAACCCCACTGATCACTTTTGGGATAAACTGGAACTCTGACTGTGCCCCAGGCCTCCTCACCCAACATCAGCGCCCAAACTCACTAGTGCGCTTGTGGCTAAACGGACACAAATCCCCACAGACCCACTCTAAAATCTAGTGGAAATCTTTCCCAGAAGAGGGGAGTGGATTATAACAGCGACTGGGGTTTAAATCTGGAATATGATGTTCATCTAGAACATATAGGGGTGATGGTCAGGTGTCCACAAACCTCTGGCCATGCAGTGTGACTGTATGACTTCATTAAAACAAAAAGGATGCAGTAATCCTTTATGTTCCAGATTTAATGGTACTGGACTATCGTATTTTGTTTTCAGATTACTCAGAAGACATCTTGTATCTTGAATTGCCATTAATCAAACCCAACAGGTACAACTGAAATGCAGACTCTGATCTTGGAAAACATGCTATCATACACGGTTTTAACAGTATTCATTCTATCTCTCTGTAAAAATCAGGAACCCTTTACTGATTAATAATCCAAATAATCTGCTCTGATTTACCTGATCAAACTGGTGGTCTTCTCCTCTCTGTAGAGATTTAGTGAGCAGCTTTTCCTGGAAAAAGAAGCAAGAAGTCTTTTAAAAACCACAGAAACAAACATTTCTATTTAAGTGACATGGCAGAAAGGGCCTATAAAACACACAAAGAAATAATGGGAGAACTTCAGGGCCAACATCGCTGTTAATTTTACATCTGTCAAATCTGTAACGTCAATATTTACATAACACTGCATAAGCATATCATGGGGGCAAATAAGTAGGCCCATTATTCATTTCTTTATTTTTATTATTATAATTATTATTACAGATTACTATAGATGGTATGAGAATAACATATCCATTCACCATCAGGGGCCCAATGAGAAAACCCTGGACACAAACAATCAGAATTAGTTTCTGAGCAGCACAAGACAAGGCCTCTAGCCCTCATGCCTATTCCTGCTGTTTAGAGAAAGGGAATGGGAACAAAACCCTATTAGGACTGTCAGCAGTCCCGTCTGAGTCTGCTTTTGAAACCTGAACGCCATGTATAGCAGCAGAGGAAGCATATCTGGCTATTCCTGGAGATCTGTGGCTGGTTAAATTTGTTCAACTGTGACTTGTGTTACAGAAGCTACAATTCATTCAGGTTTAAATCCTGGACTCAAAAAATACTGAAAAAAATATTTTAAGCTCTAAAAAACATCAGAATCAATCTGCAACTCTGTAATATGCTTGACATACGTACAAAAGTCATGTTTTTCTCTTCCTGCTGCAACTTCAACTAGACTGACATGTTAAAAAAACATCCACACCAGAAATACCGTAATTATTAGTTATTGAGGTGCTGTCATTCGATTTGCGAATGTTGATACTTATCACCGTATTACCTTTGCTTTAAAGACTAAGCAATCCATCACAGATATCTGTTCAACAGCATAGAGCTTAAGCAGAGAGACACAGCATTAACAGCTAGACAATAGAAAATGTAAAATGTTTTTTGCAGCCTACACTACTTCATCACTGACCCAACACAGCAGCAGCTCAGTGTGTAAGCACTGCTGCGTGTGTTTATAGTATAGGCCATGCCTGTTCTGTCACTGGTGCCATGCTGCTAGGTTAGAAGTGATTCTGGAGAATACGCACTCTGGAGAACACGTCTATGGTTTAAAACAGCAACGTTTTTTCTTGGTCACCTGAGTGTGTATATGAGCCAGAAGGCAAGTATTCACGCGTAACCCGATGCCAAGTTCACACCTCTTCCTCAGTATGTCAGAGCCTGTGAGTGCTGTAATGCTTTAAAGGATTTGGAGCATGTCAGTGACAGTCAAGCTTCCCCAGTCATGTGAATGTGCACTGACATGCACTACCTGCTTTTCCAGCCTACACATGTAAAAAAATCTAAAGAAAGAAAACACTTAAAGAGCTTTATAAACAAAGAGCCTCTTACTCCATCTATAGAAGCTCATTCATTACAACCTGTCTCAACTGAAAAACAAAACAATTTTGGAACTGACTATACAACTGTTTCAAAGATTGATTAATAGTCGACCGACAGATTGATAAAAGATCCACAGATTAAACTCCCACAATATTCATTTACTCATTCTCACCATTTCATTGAATCATTTATCATTTAATGGCTAAACTAATACTTTACTTAGTTTAATACAGAAGTGAAAATGTACATTATGTAAAGATAATCATGCCACAGTGCTGCTGAATTCCCAAATCTGACTGATCAGAAGGTGCTGATTGAATCATTTTCATTAGTTTTCACAGGTTTATATTAATGCACTTTTTCTAATGTTGGCATTTCTATAGCAACAAGTCTTTCACAGGGATGTAATCGAAGGCTAAAACTAAAGAGACTTAAAAAAAAAAAAAAAGTGGTGTTATTTAACAAATAAATACCTATAATCATTGATACGGTAAAGCTTTGTGTAAGAAGATGCTTATTTAACTCTTATGGAATGAGTCTCGAGTGTCAGTGCTTTGTAACAGTCAGTAAGTAATAGTATCTGCTATGGGATCATCTCCAGAACAGAGGACTTTGCACTTTCTGGATTCTCTTCTAACTTGACAAGCTACATGTTTTTTTTGTTTGTTTGTTTGTTTTTTTAAAAAGATTAACGTCATATGAGAACGAAAAAAAGAGAGGCTGTCGAGGGACTTGTCACTTCCACACTTCCACTTCATTCCCTTGTCACTTCTACAACATTAAACATAACTATAAATGGATAAAACATACAACGTGTTGTTCTTGTTAATTGGTCTAAGAGTAATAAAACACGTGCTGAAGAACAATCAACTCTGAGTGGTAACTCCGTTTCATGTTGGGCCATACCACACCGCTTATTTGTGTCATCAAATCGTTGTGCTGCCATAGAACGAATTCAAATTCTAACACTCGTACACTCCTAATGCAGCGTAATAAAGGCTGCATTCTCTTTATCCTCTATACTACCTCAAAATCATTTGGCCTGAACGATATATGAAGTCAAAACCCTGCTTGGTAATAGACTTTTGACCATTCTGTAGATACAAATTAACCAGCCTTGCAAATCAAATGCATGAAGTAGACACCATTGCAACACATATAAATCTGAACATGCATTAAAATACACATATTAATTAATTTATGTTAAATTGTGCAAGAGATTATGGTCAGTCTCCACTGAACACCATCACAGAACACAATACATTCAGAAGTGAAATGAAAAAAACTAGCTGTTTACCAGTGGCTCTGCCATGATGATGCGTATCTTGCGCTCTGACAGCAGGGTGAAGTTGGCAAAGAGGCTCTTGAGCACATACTCGCCCGGTTTGCTCTCGGGGTCCACGGTGAGCGGCATGATGGCAGGCAGCCCTTTTCTCTCACCCTGACTGGTGCTTACTTGCGGAAGAGGGGGCTTACCTAGAGGGGATGCTGACACCACACACACACACACACACACACACACACACACGATTTAGAAACTAGCACTTTGTGTATAGTTTGATGATTATCTGTGCCTCTGGTGGATGAATCACATCTTACAAAGGACCGGTTAAAATAGTGTATCATTAGTTCCAATAGTTTCTGGTTGTTTTGACATGGAGCTTTTGTAATCACAAACTACATATTATCAGCTCAACTCAATCCACAAACTCCATTTCCCAGCAGGCACTGTGGCCTACAAACATGGCTGCTCCAGACTTCATTCCCCACCGTCACCGAGCTTCTGATTGAGCACATCTGTGCTCAGTCACCCACACTCGCACAAAGAGACTCTCATTGGCTATGTTTACACGCACATCAACTTCCATTTAAGGTCTATACTTAGGTTGCAGCCTTATTCCGAATCCCATGTCTATATATGCATACAGGAAATATTCCGGTATTCATGGTTGTTGTATGTATGCCTGAGTTGCCATTCCTAAATACCTAGCCTACAGCTAAGCATCTGTTAGCACCCACAATTCCTTGACTGAGCATGTGCATATATCTCCTTTCAGTGGATCTTCTGAATAAGGTGTTTACAAGCAACAAATTTCTGGTTAAAATAGGCATATTCCAGGGGTGGGAATCGGAATTTTGGGAATCAGAATACCGTCTTAAATTGCAACAAATAGCAATCATGCTGAAGATGAAGGAGCTTCTTAAATTTCTCTACATTATTTAACAACATTCGAATGGGGAAAAAGCCACAGAGCCATAGCAAAGACCTTAAATATCCCACTCAGTAAAAACCGGTTCGATAATATGCAGGTGGAAAATTCATAGAACCAGAACTAATCATCCCCGGACAGGTGAGCCAGATGCGTTCTCATATGCTAATGATAGGGAAGGTAAGAGAGAAGCCAGCAGTCACTCAGAAAGAGTTGCAGGATGACCTGAAAGCAGCAGGGAACAAAAGTTACACAAACAATACATTATACATGGAACATGGAATTATACATTATACTCTGGTCAAACAAGACAAAAACAGAAGTCTGGCAATAATTCAGTTCGTCATGTTTAGAGAAAGAATGGTTGCGTGTATGATCCCAAGAACGCCAAGCCCACAGTGTAGTACGAAAGTGGGAGCATCATGATATAGGGATGCTTCTCTGTAAACAGCACTCGTGCACTATATGTCATCAAAGGAAACATGAGTGGAGCGATGTACTGGGATACTTCACAGGAGAATTTAATCTCATCTGCCAAGAAACTGAGTCAGGGGAGAAGACGGCTGTTTCAACAAGGCAATGACCCCGAACATACAGCCGAATTAACTAAAGAAGGCCTTGCATGACCGAGTCTCCAGATCTCCTGACCTGAATCCCAAAGAAACAATTATGGATTGTGAAATTGGGAGTACATCACTGAGTGACCCTCGTAACCTTGAGGAATTGAGCACGATCTGCCAAATGAAATGAGCCAAAATTGACCTGCTACAAAAAGCAATGTACTTCCCACCGCAGACATCTCGATGCTGTAATTGCCAACGACAGCTCTGTAACAGAGTATTGTTGGTATTTTGTGGCGTCTGAATACTTTTTCCCTATCAATTTACTTTTTAAACATATCTTTGATTGTACTTATGAACACATACCTTTTTGATCATATTTATAAGTTCAAAGTCAAAGGACATTTTGTGTATAAATTTGAAATGGATATATGCCCTACAGGTATATAAAGTAACAAAAAGGTCTGAATACTTATTTACTCTCACTGTGTATTGGTATTGCGATTTACTTTCAGCCTATCAGAACACATGAACCCATGATTTGACATGGTTACTGACTGGCCTGCATTATTTCTGAACAAAATCATATGTTTGCTATGTTTTCTCCTGTTTCCTGTATACTTGAGTTCACACCCTCTGATCTGTTCTTGTTTCTTCTGCCTACTTCAGGTGGTCAAGTGAAGTCGGACAGATACCTATGACTAATACGTAGACGGAACCAACTTAGACTGACGGACATTAGACTTGAGACCTACAGACATTGACTATTGATCTTGGCTTGCCTCTACTAAAGAAATTAGACTGGTGTCTGGTATCCTAACAAAAAAAGATGTTTGTTTTACGATCTGAAACCCTGTGAGATCAGTATCGTAAACGGGCAGCACTGTAATTAAAATAACCACATTGTCATGGCTTGCCTTATACAATCTTATGGCCTATGTGCAGAACGTAAAACGCAAAATAAGGATTATGAAGTACAAATTTAAGAAAGCTTTTCTGGCTTCAACAGTGGTCAGAAGGAGCAGCTGGTGTTTTCATTTTAGGGATGATTGTGTCACTGGAGTTGGCTGGAAGGTTGAGGAAGCCCCACTTGTGGCTTCGGAAACTCTTGACATATGTGACTTAGCATAAATGTGTCTTGGCCACCGCACATAGCACAAGACTCAGATCAACTTTCATATTCCAAAAGGAAAAAGAGCAACTCTATTTAAGCCCTTAGAGCTGATCTTAGTATGTTACTGTCTTGTAGTACAGTTAGCAGTGTTCATGTCATTGATTGGGATATAAATAACTTCATTGGGAGGAATAACAGCGTTATTCACAACTGCATAACAATGAGAATGAAAAGTTCTACACTTAAGCAGCATTTTCCAGTAACTTGCTTCATTCATTCATTGTGGAAAATCACTAACTATTAGACCTGTGGAAATTAATTCTTAAAAATACAGTCTCCAAAGCTGCACTAAAATGTTGGGCAAACCATTTGTTTAATTAACAGGCATGAAAACGATAAAATCATTATAAGACCATCAGCTGGAGTAATAATTACTGAAATATGTTGATGAGAAAGAAGATTGGTCTAGAAGCCAGTATTTATGATGCAAATATACTGCTTGCTTTGTAAATAGAGTGAGAGGCCTTTGGCTGCTGAAAATAGGACTGAATAGGGTTCAATTAGCTCGGGTGACACTTATAAGTTATTGTGAATGACTTTTGAGTAGAAATAATCAGAAGTAATACGTCTTAAGCCAACAATGCTACAAGACTGCATTCATTCATGCTTAGTAAGTAAAATGGCTATATCAAGGTTGCTAGGACTGTAGTCAGAACTTGCTGTGTTTTGACAGCTCGAGGGTAAGGCCTTAAATCTAATAACAGGCTTTATTTTTCACTAATGAGCTTAAGGGAATGAGAGGGGAGTGTATTGTAGGGAGGAAGCCCAGAAGAGGCAGACAGGAGGAGGGTCATACAACAGGCTGCAGCTCGGTCGGTGTTGCGAAATGTTTTGCCTGATTTATCCTTTTGGGCAACGCAACAAAGTATGTCCAGAATGTATCCTCCCTCGGCAGAGGCTACAAAACACAAACACACACTCACCACCAAGGTCCAGTTTCCCTCAGCATTGGCAAAAACACATGGACAAACACATGCACATTAAATGTACACAATTAATATACTGTCCAGCCAGTAGCACCTACCCAGACCCTTAATAAAGCTGATAAAGCTGGCCCGGCTCCAGCGCACTGGTGTCACCTCCATACTGTCCCTGTTCCAATAATCCCAAGCAATCTAGCCAACTAGCGCCATATAATCTCCAGCCATATCTGTTCCAGGAACTTCCATGAACGTGATCCTAGTAGCGCCATATCACGTCCGTGTTCACGTTGCCTTCATCTGAATGATCACTCCAAACTGACAGTGTGGGATCGGTCCAGTGGTACGAAAGCTAAAATAGACCCTAGCCAGCTGGGTTATGGTGAGGTGAAGGGAAAACAGCCTTCCTGTGTGAATCCTCACAGCCATGTGTGATAGCAGCGAGCCCTCTCTGAGGAGAAGGTCAGGCTGGAATTTCAGCAAAGCCCAAAGAGAGAGGAGGGAGGGCAAACATGGAGCTAAATTTAACCTTAGCGCTCGTACACAGACACATACACATACATGTACACAGATACATTCACACTCTTTCACCACACGCACATACACACTCTACACTCTATACTCTCTTTACTGTAAACAGGCACGCAAACACACTCTACAAATACCAACACTGATAGCAGTATATCAGTCAGGAGGCCATTTTGTGTGCAAATTTATGTTTTCTTTCAGAAATCATGGCAGTCAGCAAGCCTGTTTTTTTGGAACATCAAAAACAAAACTTTTCTGGTAAACACCACAAACATGCGCACACACACACACACACACACACACACACACACACACACACACAGGATTAAAGCAGCAGAGAGTGATGGAGTATATTATGTAAGCATAGATATACTAGTATGAGTACCGGCTAGTGCACATTTTTTTAAAAAGTATATTAGCTTGTGGGGGAAAGTGTGCTTAGGAGAATTGCGGTTTTTAAACCCCATAGCCTTGATTAAGTGTAAATGTTTATTACACCTCACATATTATAAGCAGTATTTTATGATGAATAGCCTATTTTATTATGCAGTCTAGTGAAGGTATTTTTCAATACACGGACATATTGAATCGAGTCTCATATCAAATGATATTATATGATACACCTTATTGTTACACCCCTAACACACACACACACACACACACACAAAGGGCACCAAAACCTCAGATATGAGCAGGATTATAAGTTACACTCTACAAAAAAATGTAATTTGATGTCCCTTTAGATATATTACAACATAATTCTGCTACAATACACCTACGCCTGTGGTTTTCGATTTGGGAACCTCGGGAATATGTGACAAGTTGAAGTATTATTTCTACAGGGATATATGGCTGAATGATCAGCATGTACAATGGCCCATCTGTACTGTATGTTTACTGTACGGTGTATCACCGTGCCAGGCTTTGTTCTCCCACTGACTGCCTGACTGACCGCTGACTTCAACTGGATGAGTTCAATCTAAAACACTAAATAAATACATGCCTAAATATAAAGGTACATATTTGCCTAATGCGCCTAACAATTCAATATTTGGATTGCAATTTAATTTATTATTAATATTAATTTCGACACAACGTTAGTTGCTCCCAGGAACTTATAATAAAATGTGGTCTTCACCGTGCAAAAAGTCTGAGAAGTATAATCTAGAGAGTCGCAGTCCAAACCAAGTCCATACCAAGACGGTCTGAATTCCAACAGGGAAGTGCAGCTGTGCAGATCACAGAACAACAAAACCTCAAACATCTCAGGGAAGACCACCAAGATACACCCCATAAATTATGCTACATACAGACATACTTACTAGACGCTTATTAGACACTTTTATTCAAAGTGGTTTACAATTTAAGTGGAGAGTTAGAGAGTGATGGGCCAGGCTTAAGGGTGCTACGGCGGTATCTTAGTGGTGCTAGGATTTTAACTCTCAACCTTCTGATCAGTAGGCCAGAGCCATGCCTACTGAGCCACTGCTGTCCTGAAATATAACACTCATACCCAATGTAAAAAAAAACAAAACAAAACAAATGCCTACATAAGTCAAAGTTAAGTCTAAAAATATGATACAGGGTGTGGATGCTGTGGACGTGACTTCTTGAACATGAAACAGCTTCTTAAATATCTTGCATGATTCAGCTAGAAGAACTGACTGTGAGTCAGCATGATTTATTCAACAAGCTATTTAGAACGGTGACATATGCTGCACCTCTTTAGTAATCTTCCGTACAGTCGAAAAACTCAAACTAGTTTAGTTCAAGTTCAAGTAAAAGAGAGTAAAAGTGAAAGAGGAAAAGAGAGAGAAGAAAGACAAGAGAGTATCAAGTCTCTCAGTGTAACTAACCCTCACACACACACACACACACACACACACACACACACACAGTATGAATCATCACCTGCTCAGAAATTGGGTCTGGCACTGAATGTAATATTCTTACGGTTTACAGTCAGAAGACAGTGCACTGCTAATCAGTTTGTATAGTTTAGGCATGCTACTCACTTTCAGGTTTATACACATTGCTGTGATAACAATTTATAATTCGCTTGTGTCAAATTAGATTCAGCATGTCAAGGACAAAAAGAGAGATAGAAAGAGAAAGAGAGATAAATGACCAACTACCTCCTACTCAAACTTTTGAACACAGAGAGTATTGTCCCCCTGATAACTCCCTCAGTCTAACACCAGCTTGTCACTGACGTGTGACGCCAATAAATGTCCAAAACATGCCAAACGAGACATCTAAAACAAGACATATTATAGTCCTTCTTCCACCGTCAGTGTGTAGTGTTGCCGTCTCATGGCTCCAGGGTTCCCAGTTGGTTCCTGAGCTCAGGTTATTTTCTGGGTGGAGTTATACACGTTCTCCGCTGGGTGTGAATGAGTGTGCGTGCTGACCTGTGAAGGACTTTCATCTCACTGGAGGTGAATTGATTGGGGTTGACTCCAGATCCACTGACCAGGATGAAGAGGCTACTGAAGATGAATGAATGAATGAATATCTTCAAGATCTTTTGGAACATGCAACACAACTCCTTGTCCGGTCATTGACATTTTAACAGCTCACTTGCGAGTCTGTTTGTGTAAAAGTGTATGCCAGATGTGTAAATATTAATGTAATGTATTCTCTCTGGATGATTTGCAGCTGTTTTTCTCTGTGGCTCTGTACACTTGTAACTAATAGTTGAGTACAGAAGAGCAGAAGTTAGAAGACTGGACAGCTTTAGGACAAAAAAAAGTATAGTTAGAAGCTGGCAGTCTCCATATGAGCACATGTGTGTGTCTGTGTGTGTGTGTGTGTGTGTGTGTGTGTGTGTGTGTGCAGACTGCAGGATCTGACATAGTTAGACTACGGTGCTGTAATCACCATCACATGCTTACAGTGTGTGAGCTGGTGAGGTCAGTGGGAGAGCAAAGCCTGACAGCATGATACACTGTACAATAAACACACAGTACAGATGCTGATTACTCACCCGCATAGCAGATCAAAGGCATGTCTGCAATATGTAAAGTTGTCAATAATATGTGTAAAGTAACTCAATAATATTGATGTCATTGATGTGTCTTCTCATACTGTGTATCTTTTTTTTTTTAAATCTTTTATTTTTGTCCTCAGGGAGAAAGAGGAGAACAGTTAGTGTGTAATTGCAACGGCCCCCGTCTCCCACCTCCTGCACTACAGTCTCCTAGTACTTTTTACTAACAGGTACTTTACAGATTAGGCATTTAAGAAGTCACTCGTTTCACCGTAGCAAACATGAAACATAAGAAGCGCTGCATGCTGCGCTACATCACAGTGAAGACACCTTCATGTGTACACACAATAGGCGATTGTGGCGAAACTGTATCTCATGTTAGGAACGAACTTTCTTCTGCTCCAGTCAGAGCCCTAAACACTGCACTGCACTTTCATCCACCAGAATCTACAGCCGATATTAACATCCTTCACTCTATTGTAGCCTATCATAATTAAATTGTTCATTTATTCATCTTCGGTAACCGATTTATCCTAGCCCGAGTCGCCAAACAAACACAGCAGGGGCAAACCGTGACATACACATACACATTTTCACACTCATTCACACCTAGCAGCAATTCACCATAGCCAATCCACCCACTGCATGCTGGGAGAAAACCAGAGAACCTGGAGGAAAATAACGTGGATGTGGGAAGAACGTGAGGAACGCAGACGTTAACCTGAGCTCAGGATTGTACCAGGGATGCTGGGTGTGTAAGGCAGCAACTCACTGTGCTAACCTTGTCACCATAAATGAAGGTAAAATAAAAATCTACAAAAAACCACAATGTACCATACCACACCAAAACTACCTGAATAACAGCATTTATTCAGTGTATATCTTTAATCACTCAAAAGATAGTGGTTACCAAGGGGGATACATCCAAACAGTTTTTTGCTGTGAATGTCAGTGTTTGCTGAGAAAA
>CM074961.1:7992635-8005893 GCA_037577455.1 Pangasius macronema
ACTCAAAAGATAGTGGTTACCAAGGGGGATACATCCAAACAGTTTTTTGCTGTGAATGTCAGTGTTTGCTGAGAAAAGGAAGCACGAGCGAGAGAGAGATTTAGTTGGATTTGCTGATGGTTAACAACACTGATAACCGGCCACCTGCTCTCCTCCCCACGCAGCCATGTGCCAGTAAGAGCACACAGTGTTTTTAACTGCAGGTGGACACAGCAAATTGAACTCATATTACTCCCTAACATGCCAATGTGCTTTCTTATTTCTCACGCTGGGTTAGCAGACTTCCTGTCATGTCTGAAGAGATAAAGTTGTTGGCCTTTGTATGTGTATGGCATCAGCGCCAAAGAGTGGACAGACATCAGCAGGCGAAAGTGTCAGATCCGATGATGTAGCGAAATGAGATACACACTTACCATCACATTTACCTTGATATTCATAGCTATCCATATCCGCTTTATAGAAATGACACCACACTTCCTCATTGCACAAGCAAAGACAATCAACTTCTTTAATGCACAATTACAGACAAAGATCAGCAAGCTCAACAAATAACCTTCACATCAAGTCATGCCTACAGTGATTATATAAGACCACTCAGGAGGTCCAGATCGAACACACACCCACACACCCTCCTCATCCTCATTCACTGTGCATCAAGGACAGAACAGAGAGTACAGAAGGAAGTGTGTGTGTGTGTGTGTGTGTGTGTGTGTGAGAGAGAGAGAGAGAGAGAGAGAGAGAGAGAGCACAAACACTTCCTGCTCTAATGCACCTGACTTGTGTGTGCTTGTGTGTGTGTGAGAGACAGAGAGAGTACAAACACCTCCTGCTCTAATGCACCTGACTTGTGTGTTTGTGTGTGTGTATGTGTGTGTGTGTGTGTGAGAGAGAGAGAGAAGCCATGACGTGTACTCACAGCTGCTCCATGATTTCAGAAAGGACTTGATGCTGATCTCAAAGAACCCTGAATCCTGCTGACTTGTCATGTCTGCTGTCTCTGCAGGAAAACAGGGATGAAGGAGAGGCAGAGAAGAGATGCAGCAGAGATAGAAAGAGCCACCTCGCTAGCTCATCCTGGGTCAGCAGTGAGCAACAACAACTCTCACTCCCCCCCCTCTCTCTCTCTCTCTCTCACACACACACACACACACACACACACACACACACACACTAACACACACACTGACGTCCTCTCATCCCCCTCCATCTTCATCCCTCCCTACTTTAAGAGGATTGGCTCAGAAGCCCTAGCATTTGCACAGAATTGTCCAGTGGGACACAGAGAGATAGAGATTAAAAGAGCAAGAGAGAGAGAGCGAGAGAGAGAGAGAGAGAGAGAGAGAGAGAGCAAGAGAGAGAAAGCTAATTACATCCTAAGCTGTTAGTACAGGAGATGCGGAGAAAGACATCCTGAGACATCACACAAACAATCCACTTCCTCCATCCTTAACACATCAGACTGTGCTCTTTACATCTGCGGGCTATACAATCTATTTATAAAGCAGAGTGATTGATATAATTAAACGTATAATTAGGCACACAACACAAACGGATGAACATGACTCATCAGGAAAACTGACTGCGAAACAACTCAGGAAAACTGCAACGCCAATCTCTAATAACAGACAAACAAAAAAGCAGAGACGCAACAATAATAATCCTGGGCAGGGACGTGTTTAGGCCCCGTCGGCTCTGATGTCACCTCAGCATCAGATGCTCGGCTTCTTTTTCACTCTTAGCTGGTTATAAGCTTCAGAATCCACCTGATTGCCCCTCCACACCTCTCACGAGGAGAAAAATGTTTTAAACACTGTGACATAATGAGCCTTTTTCACACATCTTCCACTCACTGATACAGCTTGTGGTAGTTTGATGATAAACATAGGCATGCTGCAAAAAATCTTTTTAAAAAAGCTTGCACAATCAGGTTTCAGGGGTTTTAAGGAAACAAGGATAAATCAGGACATCACAATGGATTTTTTCACAAGTGAGACGTTTTGTTTAACAAACATATCCCATATGAAAACAGCACACCAGCAAATCACAAGTATGTGTTAAGGTGTGCTGTGAGTACACTGACTGATCGGATATTCTCAAAGAATTATTCACGTTCAAATATCAAGCAGAATGAAAGCATAAAGGTTTCTCTCCACAGAAATCACTGATACTTCCTCTCAAATCATGCTTAAATCCGCTATAGTGATTTGTGTAAGTGCCAAAGCCAAGTAGCTCTTCAGGAACATTTGCAGCATGCACAGCATTCGCCTTGCCTGTCAACACATCCTGTGTGTATTCAAGCTCCTCAGGCAGAGTACAGCCTTATGGGTTTTATTTAGATTTCCCTCTCAGTAGCAGATGTAAACTACAGCTTGTGCTCAAGGCATCAAAGGAAGCATGGAAAGTGCAAGGCAGATAGATAGCTCATACGCAGAGTGAAATCTGTGCATCAGTGTTTCATTGCAATTATTCCTACAAACATTATAAATTAAAAGTCCTGTATGATTACACTTTAACAGTATAAAAATCAAATACTTAAGCTTTATAAGCTATCTTGTTGTCAGTATTATATGACACAGCACAAAAATGATTGGATTTTCTGCCATAATCATTAGACCAGCATATTCCAGGTCTGAGTTTCCAGACCCTCTTGGTGGCTGGAACAAATAAATAAAGTGCATGTTGCACTGCTTGCTGATGAGTATCAGTACTGGTATTCGTCCAGAGCTCAGCTGGAATGTGATCCTATCTGTCCGTGGAGCACGAACGACAAGTCGACTTACAAGTTCTGGTACAAATGACCTCCATGTGAAAGCAGTTAGACTTGAAGTCTGAGACAAGCACTTGGCAGATAACCAAAACCAATCTTCCCCATTATCTTTATCTTCAAAAAATGTTCTTGTTTACAGATGATTTGGTGCCCTTCTCCACTCAGTCCTAGGCCAGGAAGGCCAGAAAAAGATAAAAGCATCAATTTTAAGTAAATTAGCCTTGATAATGGCCTTTAACTGGCACTAGGGGCAGACGTTATCACAGCTGGCCTGAAGATTCCTAAACTCCTTAACCCCTTATGCTGCACGAAGCACTCAGCTCCTCCTGGCTTCAGACTTACATTACGCTGATTATGTAAGGAATAACACAACAGACCGCACTGTTATAGGAAAATAATGCACATCAGTTATTTGCTGACGATTACAATGACTAATTTATTAATGCACAAAATGGTTTACAGTTAGATTGAATGTTCGGAACATCCGAGAGACAAGGTAGTTCCTGTGCTCACTTCTAACCACAATAAACAGTCATTCCGTCATCAGCCTCGCTTTCGCTCTCTCTCTCTCTCTCTCTCTGTCTCTCTCTCTCTCAGTCGGATCTCTCTCTCTCAGAAAACCGGAAAGCGTAAACTCCTCTTGAAGACTTTCCTGTGCTGAAGTGTCTGCCGTATAAGTCCCTGTGTATGAGCTGTTATTATAGAAACAATAAGGTATAAGAACGAGTGCATCAGTACTAACCTATCGTTCATGTTCCAGCCAGAGCTACTGTACAAGCTGTGCTGTCATACAAAATAATGCACAGCTTTCACGAGCATATAACTGTGCTGTGGTGTAATACAATATAACCCGACTTATGGATGACGTAACCTAGGAATTTGCACTGAACAACCCGCAGTGTAATAAAAATTTCACAGGATTTTTTTCAGGGGAAAAAGTGTTATGCACATATTATGCATTAACCTGGTCATTGATGATTGTTACTGTGATCCCCATCGATGCCAAAGCGATTGCAAACCTAAATATACAGTAATCTTACACTCATGATCACACAGAACACTTATTTAATATTTAATCCTTAAGAAACCATAAAACATAACTTTTCAGTTAACCATTTACATATAGAAAAAGCAGACGGACAGTAATATGATGAATATGTGTTCGATGACAGTGTTTGCACTGGCTAAACGTGATGAATGACTCGACAGTTTTTGTGCTTCTTTATTGGTCTCTGCTGAGTCCTCTTAGCGGGCTTGGAGCTATCCCAGCTCCCTCCTCTTACAGCACACACAGCAATCACCATCTGCTTCCACAGCAGCTGCAGTCACATTTATTCAGGTTGTTCCTGAAACCTCTAAACATCACTTGATCAAAAATATGGCAAGATATGTTAAATCTATTCATAACCTTTGCATGGGGTTATGCAGTTGCACTGGCATTAGGGATCCTCTGATGGGAACACTTAGCCACAAAGAAGCTTTTTGCCACAAACACACTTTTCTTTACATCTCAACAATTACATTCACCTTACAAAAGTCTTAGAGAAGTCCAGGCATTCTGACAGTGAGCCAGCTGTTCACATCTGACAGTGGGAATGCAGTGAAGTACTCTACTGTAGTACTCTACTGTAAAGTACTCACTAGTGCAAGTCAAGGAGTGCTGGGAGTTTTAGATGGACCCAGCTGAGTAATGTAAGATGACGATTTTTAACATTTGTTGATGCCTGTGAAATGGCATTCAGTATAAACATATCAGCCGTGCAAGTAGATCAACGCACACTCACTTAGCTAGGTTAAATTCTGCCTCTTAAAAACAGACAACAAAGCCCCAAACCCTGCTCTGGACACACAGCTCTCGAGAGGAATTCCCTTTGACAAAGATGCTCTTCAGTGAGTTAACACTGAGGCTTCTGTGTGAATCCCTGAGCTCAGGCAATGCACACACCTGCCTGAAAAGAGGTCTGAAAAGGCAATCGGCAGAGAGACATACACCTGAATTGCAGACAGCAAGTGAAGAATGCTGCATTCCTACATATAATGCTAATTAATTTATTTTAGTCCATAAGCATATTCTTTGTAACTTTAATGTAAAGTAGTTTTTCAACCTGACCTCCAGTCAGTGCATACGTAGCATACCTGAGATCACCACAGACGTGGATATTCGACACGTTTCCCTATACTAAGAGAAGAATGAAAGTCATTGGGACTGTCTATTAACATTTTTAAAAAACTCACACATTTGAATAAAGAGATTTTGTAGAATTTCTAAAGCTTACATACAACATTGCTTTCTTGCTTGCCTCATCATCAGACTTTTATTGTTCGAGTATCAGTTATAGTTTTTGCATTATATAGTCAGGCGTTTTAAACACCTATTAACTTGCTACAGCTGCCTTTAGTTACAGTTAGATTGGTCGAGCAGCATTCCCAAAGTGCTTATATTCAGCATAACTACACTGAGACGTTTCACTGCGTGTATCACCGTGAGCTTTCCGTAAAAGTCCACTTCCTAGTTCAAAACGTTACTACAGTTGTATTACCAACATCATCAGCAGAAATTGCGAATGATCATTTTCAGGAATATAACATTTGAAAGCTCAACAGATGAAGATGAAAAGAAAGAAGGGACTCCAATTTTACCAGAAGCACCTTTAACAAAAAATGTTCAAATCAGTATGAGCTAGTCAAGTAGCCATGGTTCTATAAAGTGAGTGTGGCTTCTCTGGGATCTCCTTCTTCTAGCGGGTCATAAATAAACAGAGCATTTGGCCATATTGTGTCTGAAATGTCACTTATTCTATATTAATTTCTTGTTTATAGAACTGTTGTATAAAAGCAATATCGCATGAGCAAGAGATCGATTATAGTGAATATCAGCATGTAATCACAGCCGGGCCCATATTCAGAATAACCGCACAGTGCTGAGTGCAATTTTGCTTTTATGCACTGCTTAATTATATTCCTGTTACAATTAAACTGTGAATAACTGGGTTTTCAGTTCCTTTTACAGTGCACTGATGTGTGCCTTCACACATTCACTAGATCGAACAAATGCGAGAGTGGTTTTGGGTTTTCTATTTTCCTCCTCCACCTTTTCCTTTAATGTCAGAATTATTTTACTTATTTATGTGCTTCTAAATGGCATGCAAAAATGTTTACAAGAAAAAAATGTAAATAAAATTGCAATAAACTTGTTACTTGTTCAGCTGAGTACATGTATTAGTCTTTCATAACTGCTAAAAGATTTCTTTCTAGTCGCCTCAGGCTTTTGGATGCTGCTGTTCTTTCATGTAACTAGGTGTATACTTTACATGTACTTATGATCAGGACTTGATCATACCCATTTCACTAGAAAATGTCCTTACAGGACTGATCCAGCACCAGCTCTGCTCACTCAAATTACTAGCCAAACAGTACCAGTGTTTTTACATAAACAGTCTACCAAATAGGCTGTCTAATAACAGCTTGTGAAGCTTGTGTTGTAATGTCTAAGGCTGTCATTACTCTGCAATGACATCACCATGTTATGTCATACCAGAGTTTCGCATGTTTAATAAAGTTTCCTCCGACAGAGGCGTACTACATGGCTGTATGTACAACACCCAGACACGACAGATTCACAGGACAGGTGAAAATGTTGAATCAACAGAAACAGAGTTAAATGAACTCTTGTGGACACTAGACCAAGATCTTGTCAAGACTTCATTCAAAGCTGGAGTGCTTGAAACATTAAGGTTCAGTAGGAAGACAGAATAACAGGATACACTGCAGTACATAGTACACAATACACACTACCTGGTGTATCTTCTCGGATAATCGTGGGTCTTTTCTTGGGCTGGATCTTTCGGAACTTCCCTTTGAAGTCTCCAGGTGTGAACATATCCATGGAGAGGCTGGCCATCTGGACCAGGACGATGCTGTCCTGGCTCTGGGCGTCCCAGGAGTTTGTGTCGCTTGGCACCGCATCCTCTTTAGGCATATCCGATTCCAGTGTGACCGAGAGCAACCGTGTTCACTCACTCAAAAGCATGGATACAGCAATCTGGCACCACTTTCCTTCAGTCTTCCTCCTTCCTCTGTCTTCAGTAATCCCCCACGCTAGTGGTCGTCTACTTTCTTCTCTTTATTGTGCGGGTAGCATTTCCTCCTCAGTGTCTGTACGCTGGTGGATATGCCGTGTGAAAGTGTGAAGCCTAAATGTTTGTCAGACAAGCATGTGTGGTGGAGCCTGTGCTGTCGCTGGTCGAGGCTGTTTAGCCTGTTACAGTAACACTGCTGAATGAGGCAGGTGTAGGGTTACTCAATCCAGGCCCGCCTCTTTTCACAGGCACAGAAAGAGGGAGGGATGGGTGTAAAGTGTAGAAGGGAGTGTGAGGGAAGGGTGTGTGTATCTGGGGGTGTGAAAATGAAGCAGGTTTTTTCTGTGAATTTCTGTGAACTCTTGTGTTTATAAAAACAATTAGCGAGCAAATGTCCTCATGTAGCTTTATTCTGGTTTGAAGTAACACAATCACACACACACACACACACACACACACACACACACACACACATGCCAATTATGAGAAATTGGCATATGTGTGTGCTGTTTCTCTAACAGTTGTCAAGACACCACGTCCCCTGAGTATTTCTCCCAAATGCTTCCTTCTGAGCTTGCCATTTATAAGTTTTGCACAAATTGAGATTTGTGAAGATCGTAGCTGGGATGTATATTTTTAAACCATATTGAATGTTTCCTACAATTGGCTGCGGTGAAAAGTTGACAAAGTGATGTTATAAAGATGATGAAGAAGAAGTTGTACATGCACTGCAGCCCGTCCACAACTGCTAGTCTCACATGAGGTGTGTATTTTAGCCTGGATTAAGGACAGTAAGCTAACAAATGACCTCCTGTTCTCTGACCTGCAGACGTTACTGAGTTGGTGAAGTCATTTTTCTTTAGGGAAGCACAGAAAGTCACAGGAGTCTTATTCACCATGTCTCTTAGGTCCTGGAATTTGGCTACAAAGAGAGGGAGGGAAAGAGAGACCATATGAAAGATAAAGAGAGCAGAGGAAAAGGAGAGCGAGGGAGAAGCTGACCACACCCTCAAGGGGACAAAATACCACATTTGCCTGTACCTGCCATCTAACAGTAAGACCTGATCTAACCAAGAGATCCTGATTCATTACCGTGACTCCATGCCCTAGAGCATGCTGGGAGCCTGGCAATTTCTCCTGACACAAGACATCTTTCTCCCTGTATACACCTACATAATTCTGATTCTGAGCCAAATATGATCTTAAGTTGAAAACTTGATAAAGGCAATGACGGAAAAGCAAATGATTAACATTTTCCTTTTCTGAATGTTTGGAAGTTTAGCTAATAATTGTGAAACATTTGAATCGAACTGGGTTTCCTTTTTCCTTGAACTCCATCAGAAGTGGTACACTGGCCTTTACAGAGAAGAGTCCTGACACCTTTCACTAGAAAGACAAACCTGTACACACAGGGGTGGATAAAACATAAATTCATTAGCTAGCCCATGTTTTGGTTGCCTGGAAACAAATTCACTAGGCTAAGCAGGGGCTAATATAATGTAATAAAGCACAGTAAGCAGTTAGCTAGTTAAGTATGTTTGTACAGACACAAGAGTGTGCATAAATTCACGTGTAAGGGTAATACAGCCGTAGTCATTATCCTTTCCTAAGAAAATGTCTGAGGTTGTACATCAACAGTCTTTGGCCAACATCCGACTATGAGATGTGGTGTTATTCAAATTTGGATGAGTTCTTTATTTTTCCTCAGGATGTTTAACAATGAGGAGCATTGTGCTAGCAGGATAGTGACTAGACAGCTTCATGCAGCACTTTATTTTTCTCGGTTGCTCAGTTTTTGAATGAGAGAAAAAAAAGTGGTGGTGACCGCAAGCCTATTCAGCCTGCTTGTCCACCAGGAAACTATGAGTAAAACAGTCCCGACACATATGCAGCGTCCCAATTTGCCTACTATCCGTCTTAAATAGTATCCGAGATTAGAATTAGTGTGTTCCAGATCAGAGTATGTTGAAATGAGTAACCCAAAGGTACTCAGATGGCGTACTATTTCCGGTAGAAGCGTGGATCCGTGGACACATTTTCAGCTAATATTGCCCACAAGGGAGGGAGGAGGAGTTTAGTGATGGTTTATTTCGCTGAATTCATGTGGAAACATGAATCAAGGGAATGGTAAATTAAATTATATATAGTCTGTTTACGGTGACAGTGTGCTAGGCAACAACGTTCTCTTCCGTTATTGATGTGTTAGTTTGTCCCAGCACATGCTTACTCTTTTGCTACACACTCAAAAGTATTTACTTTTTCTTCACAAGAGACAATTGAGACGCCGCAATAATCCTCTTGTCCCAGACTCCTGGATTACTGATTTGTCCAAACCCAACATACTATAGCACAAAACACACCCACACACACACACAAAATGACCATCACACAAGAAACACCTAGTGTTACCTGATCGTACAACCAGCTTTCAGTGTATGAGGACCACACACACACACACGAACACACACACACACACACACACACACACACACACACACACACACAGACGAGACACGGGCACACCCACTCATTAGCGCTAACCAGTAAACAACTATGGAAGTGGTCTCTGTTCCCACTCCTCCCTTTCTCCCCCACCCGCTTACCCAAACACACAAACAAACAATACACACTGTGTCTATTCTCAGTTTACATAACATGAACAAAAACTACACACATCCTGTGATCCACCCACAGTGTAATTGATTGCTGTTCACCTAACAGGAATGATTCATTAAACATGGTTTCAGCACTAGCACACACACACACACACACACACACACACACACACACACACACACAGACACACACACACACATTCCAAAGCAGGCCATTGGCATTTACGCTGTCACAATCACACATGCCGAAAGAGTTAGTAGTGAATGTTCCAGGACATTTCTCGGTTTTTGTATTTTAGAACTTAGTGTCTGGATAATGGTGAGTGTGGTTTTATGGGCCGCTTTGGTACAGTCCGCTTTTACTTACACCTTGTTTATACATTACTATCTACTAAACCAGTCTGATCTTCAGTGAGTCTCTTTTTTTCCCATTCTTTTGTATGTAGGCTGCCCATCTATTTCCAGACAGCGATGTGATCTCAGTGCTGGTGGATACAGCCATCCCAAGGCCATTAGCCTACATGAGCTGTTAATGCAATTGCTGTGTGTGTGTCAGTAGAAACACTCCTACAACCAGGAACTGAGGCTGAATTTTTATAAAAACCTCTTCTATGTATAAGCCATTTCTAAGTATATCTCATCCTCAGTGGGCAGTGGTAGCTCAGTGGTTAAGGCTTTGGGATACTGATTGGTGATCGTGATTTCAAATCACATACTACTTATGCTACCACTGTTGGGCCGTTGAGCAAGGCCCTTTACCTTCAACTGCTCAGCTGTACCCTGTTTCAGGCAAGTAACTTATATATACGGATAGGAATGTCAACCAAATGAGGTCAATGTAAATCATCACAACATTTTTTCACCCTATTGATTGCTTTCAGCCACAGGTTCCCAACCCTGGTCCTGGAGTACTACCTGACCTGCACATTTCAGTGTTTTCCCTGCTCTAACACACTCCAACTTCAGGAAGGGCTGTTAATTAGTAAATCTGCTGATTATTTAGCTGAATCAGCTGAGGGAGCAAACATTAAAATGAGGAAAACATTAAAATGTGCAGGACAGGGCGTACTTCAGGAGACGATTGGGAACCTGTGATTTAAGCAGAAGTAGGAAGTATTATTGTGCCATCTAGTGGCCTACAGCTACAACAATTCTGCACTTCTCCTGCTGGTCAAACTACACTATACGGCCATATTTTTTGAGGACACCTGACCATCAGACACATACGTGCATTATGAACATCCCATTCCACATTTAGTTCCTATTTACTGTTGTAATAACTGCCACTCTTCTGCGAAGGCCCACATGATGGTCAGGTGTCCACAAACTTTTGGTTGTATAGTGTATTTTTCATTCATTCTTTCATTCATTTTAACTGCTTTATCCTAATCAGGGTCGCAGTGGATCCAGAGCCTATCCTGGAAATATTGGGCATGAGGCAACACACACACATACTCATTCACACCTAGGGGCAATTTAGCTTAGCAGCATGCTTTTGGGAGGTGGAGGGAAACCAGAGAAAGCCACATGGACATGAGGAGTACATGTGAAACTCAGTGATAAACAGTAACCTGAGTTCAGGATCAGACGAGCATCCCTGGAACTGTGAGGCAGCAACACTGCATGCTACCCCACCGGCCTGTGCAGAAAAACTCTCTCAAGCTATCAAACTATGTGAAAAAAAGCAAATATGCACGTCAAACTAGAGGTGAAATATAATTGAAGAAAATAAAAGCAAAAGTATTTCTGTAAGGACTTTAGGACCGTCACATGATTAGGCCTGTAGTGGAACGGCGATGGTTAATTAGACAGCGTGCCCACTCACAGTCAGCATATGGGCTGAAATGTTTTGTTAGCTGCTATTCGAACAGACTACCGCCAGACACATACCAAGTCAACACAAGATGGAGAGAAAGAAAGCAAGGAAGGGCAGGAAAAAGAAAAAGAAGGAAAAAGAAAAAGAAACAAGGCAAGAAGGACTACAATAAGTATAGAGCATGGCTCCTGGTGCTTGGTTAGTAATTGAGGTGTATTCTTTTAACACTTGGAGACAGTGATCCCTACAGAGGCACAGAGAGAGGAAGGGATAGTAACACATAGTCCCCTCAAAAAGTATTGGAACAGTAAAGCCAATTCTTTAGTTTTTGCTATACACTGTATACATTTGGTTTGAGATCAAAAGATGAATATGAGGCGATAGACCCAAAGCAGCTTTCAATTATTTAGATGTGTTAAACAACTTAGAACATGGCACCTTTTGTTCAAACCCACATATTTTTCAAGTGATCAAAAATACTGGAACATGTGACTGTATATGTTCACTGTTTCTGTATATGTTGACATTTATTGTGCATTGCCAATACAATTTGGAATGTCCTGGGGAAAAAAACAAAGAGACAGTGAACAAGTTGGCCAAGCAAAACAATAGCATTTGATAACAGAAACATTGTAAGAGCTGTGAAAACCCCCCAAAAACAACAGTGACATCATCAGCCTCCACAGGGCAGGGGTGAAGGTATCACAATCCTCCATCTGAAGAAGACTTTGAGTGCAGAAATATAGCGGCCATACCACTACATGCAAACCGCTCATCAGCAGTAAGATTCTGAAGGCCAAATTGGAATTTGCAAAGAAATACAGAGACAAACCACAAAAGGTCTGGAACCAAGATTAACCTCTACCAAAGTGATGGAAAGGCCAAAGTGTGGAGAAATAAAGGATCTGCTCATAATCCAAAACATTTGAGCTCACCGTCAAGCACGGTGGAGGTAGTGTCATGGCTTGGGCATGCAAGGCTGCTTCTGGAACGGGCTCGCTGATCTTTATTCATAATGTAACTCATGATGGTAGCAGCAGAATGAATTCAGAAGTCTACAGAAACATTCTGTCTGCCAACTGACATTGAAATGCATCCAATCTAACTCCACTTCGATCACATCTTAATTACTTCATTTCAAATCCATTGTGGTGGTGTTCAAAGGCGAAATTCTGAAAATTGTCCAAATACTTGAGTGTACACACACACACACACACACACACACACACACACATATATATATATATATATAAATATAAATTATGCCTTAACTTCAAAATTACACCTGACCATCACACCCACATGTGTTTTTTTCCAAAACTGTTGCCATAAAGTTGGAAGCACACAATTGTCTAGAATGTCTTTGTCTGCTGTAGCATTACAACTTTCCTTCACTGAATCTAAGAAGTCCAAACTTGTTCCAGCATGACAATGCCCCTGTGCACAAAACAAAGTCCATAAAGACAAGCGGTGCATCTCAGTCAGCTCCCTAGGTCATGAATCAGTATACACGTATAGTACACGAGTTCAGGCACTGGTACGGACCTTGCTCACTACATATTGGGACAATGATGACTCAATTTGTCTTGTGAAACATTGTAAAAAATGATACCTAAGTAACTAGGTCACCAACAACAAGAATTATGAGATAAGATGGATGACTTTCAGCAAAATATGGGACAAGCAACATTCAAATGATCCAAACAACCAAGTTTCACTAAAACAGGGAGGGACCAATACCCTACTGAAAAACCCAGCTTGACGAAGCAGGGTGCACTGTAATGAACGCTGTAACACCGCCTGACTGAGAAAATCAATTCATTAATGACACATACTGTATATTTATATTGTATATGAGGAGTAATTTCTACCAGTCTACTCTATAGAATGTATACACTTCGGATCAAAATCTTAAGACCAGGGAAAATATTACAAGTATTCACACTTCACACTGGTGGATCGTAACCAGGTTGTAAGAACT
>CM074961.1:8042600-8058276 GCA_037577455.1 Pangasius macronema
CTTTCCCCTGAAAGAGACTGAGAGAAAGACGTTTAATATGTCCACCTTTTCCTATGCCCAAACATTGTGCACGAGTTTCAAGTCTTTTCGTGCAGTTTTTGTGTCATAATTGGGATGGGAATTTTTCTGAAACCTCCCCACAAGCTTTGATGAGCTGCCCTTTAAAGTTCCACATGATAGCTGCAAGACCATAAGACCTGCAAGAAGCCTAAAGTGCTAAATTGAAAAGCTTTCTAAATTCTTTTCAAAGCATTGTGGTTGAATTGGAATTGTAGAATATATGCAGAAGTACAAGTCGAGTCAGCAATGTGATGAAATAATCAAGCCAACAGCAAAAGAAAAAAGGCTGCTTTTTATACACAGAGGATAATTAGTTGTGTGTCATAGGCTCTCCATGATACTTATGACAAGCTTATGCAGGATAAAAATATATATATATCTGACAATATCTTTAAAGTATTGTGGGCCATGTGCAATTGCTGAAAGCTCGTGCCACTGCAGGAAAAGACACAATCCAATTATAGCCCACACTGTGATGCAGTAAGCCAGCTAACAGCAACCAAGCAGACAGCTTGTTCTCGGATACCGGTGGTGTTAAGCACTGTATTATACCTGAGAAAGAATATGGTCTTTAAAAAAAAAAGGGGAGTGGGGATTTTTCTATATGACACTATTCACATGTGGCTTGTGATTCCAGCCTAGTCATTAAACTTTCACTGAACAGAATCATAATGTTCTCAAAAATATCACAGATCACATTTCAGCTTGGCATTTAAACCAACCCTGTCCCCTCTCCCTCTCCCACCCCCAACACACACACACACACACACACACACACACACACACACACACACACACACACACACACAAAGGAAAACAGACAGATACCATCACACACCCCAAAACTAATTCCCCATTTCAGAGACAGTGATTCTGCATCAGTTGCTCATTAACCCAGGCTTGCGGAAAATCATGCTCTAAAAACATTTACTGTACCTACTTAAATATCAGATTCATAATAAATTGGCAAATGTACTAAGCAATGTCACAGTGTGACAATGGCCCAAATTCAGACAAGCACTGATCCCTACACTGATTAATATATTCAAATCCATAGAACATCCACAAGAGAAACAATGCAAACACGGCAGACCAGACACAGAATCAGAGATAAATGGCCTCATTCATGAAGGATTGTTTAGCCTACAGTGTGCATCACACATGCTGATAACTGGCATGAGAATAAAGCAGCCAAAGCCAGTCTGGCAAAATGCACTGATGATTAACCAACAGAGAGCAACTCCATCTATTTCATAGAAAAGATTGCTTCACAAAATTCCTTTGCACTGTTGTTTTATTTCCTAGCATCAGTATAAACATTAGCAAATGAAACACTCTACCAACCTTTTTTTGGATGATGTCCTAAACATTTCCCTCCAAGTTACAATGAAACAGCTTTGTTAACCTCAAGTGTAATTATTGTTCATTTCTCTTTAAATTTAGAAGACAAGAATGAGATTGTCATCTGAGTCTCTCTCTCTCTCACACACACACACACACACACACTATACTGTATGGCTAACACAAGAATACCTGGTGCTATATAGTGAGCACTTTTTGGGATACTGTATCTGCTGCTAAATGCTTCAAAAGTTTTTAGAAAGAGAACCATAGAGAACCAATGACACAAGACACCTGTAATGATTCCTCAGGACATTTCCTCTCCCTGCCAACAAAAGTCATACTCACCGGAACACCAGCACAACCACAGCCCTCTCACTTCCTGTTTATATTTGCTGTTTCTACTCTATATAAAGTGTTAATGTGTCACTAATGTGTAAACTGTCACACTGTCATTCACTTGTGCTTGAATATGTTCTGAGTGGTAGTCTTGTATTTGCCTTTACGTTCTGTCCCTTGTTACATTTTGGATTTGTTCTTTGGGTTACCTTCTGGCACTGTTTTATTATTGATATCGTGCTTGATTTTGGACCTTATTTTAGACTCTGTTTGTCTGTGTGTTTTTTATTAAAACATCCTGTGTCTGAGTCTGCCCTGTTACAACAGCCTTAATTAAATACAAGATGAATTATTTCATTCTCAAATTGCTGCTAAAACTCTGTAAATAAAAGACTGTATTGATTGCCTAAATTTTTTGCTGCTAACACTGTACTTATAAAAACATTGTATTTTTTATTTTTGTCACTACTATACTTTCTACCTGGCGTATAACTGCTATGTCCATATATGGTGTAAGTCCTGAAGGAACCTTGTTTTTGTCACTGTGTACTGTACCAGCTGTGTATGTTTGAAATATCAGTAAAGCCATTTGACTGATTTGACCTGACTTGAATCAGACCAAGATCTGTTCTGGTGCTTTTAAATGCCACACACAGAAGCCAGATCATTCAAAATTCCACACTATTCTCTCTTGGATGACCAAATAGACTGATTTAATTTCTGAATCATTAATTTATGAAATTTAAGAGGAAGCTATAGTTTTGCATTCAATTTATCTTTGCTATTAAAGTCACTGTCTCATTTACTCAACCTCAACATGAATAACACTGACAGTACATCTTCTAAATAAACATACCAGGAAGAAATTAAATTAGTTATATATATACATATAGTTGACGTCTACAAAAATAAATAATTTAACAAGAAAGAGAAGGAAAAGTTAAACAATTGGTGCAAAAATAGCTTGTCCTGCCAGTTACTTGTCATTTTGAATAACAATGTACTGTAATTGGTCAGTGTTATACAACTTACTGGTAATGCCCCTGCTACTCTCAGAAAAAGACATCGCAAAAATAATTTACATGTTTATACAATTAGTAAATATTGATTATCATCATATTGCCCAGTCCTACTTGTGGTGTTTTAGATCATTTAAAGGAATGCTTTGGCATTTTTCCAACTCAATCTACTCTATCAGTGATTAGAGGAAATAATTTTGACACATATTCCAATACTGTCAAAATTACTTGAAAGCCATTTAAAATAAATGTAAAAGTTAATTAAGCGTATGCCACATCGCTGTCACATTCTCAATTATGGTCAGAAGGTATTCATTAATTTTCTATAACAGCAGCTCTGACAGTAGTTCCAGCTGCAAGGCAAATCACAGGATTATAATCATGCGCTTATTCTAACATGCTGTCGTCATGTCAACATTGAATTCAGCGTCTCTGATTCCATTTCCCAGAATGCACCTCTGACTACAAACATGGCCACCATGGACTCCAACTGCCAGGGCATGTGTTCAAGTTCACTCGATTACTGACTGCACACACCTGGACTCAATCACCACTACACACATATAAGCATGCTAACAGAACTATGTCTTTGTGAAGTATTTATTCAGCTCTGTTCACGCATCTGGCACGGTTGTTTGGGTTCCTGGTTTCTGATCATAGTATTATCCTCCGAGTACCTGTTTTAATATCACCTGACCCTTTGTCTGATTGAGGATTTTGACCTTGATAATGTGGTTTGGATTTGTTTTGGCTTGCCAGTCTTTATTTTTAATAAAACCATTCATATTTTTAACGAAGGCGTTTATTGTTTAAATAGTAACAACTATAGACCATTTTTAGAAGGAGTTTCCAGTGTCAAGGCTTTGTAACAGGGATAAAGCTCCATCTTTAAGTTTTCCGACATGGAAAAGTCTCCAGGACAGAGCAGTGTGCTGTTTCTCTGTAATATGAAGAGCTGCATTTTTTTTGTCTTATTACATTAATGAGAGAAAAAGATTGTTTATAGCTGCTAATATTAATTGATAGAAGGAATCAACTTGTCTCATAAACATTCCACAGCATTTAAGGTAGCTATAAACTGCTAAACGCTATGTGTCACTCTTTAAGAAAAAAAAACAAAAAAACATTGGAAATGGTATTTTTATACTGTGGTATAAAAGGAACTTCAGGGTTCACCACACTACCCTGTATTTTCCCTATAAATGTTCTGTTAGAGAGATTTTTGGTTACCAGCATACACAGTACAAAACATTAGAAATAAAGTTATTGTATTGTTGCAGTGTTGTAAAGTTGGATAAAACTCTACTCTCTCCACATCTATTTTTAGCAGAGGAAAATTTTATAGGAATAAGAAAACTGGGTCAGTGATGGTTTCAACCACACAAATTAGTTACTGTATTTTTAGATTCCGTACAGATATTACAATTGTTGGTATTAACTTGGTAAATAGACATACACTCACTGTCCACTTTATTAGGAACAACTGTACACCTGCACATTCATATGCAGCTAATCTAATCAGCTAATCATGTAGCAGCAGCACAAGTCCCATAAAATCATGCAGATACAAGTCAAGAGCTTCAGTTAATGTTCACATCAAACATCAGAATGAAGAAAAAGTGGGATCTCTGTGACCCTGATTGTGGCACGGATGTTGGTGGCAGAAGGGCTGGTCTGAGTATTTCAGAAACTGCTGATTTCCTGGGAATTTCACACACAACAATCTTTTATAGTTTACACAAATTGGTGCGAAAAACATCCTGTGTGCAGAGGGTCTGCAGGCTGAAACACCTTGCTGATGAGAGAGACCAGAGGAGACTGACTGGTCTGAGGTGACAGGAAGTCTATAGTCACTTAAATAAGCACTCTTTACAACAGTTACAAGTTACAACAGCAGAAGACCACATCAGGTTCCTCTCCTGTCTGCCAAGAACAAGAATCTGGCACAGACTCACTGAAACTGGACAGCTAAAAGCTGGAAAAAGACCAGGTGATTTTTTTTCTACTGTCCAGTTTCAAGCCTGAAGTCCCATCCAGTCTTCTATTCGTTGGAGAAAGCTCCTGCAAAAGTTCAACTCTGGTGATATTTTTTGTCGCAGACAGCAGAATGTAATTTATACACATAAGCATGTATTGCTGCCTGTTGTCTGTTAAGGCATTGTACTTATTGATATAAATGACAGCTGACGACTGTCAAAATGTCCTTTGTGAAATGTGATTGCAACCTTAAACAAGTGCTTAGTAGTTTCACAAAAAATATATCCTTTTGTTAATCTAAACGGGCCATGGTATATAAATACAACAAAGCTAAACCTAAAGCTAAAGTTAGAGAGGAGATTTTATGTATTTTTACTTTACTCAGCAGTTTAGAAAGTCAGGGAATATTTACTCTACCACTTTAGTGCCGGTACAGTCATATTGTTTGTTTTTCGTGTGTATTGAGGGATGGCAGATCAGGCCATACTTGTAGCTCTAAGGAAATGTGGCACAGAGCTGCTCAGTGTCTTCATGTAGGAGGGAGCTGTTTTGTTCTAAATGTAGTATGGGCAGCTACAGGAAGCCAGTGGAGGGATCGCAGCAACAGGATGATGTGGGAGCTCTTTGGGAAATCCGATGGTGCACATGGACAAAATAAAAACATACTCTAGAAGAAACTGCTAATGCTAATGTCCACTGCATCCTTAGCTGGGGGCTGCAGAACTTTTGTAGAGATTTTATTGGTGTTTTAAACTTTGACCTAAATCTAAGTGGTGCACTGCAAATCATGCCTGTCTTGTTTTGTGTGGAAGCCAAGACAAACTACAGAAGGTGTACATGACAAGTCCACACACAGTCCAGGGGGTGACAGATTTTAGTATCAGATGGCAGGTATATGATGTTGCAATGATGTTAGTTTCCTTTTCAATTCAAATCTGATCTACAAACTGCATCACAGGCTGTTGGACTGGTTTTCCAATCCAAATCATTTCTGTTACCCATGTAGCTGTTACAGGGGCACCTGCTATAAGTGGCCCAGCAAAGGTACAATCTGGCAAACAGTGTAGTGTAACTCTAGGGTACAGCCAATGCATATTGTAAATGATTTCTTTTAGATCGAAATGTACTTGTAAATAAAAGATGTTGACTTTTCCTGACAATTAAAGCTAATGTGCTTGTTAGTGGGGAATTTAATACAGTAACTTGCTTTTAATACTTCTGTAGTTTTGAGGTTTAATGGTTTATTTAACAGCGGATTAAGATGTGTATATCGACAGTCTATATAGTAAACAGAGTAAATTAACACTATACCTATTTGTCCAAGCAGTACAGACTAGTTGCACATTGTCTAAGACTATACTGGGAAAAGTCTTTTTATTCTTTTGCTTTAGACAAAATTTATCACTTTGATAGCACTATGTAACAAATGTGAAGGTGTGTTTGGGACATACCTGCCTGTACCTGAAGGAATTTCTCTCACAGTTATTTCTGCTATCCTTTAAAGCTAAATAACATTTAAATTAAAACCCTGCACTGTTCCACAGTGAATTCCATCATGTCCAGCGTCGCGTGAAAGAGCGAATTTGGTGCCATGGCCGGCATTGAATCACTATTCAATTCCACTCAGCTACTTTATAGCAAGATGCAGTCCCTAGTACAGACAGACTCATGATACTTTTGAGCTGCCAAAGCAGTCTTTTTTTTTGTTATCAATTCTCACAATGTATACATTACATTTTAGGACATTTGTGAAAGAACTACTCAGGCAAACTGCAGTATGTCTGCTTCTCCACTGCTTTAATTCTGCTTCTCCACTGGAATCGTCTGTGAAGATCTAGGAAACCTGATCAGATAGTGTACATCACAAATTGTACATCAAAGTCCTCTGCAGGAATATACACACTAAACAGGACAGTGACATTGCAATTTTTTTTAATGTTACAGAAGTAGCACTTGGCCATATAAAATATAATTTATTTCCACACATCTATTAGATTTTTAAGCACATATTTTATTAGAATAAAACCAATTGGTATATCAGCCAAGGCCACTGGAACAGCGGTGGCGAGCTGGCATTTGACCCGGCACTTTTCAAACTACTGGGGTGAAGAACCAGCCGTTCAGGCAATAACAGACAGGCCTGACTTGGTTGAAAAACCAATCAAAACTTCCAGTTCAGCTGGTGGGACATTTCTCCTAAAGGGGATCTCCAATGAGCAGTGAAGTGTTAACTATGCTTTGGCGCTCGTTGGCGCTTAATGATTGTGTGTTGAATCAGTATCGATAACGTTTCAATATTTTAAGTGACATATGCACATATTCTGAATCGATTGCAGGAACATTCCATAAATGACATTCTTCAAATAAAGTAAATAAGGCTTGCTGGAAAAATGTTTAGCGGAACAGTTACTATAGTGACAAAAAGCCAGATGTCTTCAATTTTGTAAACATATTTTAGAATTAGTGCTACGTAACTTTGTGAAGTCATTTTTTCCTGGTATTAGCTGCCTAAGGAATAAAATGCACAATGAAGCGTGTGGGGTCGAAACAGACTACTCTGACGTTCATTAAAAGGTGTGTTGTGCCCTGTTATTTTATTATAATCAGACCCTGGCTGCATATAGTGCTAAAAGCAAAATGCATAGATAGTCTGTATGTTTTTATAGACAAATGACAGATGTACCTTTTCTCTGATGATGACGGTCCAGCATCCCAAGATCTGAGTTCCCAGGAAACAGACAGGTATGCATACATACATTTGCCTGTCTCTGAAGCACCTCAGTAACTTGCAGATCTATGTGTTTTGCTTGAAATTATAGATCACAGTTAGATCACAGCATCCATCTTATTTGTTTTTTTTTTTAAGGAGAGAAAGACATTTGACAGTAGGGACATATCCGTGAATTTTAATGCATTTAAAACATGCTGTCTCCTTAAATATTTTGAGTAATGTACTTTAATATGTTCTATAATTTTCTGTAGAGGTGAAATGTAACTGAGTTAACCCTAGTGTAGTATAAGGAAGAAAACACTGAGACATTGTGGGTTCTTTACTGTTTAATAAAATTAATTTAAAGAATAATTTGCAGTATTTGTTGTGGCACACGATATCTAGTTTAAATATTAAAAACATCTCAAATTTTATTAAATATCATTAAAAGCACCAAATTTTAACACCCCCCCTCCCCCCCAAACAAAATGTTGTTGTTTCAGCTGCTCCCCTCAGGGAGCAATATTTTTTGATTTGGCACATTTTGTAATGCTGGATGACCTTCCTGGCACAAGCCTCCCCAATTTTTATCCAGACTTGGGTCTGGCACTGAGAGCACACTGTTGCATGCGACCCCAGTGGCTGGGGTCGGTTCCCTGGCCGGGAATCAAACCTGGGCCGCAGCAGTGAGAACGCTGTGGCCTAACCGCTAGTCCTCCAAGGACCTTTCATTTAATAATATATTTATCCATTAACATATTTTTCTTGTTACTTCAGCCTTACTGTACTTCGTCGTGGGCTTTTTAACAGCTCAGACCATTTCCTCTACACATTATGTGCTTAATGCATAATGTGTAGTTGGTTTGTTGAAAAGCTCCTATGGCGTGTTAACCCTGCCCTGTTAAAAGCTGCACTGCTGTAGTCAGTACAAAATTTCAGCAGAGGCCTCGCACCAAATTTTTGACTTTTAACATGTATGTCTCAATGACCACAGCATTACCAAGAATGTTGAACAGACTGAAGCTAATTCTTGTGGATGCAGGTAACCTTTGATTAACAAACACTATTCTCTGAACTGCTGCCATATTTCCCATCATGTGGTGTTTTCAGTTACTTAACATAAAGTGTCTTAGTAAGGTGTTGGGCCACAATGGGCCACCAGAACTACTTCAGTGTACCTTGGCACAGTTTCTACAAGTCTGTGGAACTGTACCGGAGGGATTAGCACCATGCCTCCAAAAGATATTCCCTCAGTTGTTGTTTTGATGATGGTGGTGGAGTGCTGTATAACACATTATGTGTTCAACTCAGTTGAGATCTAGCTAAGGAATTCTCACTGGGAGAGAGTATGCCATCCCTCACCCCCAGAAAGCACAGCCAATTTTGCTCCTTTGGCTCCCAGCAGTTTTCAGTAGCTTATTAGGCAGTCGATGCTTTGAAATGATGAAGTTGTATGCCTATTAAAACTCTTTAAAGGTCATCATAGGTTTCTGATATGTTAGATTTCAAATCTGCCTCTGTAGTCATTACTATATGAAAATGCTTTCAAAACAGCATAGATGTAGGTAGGTTCTGAAAGGGCACTTTGGAAAAAAAAACTAACCTAAATCAAAAATCTGTTTTTCAGAGCTTCGGTGGAACTGTAGTTTGGGAATATCATTCTCTCTCTGAGGGAGGCAATCTCGTACTTCTGTTTACCTCAGAACACACTGTATTCCTAGATCATTTTCAGCCAAGAGTCGTTACAATTATATGATGCATTTTATGTGATTCAACTCAGAGGTTGATGATTCCATAATAGGTTTCTACTTGAAGTTTAAAAGAGCTTATTTACTACTCCACTGGGACATATTGGTTTTGAAGAAAACAAAACAAAGATTTCAGGTACACATCTTTACAGCGAGCACAGTAGGTTCCGTCTGAAACAGAACTCCACTGTGCCACAGTGTGTCACAGTACTAGCAGAGCTACCTACTAGTTTGACACAGCTATATATGGTTTCAGTTTTCACCTTGGCTACCTGGTGATTCTTTCTGTTGGTTATTTCGCATGAGCGTATCACCAGAATACATATTCATGACTTCTGTTGATTCATTTGTGTAATAGTAAATTAACATTTACTACACAGAAACACCAGTACAGCAATAAAAGCTCAACAAAGACCATGACAATGGATGTTAATATTATCTATCGGACTTAAAATTTCGATGTGGTTGGAGTGTCATTCAGGAGACATGTAGTAATTCTTGTCATAATTAGATTACATTCTTTTCATGTCTCATTTTATGAGATTTTGGAAGTGTCATTTAGAGCATGTACACTTTCAGCTCCCTGAACAACAGTGTGAGGTGTACACCTGGTCTACATAGCTGACACCTGCTAAAAATAACAATTTTAATTTTAGAAATGTTTGGAAATATAATTTTACTTCTATCAAAGAGACTGTACTGACATATCTATAAGACAAATAAGTCATTTGGCAATACAAATAAAATGAACAGGGAAGAAGGATCGGTCAAGGAAAGGAAAATTTATACTGAATTTCACTTATTATAAGTGAATTTTATGGGTCTTTACTTTCTAATTTAATTAAATTTACTCTCATGTTGTTTTAATACACTAGTGGTTCAGGACATACCAAATTGTTGTATTGGCAATACCCAATGCTTGTGCAATGGCTCTGATCTATTTTCTGTCTTTTCTCAGTGTCAAAATGGCTTGCTTTTCTGCTTTTTCCAAACAGCTGTCTGGTCTTCATGTTGGTTTATCCTTTTTGACAACAAATGTAGTGTTCACAGGCAAATATGTCAATATAATCTTTTTTCTAATCTTTTTGATAGATGTAAGTGACCTTGCCATTGCTAAAATTACACTTCCCCTAACAATACTCCCTGTTACACCCCCAGTCCCTTTCTATAGCGTGACCTACAGACTAAGGAAATGTCAGTAAAATAATTCTGATATGGATCAGACCTTACAAACTAGAGATTGTGGTTTTGTGTGTGTGTGTGTGTGTGTGTGTGTGTGTGTGTGTGTGTGTGTGTGTGTGTGTGTGTGTGTGTGTGTATGTGTGTGTGTGTGTGTGTTAGAGATGGAGGGTGATTTGGGGAGGCAATTTTGCCATGTGTCAGACTAATTCTAACAGTATTAATGTTTCTGACTCTAGAGCAGATTTATGGCTCACCTTGTTGTTCAGGGTGATGAGAGTGTACAATGACATGAGATAAGAGCGTCTGAATGAAACAGGAAAGGCACAGAATCTAACAACAACAATAATAATTAATGACGTCATGCCCCCTGTTCTCAGTGGCTCTGCCAGACATGGGAATTAAAGTTTAAGTGATTAGATACTTTTAGTACACTTTATTGTCTGATTAACACCGGTGGTGATTGGATTTGTCTGAAGACAGAGAAAAATAAAAAATGATCCTGTGTAACGATCTCACAATATTTAGCCTATCTACACCGATCAGCCATAACATTAAACCACTGACATGTGACATTGATTAACATTGATTATTTCAATACAATGGCACCTGACAAGGGGTGGGATACATTAAGCAGCAAGTGAACAGTCAACCGGTGTCCAAGGCTCATTGATGCGCGTGGGGAGCTCAGAACCCATAGAAGAGCTACTATAGCACAAATTGCTGAAAACAGCTAATGCTGGTCAGAACACACAATGCATCGCAGCTTGCTGTATATAGGGCTGCGTAGCCACACACCAGTCAGAGTGCCCATGCTGACCCCGTCTACTGCTGAAAGTACCTACAAAAGGGCATTAGAACTGGACCATGGAGCAATGGAAGAAGGTGGCCTGGTCTGATGAATCACATTTTCTTCTACATCATGTGGATGTGAACATCGTTTACCTGGGGAAGAGATGGCACAGGATGCACTATGGGAAGAAGANCATTGCTGCAGACCAATTACACCCCTTCATGGCAACAGCATTCCCTAATGACTGTGGCCTCGTTCAGCAGGATAATGCGCCCTGCCACACTGCAAAAACTGTTCAGCAATGGTTTGATGAACATGACAAAGGGTTCAAGATCTCAATCTGATCAAACATTTGTAGGATGTCCTGTACAAACAAGTCCGATCCATGGAGGCCCCACCTCCCAACTTACAGGACTTTAAGGCTCTGCTGCTAATGTCTTGGTGCCAGATACCACAGCACACCTTCAGAGGTCTTGTGGAGTACATGCCTCGACAGGTCAGAGTTGTTTTGGTGGCACAAAGCGGACCTACACAAGGCAGGTGGTTTTAATGTTACAGCTGATTGGTGTATATGGCATGCAACTTACCAAGTGTCGTTCCAGCCACATCACAATTTTAAGTCTGATAGATAAAAGGCACATTTACTGTCATGATCTTTGTTGAGGATTTATTGACATATACAAACAGCAAGTCTCGACTACAGTCTGCGCATGACACAGTGCCAGGAGCGGGCATGAGAAGGGGAGTCAGGTAGCTGGCACAACACCACCTTACGAATAGCTGTTAAAAATGAAGTAGGCTAATTTATACTCACCACTAAAGGAATTAAAGGCTGTGCTGATGTGATGATGGATTGAAATATAGAAATATATTTTAACCCAAACCTACATCCCTACCAATATGGGTCAAAAGTTCTCCAAACAGTGACACTTAGGTGACACTGATTAACTCTGCTTGATGATGATGATAATAATAATAACAACAATAACAACAAAAACAAGCAGAACAACAGCAGCAGCAACAACAATAATAATAATAAACCCGAAAAACTAGTGTACTTCATGTAGTTAGCCACACACGCTAACTCGAGTTCACTTGCCAGACACATATTTGCACATACAGCAAATATAAGTTTACAGTAAGAAGACAATTTAAAAAAAAAAAAAGATATCATACTATTTATTTCTCCAGCTCTGAATGAACATCCTAAATTTATGAATCACTTATTTTGTATTTTGCTGTTTACTACCAAACGAGATACTGTAACAAACACCAAACAGACGAAAGATGGACTGGACTTGTACCTTGAGGTGAGATGAAGCTGAGCTGAAGCCGCAGAATGAACACGGCGAAGTGGGAGACACGGAGTCTGCCGCCGCTCCTCATCGCGCTCTCCCGCCTTCGCTCGGTTCACGCGCTCCTGCAACTCTCGCGCTCAGCGCGCGGGGATGACGGAAGGAAAAGATGCTTTCCCATGTTTCAGTTCCAGAGAACGAACTGATCAGAAAATAAGGCAGTCAGTGTGATAGTGTAATCTATCCGACGTGAGGACGACGAGAGCGCGCAAAGGCTTGAAAAGAATCACGGCGAGCCGTTTTGTGCTCGCGACTCCGCCTTCATTTAGTTCCATTACTGACGAGTTGCAGAAGGTTGGGAAATACATAAAAGTAATATAGTCTATTACTAGACTGCCTGGACACTCTGAGTGCTGTTTTGGCTCTACACTCCTACTTAAAATCTATAGCTTCTCTATTCCATCAGACCAGACCCTGAGCAAAGTCTATGAACACACGTTAATCCACATAAAGTGTGTGTGCCCAAGGCCTGGAAGGGATCACAACCTAAGGTCAATAATCTTCTTCATCCATCATGAAGCATCTCATCAGGGCAAAAACCTACAGCTTTGTCTCAGGTGTCTGTGTTCTTGCTATTTTATCACTCCATCACAATGGTGTGGGGCTGCAAAAAAGTATCCTATAATCTAATGCTCTGATCATTTTTGTGATTTAATGCTCTGATATTTTGGGATAATTGATGAATCTAATGATTATTGCCTGTTCCACTTACAATAATACATAAAAAATAAATAATTATAAAAGAAACTTTAAAATAAGGGGATAGAAATAAATGGATTGTGTTTATTCCATCTAAACCAGTGGTTTAGACCAGTAGTAACTATTAATTATAATATTTATTATTGGCTTCTTGTACTTATTAGCCTATTTGACTGGTCACATCCGAGCTCAATAAATCAAAAGCAAATATGTCTATAAATAATTTCATCTTGAGCCTTATGTGTTCTCTTGACAGGAAATGTCAGGAATAAAAAGCCATATGGCTGCAATAAACAACCAAAATATTACTGCACACATTTAAATAATAAACCTAATAGTTTAGTCCTTTAGTCCTTTGATTGCTAGGTGTGGTGATCTAAAGGGCAATAAATCAGCAATCAACACATTTACTTACAGCTAAACCGAGCAGGCTTCATTACACTATTCAGCTAGTGCTGTAATTTTTCTCCTTTCACTGAATCATGACAAAAATATCAGGATTGTTTCATTATGTAATAATAAGACTGACTAGTATAGTCCATATTTCACTTTGACGTGATTTCCTTTCAAAGGTCTGTATAACACCGATGTACTGCTCTGAAAGGCACCTTCGTTTTGCATAGGCTGCACTGCAAAAATATCCCCAGCTTTAACATGTTAATGCCATTGTTCTCTCATTGCCATTACACAAAGTTTAATCAGAGCAGAATGCCTTCTGAGCTTTTAGGCCATCTTCAGTCATGGACTTTTAGACTGATTTTATACTCCTGCAGACCTTGTTGCTGCTGCATTGTAGCCCGCTTGATGGGTGCAGTGGCTGAAAGCGTCTTTTTTCTGCCACGTCTTTTTTCTTTCTACGTCCTGCCTGCTAACACCTCCTGTGGATACAGCAATGCAGCAGCAACAAGTTAAGCAGGAGTCTAAAATCAGTCTAAAATTCCTGACTGAAGATGACCTAAAAGCTCAGAAGGCAGAAAGTACCAAAGTCCCAGCATACTTACCTAAAGCCCTACATACCAAGCGCACTCAAGATGAAAATGTTGGCACTGATAGGCCTTTTTGTTGATGGCTACTGTGTGCTCAGTAGGTGTATGTTGAGCAGTGACCCCCTAGGAATCTGAAGTTGTTGACCCTCTCTACTTTGTCTCCTCCCATGTAGATGTGTGCATGACCAGTGTTCAGTGGGGAGGCACTATTTCTGCCAATCTGCACCCGATGGGGTCTGTTGGTGAGGAAATCCATGGTCCAATTACACAATATCACAATGAGTAACAATATGTATAAATATAAACATAAAAATGAATTTTCCATGAAAACAGTTTTAGGCTAATTTGTTTAGGTAGGAACTACCAGACAGTAATGCAGTTTTCATGAGTAATTCATGCATGTTCCTGAAAAGTGTTTTACAAAGGAAATTTTGCCAGCAAAAAGTTTCATTTTTCACATAGCCCATTAACATTTACATCAGTTGTATAGAGTCAGAAATGTGGCACTCAGAGCCCAGAACCCAGATCATTTGTTCTGTATTGGATAATAAATTCCCTAATGCTGTCAGTTTCACAGAAATGTCATTAGACAACAAACACCCACAGTGAGGGGGAATACATATTCAGATACTCTTGTTTTTGTTATTTAATATACTTCCAGTGCATTCAAATGTTCACACATGATATACTTATAAATATGGAAAAAAGTATGTGTTCATAAGCATTAACAAGATCTTTTTAGAGATCTTCTTAAAAGTCATCAGATTCATCTGGATTAAAAATGACACGTACACAGATTGTTCCAGCCAGTATTTTTTGTTACTGAACACAAATATTTAAAATATCTTAAAGTAAATTTTCAAAATCAAAATTTTCAAATAGTGACCTAGAGTCAGTGGGATACAGATCTGGACTCTGACTTTGCCACCGTAGAACATTCACCTTTCTGTTTTCAACTACTCCTGCATTGATTAGCTTTGTGATTGGGACCATTGTCCTGATAAATGGTGAGGTTTTTCCCCAAGCTTTAGTTTTTTTTTTTGTTTTTTTTTTAGCAGACTGAAGTTGGTTCTCTTGTAATATCTCCCTGTATTTTGCTCCATCCATTCTCCCTTCAATTTTGACAAAAAGCCCAGGTTGACAAGAAGCCCATAAAACGCATTCCCAGAGCATGCTGCCATCACCATATTTTACTGTAGGAATGTACTGTATGTTAATTGAGGTATGGCCTGTATTAGGTTTGCATCACACATAGTTCTTTTAAACTTCTCTCAAACGAATATCTTGATCTTGGTCTCTTCACACCAAAAAAACTTCACTGGGTCACTGTTTTTCTTTCATTTGGCTCTTCTTGAGCAATAGTTTCTTTCTAGCTATCTCATACAGTCCTCAATTATGCAGAGCTCTTGAAATGGTTGTCTGGTGCACCTTCACTCCATTCTCAGCCATTGTATTCTGTGACTCTTCAGA
>CM074961.1:8085973-8099039 GCA_037577455.1 Pangasius macronema
ATGGAGAGAGAGGAAGAGAATGTTAGATAAGCTTTGTCCTCTAATGGTTAAGCACAATATACTTTGCATGCATGAGAGCCAGAAGCTTACACAGACCCGGGGGCACCCTGGGACATAAGGCAGCCAGCCACTCCACCGTCGACAAACCTGAATTTCGATGTGACAGAATAGTTGCTGAGTTTGTGTCCAATGCACGGCCGTACCACAGCCAAGGATATATTTCAGCAGCCGTGTAACACGATTGAATGCCCTGGTTTGCCACAGAACAGACTGGTGGGAAACACCACTTATGGAGCCCCGTCCATGACAGCCAAAAACTACGGACTGGTAGTGCAGGTACAAAGAAACTTAGAGGAGTAAAATGCAGATCCAGCAGTTGTTCTGCACTGCACTGTACACCAAGAGGCACTGTGTAGCAAATGCTTGAAATATGATCATGCCATGTCTGTTGTCCTGAAATGTATCAATTACATCACGTCCACAAATTAACAGCAGCACCAGTTCNTCATCATATGGTGATGTACTTTACTTTGCTGAGGTGCGCTGACTCAGCAGGGGAAAGTCTTGAGAGATTTTTTGAGTTAAGAGCAGAGGTGAAGAGATTCATGGAAGATGGCAGAATGGATGTTCCTAAATTTGATGATCCAAAATGGGTCATGGACCTTGAATTCCTAATGGATATAACACAGGAGCTGATCTTCCTTAACCTGAAGCCCCATGGCCCTGGTTAACTAAACACAGCAGCTTACAAAAGTGTGAAAGCTTTCTTCACAAAACTGAGATTATGGAAAGCTCAGCTTTCTGCAAAAAATCTCAGCCATTTCACAGCATGCAGATCTCTTGTGAAGGAGGGCACAGCATTCAGTGGTGATGAATATGCCTCTGCTATTAAAAACCTACTGCAGGAATTTGATCAGCGTTTTGCTGACTTCAAGGCACACTGTGACATTTTCCAGCTGTTTGCAGACCCCTTCTCAGCTGATGTGGAGACTGTCCCAAGTGTGCTGCAGATGGAAATTATTGACTTGCAGTGCAATAGTGAGCTAAAAACTAAATCCAGAAATGCACAGGGAAAAGAAGACATGATTGAGCCATTTCTGAGAGAATTACCTCCATCTTTCCCAAAGCTGTCCAAAGTGTTCAGTCAGGTAATGTGCCTTTTCGGGAAGAACATATCTGTGTGAGAAACCTTTCTCGACTATGAACTTTAACAAATGCAAGTACAGGTCCAGGATTAGTGATGCCCATCTTGTAGCTGTACTCAGGGTTTCAATTGTGACCTCCATCAGAGCAAATGTGGCTCAGCTGCAGAAACGCTGCCAGGTGTCTGGTAAAAAATAGAATAAAGTACAAATACATTCAGGGATTGCATTTGTTAGTTCAGTGCAAGGTTTCAATAAATTATTTAAGATAAAGTAAAGTTAAAGGGGAAAAAAAGATGTAGTTAAAAACTAATGTATAAAAAAACTTTTAAAGAAATTTTCAGAAATATTGAGTTTTCTTGTATTACTTGAATGTTGGAGTGGCCCTGCTATGAGATGAGAATACCAGCAGTGGCCCCAAGGCAATCTGAGTTTGAGACTGCTGGTTTAAACAAATAATAGCTTTGAAGACTGTGAAGACTGTATTGTTAAAAAGGATAAACCAACACCAGACCAGAGACCAGAGACCAGAGAACTGTCTATTGGAGAAAAGCAAGCAATTCTGATGCTGAGAAAAGAGGGAAAGTAGATCAACGCCATTGCAAAAGCATTGGGCATAGCCAATACAATAATTTGGAATGTCCTGAAAAAGAAAGAAACCAATGGTGTTCTAACAAACCAGACATCAAACAGGTCAGCCAAGGAAAACTACAGTAGGTGATGACAGAAACACCCAAAAACAAGAGTCAGTGGCCTCCACAGGGGTGGTGAAGGTATCACAAGAAAAGCAGAAATATAGCGGCCATACCACAAGATACAAATCACTCATCAGCAGTAAGATTCTGAAGGCCAAATTGGAATTTGCAAAGAAATACAGAGACAAACCACAAAAGTTCTGGAACCAAGATTACCCTCTAGCAAAGTGATGGAAAGGCCAAAGTGTGGAGAAATAAAGGATCTGCTCATAATCCAAAACATACAAGCTCATCAATCAAGCACAGTGGCAGTAGTGGCATGGCTTGAGATTTCATGGCTGCTTCTGGAACGGGCTTGCTGATCTTTATTCATAATGTCATGATGGTAGCAGCAGAATGAATTCACTCAAGTCTACAGAAACATTCTGTCTGCCAACTGACATTGAAATGCATCCAATCTAATTGGGAGGAACTTCATCATGCAGCAGGGCAATGACTCAAACACCTGCCAACACAAAAAAGGACTCCAGGGGAAAAAAGTGGAAGGTTTCAGACTGGCCAAGTCAATCACTAGACCTTAACCCAAGACAAACAACCGAAAGAAGCTGGGGTACAAGCCTGGAAAAGCATCACAAAAGAAGAGTGCAACAGTTTGGTGATGCTAGCTTGATGCAGTTATGGCAAGCAAAGGATATGCAACCTAATATTAACTGTGCTCACCTAAGAATTTGGTGGTCTGCCACAAAAGGTGCCATGTTCCAAGTTGTTTAACACATCTAAATTTAAATATCAGAAAACAGAAGCTGAAACTCTGACCTATCGTCTCATATTTATCTTTTGATCTCAAACCTAGATGTCTTCAGTATATAGCAAAAAAACAAAAGAATTAGCCTTGCCGTTCCAAAAATGTGATCTCTGTGACTTTAACTGTGGCATGGTTGTTGGTGCCAGATGGGCTGGTTTGAGTCTTTCAGAAACTCCTTATCTCCAGGGAATTTCTCACACAACCAAAAACATCCTGTAAGCAGAGGGTCTGCAGGCTGAAAGGCCTTGTTGATGAGAGAGATCAGAGGAAAATGACCAGACCGGATTGAGCTTACAGGAAGTAAGTCTATAGTAACTCAAATAACCACTCTTTACTCCTGTCAGCCAAGAACAGGAATCTTGGACACAGGCTCACCAAAGCTGGACAGTTGAAGAAATAGAAAAAAAAGATCACCTGATCTTTTCACAATTTTCAACTGTCCACCTTTGGTGTGTCTGTGCCTATAATAGCCTCAGACTCTTGTTCTTGGCTGATAGGAGAAGAACCTGGTGTGGTCTCCTGCTGTTTTACACCATCCACTTCAAAGTTTGATGTGCTGTGCATTCTGAGATCCTGTTCTGCTCACTACAGTTGTAAACAGTGCTTAATTGAGTTACTCTAGACTTCCTGTCAGCTCAGACCAGTCTGGTGTAATGTAAACTCTATGTAAACTCTAGAGACTGTTGTGTGTGAAAATCACAGGAGATCAGCAAACCAGCCCATCTGGTACCAACAACAATGCCACAGTTAAAGTCACTGAGATAACACTTTTGGCCCATACTTATCTTTGATGTGAACAGTAACTGAAGTTCTTGACCTGTATCTGCATGAGTTTATGTATTACACTGAACTGCTGTCATATGATTGGCTGATTAGATAACCATACAAATGTGCAGTTGACTAAGCACTTTACTTTTAGAAATATTAAACATTCTTCACGAAGTAGTGGCTGCTGTTGTACATTAGAAATCATCTGGGCTATCAGCCATTATGGTGCAGTCAGCTGTGTACTATAACTAAGCATTGAGAAATAAGTTTCTGTCTAGTCTGAAGTTCTGTCTACTGAAATTCCACTCGCTTTGCAGCTTTTAACATAACAGTGTTGTAACACATCACAAAGTAGTCCAACAATTCAATCTGTTCCTACGTGAGTACGGACGGGAGACGTAAGTAAGACTTTTAAAGTGGAGAGATTGTTGGGGTTCCTGTATTTAGCTATCATTCCCTTATAGAACTGCTGCAGGACTGATGCTGCAGAATTGCAGCAACTTTGTTGGGCAGCTGTACATTTGCAGGATGCTCCAGTGACATTCTATGTTGACTAAATCAAAAGCCTTTGATTGGTCTTTGAAGGCACCGAATAGATTTTGTTTGTTCTCTGCACCTTTCTGATAGGTGTCTTTTAGTGAAGACCATATCCATAGTGCCTCCATCATTATGAAACCTGCACTGGGATTCTGCTATCAGGTCTCTGGAGATACTGCAAACAAACATCTAGATTGGCACTTTCCCTGCTGTTGGTAAGAAGGAGAGCCCTCTACTTTTGCCACAGACTGATTTGTCAACTTTGCCTTTGTATACTTTGACTATATTTTCTTTCCATTGCTGTGTGATGAAACCAGTGTTCCAAATCTCCTTAATAAGCAGATCAATAGCTGATGACAGATGTTCTTATTCTTAAAGCTCACCAGAACATGTATGGTCTTACTGAATGAGGGTGAAAGCACAATTATCTGCTAACAGAATAAAAAATTTAAACATGAAATTAGTACAAAATAGAAATAGGTTTAATAATCTTCTATTGGATTCAACTATATGGGATTATAATCTTATAGTATCAAATACTAGATAAATTTAACTATATTCAAGATATTTTCACTTGCTAAGATGCCATTTTTGCAGTGTTCTGATTTTACATTATAAAATTTATGAAGCCGCATACCTGGACCAGTTATTCAGAGCACTCAGTGAACTCTGTTTCTTTCTGCATCGAGTTCAAGTGGGTCATGGTAGTGGGTGCCAGATTATCCAAGCTCCCTTCATGGGCTTTATGAAGAACATCCAGACATTTCTGGAGTACATACTATTCCTTGTACATACAATTTGTATGTACAGTAAGTAAAAATTATTCAGTATACTGTAGATTCACATGATTGCATATCAGTCCATTCACTTTTACTAGAATTACATTAGCCTCATTTTTGTGTATTTTCACATTTGGAGGTTATAGCCAAAAATGAGGCAAGGATGTGGTCTTTAAGGCGGTCAAAAATGCTTTAGGATTAATGTAGACATAAGGATATATATATTAAATTTATTCATGTGTTAATAACTGACATACATTCACATGGCACTTTATTAAGAATGCCTGTGCATCTATTCATTCATGCAATTATCCAATCAGCCAATATTTGGCAGCAACACAATGCATAAAATCATACACATACAGGCCAAGAGCTTCAGTTAAAGTTCACATTAACATCAGAATGGGGAAAAAATGTGATCTCGGTCACATTGACCTTGGCATTTTAGAAACTGCTGATCTCCAGGGATCTTCATATACAACAGTCTCTAGAGTCTCAACAAAATGTTGGGAAACCCAAAAATATCCAGTGACCGATGGTTCTGCAACAAGGATTAAATTAAAGGGAGTTTAGAGCTAATCAGGGATTTGTTTGCTGATCTGAGTTTTGCACTCTAAACATAGCAAATCATTGATTAAAACCTTAACCTCTGATTAAAACCTTCATCTGCAATTCTTTGTCCATCAGTCTAAAAAAGTACTCTTGTAATTATTGATTTAGCCACAAATAAACACTTTTCCATAGTGTTCAGTGATGCCATTTTGGAAATTAATTGACTAGATTTAAAGTACTGGAACAACAAGATTGATGTTGTGGCAATCTTACAGTGGTAGCTCAGTGGTTAAGATGTTGGACTACTGATCAGAAGGTCATGAGTTCAATCCCTAGCACCACCAAGCTGCCACTGCTGGGTCCTTGAGCAAAGCCTCAACTGCTCAGTTGTGTAAATGAGATAAATGTAAGTTGCTCTGGATAAGGGCGTCTGCCAAATGCCTTAAATGTAAATGTTCTGTGGGCGGAAACTCCCTGTTTATGAGAGAGGTCAGAGGTGAATGGCTAGGAAGGCTAGGGTAACTCAAATAACTACTCTTTCCAACAGAAAATCCTTACAACACACCAAACCAGGGCTACAACAGCAGAAGACTACATCGGGTTCCACTCTTATCAGCCAAGAAAAGGTATCTCAGGTTACAGTTGTACGCTCACTGAAACTGGACAGTTTAAAATTGGAAAAACATCACTTGGTCTTTTTCATCTCCATGATTGTATGCATTGGGCTGCTGTTACTTGATTGGATAATTAAAAGAATGAGCAGGTTTACAGGTGTTCTATTAAAGTGGCCAGTAACTCTAAAAGAATAGTTGTCAGGACAGGCACAATTATGCCTTCTGGCAATCTGGCAATCAAATAAAACTTGGGGATGTCTGAGCTAGTGACTTGAGTCTAAAGTTAACTCACAACTTCTTTTTGAGGTACAGTGTTAAAGGAGGTGCAGCATGGTGGAACAGAGAGCTTTGCACCTCACAGCTCCAGAGTCATCAGGTGGATTCTGAGCTCAGGTTATGCAGTTTTCTGTGCAAGTCTATGTCGGTTTCCTCTCACCTCCCAAAAACAGCAGTAGGTGGATTTACTACACTAAATTGCCTGTAGGTGTGAATGTGTGTGCACGGTGGCCTGCGATGTACTGGCATCCCTGTCAGGGTGTGTCCCCTGCCTTGCACCTAGTGTTCATGGGATAGGCTCTGGTTCCACTGTAAAGGTGTGAAACTGAATATGAAGTGAAGTGAAGATGAATGAATGAATGAATGAATGAATGAACTGGTAAAGGAACATTACTATTGTCTATATTTGTCTAGGTATATGAGCTTAATTTCTTGAGTAGAAGCAACAACAACAACAACAACAGCTATGTAATTTCAGTACACAGGCTTTTAAGCTAACTGCTGGGATAAACTATCACATTTTAGTTTCTAAGAAAACTATTTTCTTTGACGCAGTATCTGTATTTAATTAACACTATCAGAGAGCCTGGTTTGGGAAGCAGTGCTAATGACAAGAGCACAAACGCAGCTCCGAGGGCGGCGGTTTGTTCTCACTTGAGAGCCACCTGCTGTCCCTTCATGAACGCCGCTGAACGGAGGAACTGCAGGAACACACACACACACACACACACACAGGGAAATGATGGTCAGTATAGCATGCAGTCAGGATTCTCCATGACAAACAGCAGCATAAATGCCAATACAAGCTAAACCTCAACTCCAGCTACTGAATCCGCATATGGAATCTATAGGTTAGTTTAGCCGTGTTTACTCACCAAAAGACAGCAGAAAGCAAGACAAAAATCTGACATTTCCCACGAATTCGTGTTTAGTCATGGCAAAATGCTCACCGGTTATTAAAAATACATTATAACAGCGCTGTGCGTCGAAACTACGTTCAAATGAGTCATATTAAAGACTAAAAACTCGTGCTTTCTGAATTAGCATTCCTCATGTTCTTCTTCTAAATAGTGAAGACGTGGCGCCCACTAGCGGTCAGCTGTGCAAGAACGATATAGTCCTTAGAGGAGAGAATGGCATATGATAGCCTACAGATTAAAATTATTACTTTCACAGAATATGCACGTGCTGGCTTCATGCTTTCTCCTCCAAATACCAAACATGCTAAACAGAAAAGCTGTAACCCTTTCGTTCAAACCAAAAAACACCAAACTTATGGTTCTGTCATCTGTCCTTTGATTGGACAATGTGAGCTTAGTCTATCTTTCTCCTCTATATCCATTCTTCTTCTTCTTCTTCTTCTTCTCTCTCTCTCTCTCTCTCTCTCTCTCTCTCTCTCTCTCTCTTTTGATCAAATAAATAATTCGTCTCATTCACATTAATATTATACTGGCAACTGTAATTGGGGATTTTGGGGATTTTCACTCTACTCTAACCTGTCACTAATACGGTGCAAGAACTTGAGTGTGGACTTGACAAAAAATAAGCCCCAGCTTCACTTCTTCATTCTGTTCATTTTTCTTATGATCATTTTTGGTGTTTTTGTGCTTGGTTTTACAAAATGGGACAAAAGGGACTGGTATTTATTATAGCTTTGACTTCTGGTATTAATTTTACCAGAACTTCAGTTGCAAGGATCCAAAATATGACATGAACTCCGATCATGTTCTCCCAGGCTCCAGCCATATGACATGAGTAGGGAAAATTGAAATGACATGACATGAGTGGTCCAGTTAAACAACAATGTCCATTGTCCAAAGATATCCGGGCCAGCATGTGTAAACTGTGGTGATACTGTGGAGAACAGAGAGCACCAATGGTAAAGTGACAACCTTGTTGAGCAACTTGTTCATGGTATTGGCCTGGTATTACAGAGATGTGATGAATCTTAGGGATGATAGGTGTTTCTCTTCCCAGCATTTGTCCACTGAAGAACTGCAACTGCCAACTCTAACCAACCCATCTACATTAACTTCAGGGTTAAACTTTTTGAGTAAACTTTGGGTAATTCAGCACCCATGGAAATGCATCTGACTTCTTGGTTGATGACTTCTACTTGTACACTTTTAATGATTGTCACTTTTGCTTATGTATATTCATCTCTAGTGTATGGTACGTTGTCTGAAAAAGATCTGGAGAAGTTTGACTGTCACTGGAGTGAATGACTTCCACTTGAAGAATCATTCAAATCTATGTGAACCAAGCTCTAGTTCTAGATAGTTCAGTTCTAGTTATTTCAGTGGACTAGGTTTTGTGTGGCCAAATTTCCACATCAGTGTCTGTCGGTGAAGATGGGCTTTTTGCCTTTTGTCTCACAGAAATGTAAGGTCCATATTGTTTTTAATAGAAATAAATAGAAATGTTGTTCCAGAGAATCAGCTGCTTCAAAAGTGCTGCTGGAGCAGTTTGGGTTCCATGATCAACTGGACTGTTTTCTGTACTAATCAAATGCCACTGTTTAGGTTGTTCTGCACTTGATCATTTGGAAGGTGGCATCTTGGGTGTTTTGAAAGGTAAGGGTGTTACCCAGCTGTTGGCATCATGTATGAACACTTCTCTGTCTGTGATTTGCAGGAAATATAACATGAGTGAAGAGATAGGACACAACTGTGTAAACTCAGCAACCTCTATATTAGGGTTCATGACTCATGAGACTTCTGCCCTTCTCACAGACGCTGGCTTTCTGGTTTTATATTTGACAGGTGTCAAGCTCGTGAAGCTTGGGTCATTGTGCATTTTGACTTGTTCTACATCAAGGCTGATGAAGATGAAGTAGATATGGAATGCTGAGTTCTTCCCTGTAGTGACCTGACAGAGATCCACTTCTCTTATAGGGAGTATGGGATTTTCTGAACAATAGGGTTCACTGCAGGTGGTCAGGAATGCTAGACCAGATAACTATTCATTTGTTCTTGTTGCAGAATATCTCCCAGCTCTAATTTCTCATTATATTTATTGCTGATTTTAGGAAATCTTTTTTACTTTTTTCAACAGAGCCTTTTTCTATGACTTCAGGTGAGCTTAAGCAGCCTTTCAACCAATCTCTCCCACACCAGTTTGAGCCATGCAGAAGCATCAGAAATGTGTTAGGACTCTAATTCTTTTTGTGTGTTTGGCAGTCCAGTTCTCTCAGTGAGAGGTTTATGTACTTCAGAGAACTGAGAAAAGGTCTTCTAAACCATCCAGAAAAGTGTGAGAATGCTAGGACATATGACCGTCAACCATTTAGAAATTTTGTAGGTTTTCTTGGTTTACTTACATAAAACCAGAGTTTACCATCTAATGTCAGATTACATATTTTGATAAATCTGAAGCTGATGTGTTGTACTCAGAAAATGCAACTAAATGCAATTTAGTTGAGATTAAATTCGCAGGTGTCTTACATTATTTGGCCATTCCATGGAGTTGTGAAATTTTCTATCATAGCTTGTAGTGGGAGTGGAATGTGAATAGATAATACTGATGTGATGGTACTACATCAGTGTGTTGTGTAACTCATGGTCATTGAATTCTCCTGCCTGCCCATTATTTTCCCCCATGTAGCTCATAGCTGTTACACCATTGTCTTTTGTACTTGAATGGTGCTTTGGTGTAGAGGTGGGTTCAAGTGGTTTTGAGTCTTGGAGTAGGTTCTGGCTTATAACTGCTGCTGTATGTGGTGCCACGAATTCATATGACTGGAATGAACAAAGCTAAGATACTGTTATTTAGTTTCTAAGTGCTCATGTTGCATGTTGTTTTCTTCACTCTGTGTGAAGAAATGTTGGTGCAGTTGTGCCTGTTCCTAGTCTGAATGACATCCATTCTCTTACTAAATGCTTACTAGCTCCAATAAGATTCATAAGCTAGATTCGACTGAACATTGTTACTGGGAAACTCGTTGTAAAACTGAACCAATGACTGAACAATGACTGTGCACTAAAAATACCTAGATTAAAATGTCTATACTCAATACAGAATCAACATCGGTGTCCCATATTCAGGCTACACTAAATCAGCGTTAACATAACATTACTTACAGACATGTTTGTGCAGTTGGTACACCCTGAAGTATGCATTAAAATGTTTGAAAATAAGCAGAGATATTAATAAACTCAATGATCTAAGCTTTGTTACAATATATAATGGTATAATAATGGTAACCATAGCAACAATATTACCTGTAGCTCACTTACTAAAGCATAATGTGCTAAAAAGGCAGCACAATAGTAGAACTAAAAGCTTCATTTATTTTTCTGTAACTGCAAAACCACACACAGGGTAGGATCCCAGATAGGGAGGGGGGAAAAAAGTCTAGGCTATACTTCTGGTATTGGTACATGGTATGTGGGCTGTGTTTATGTTGAATTCAACCATAAAAGACCATTTGGCTAAAAACTGGTGTGAATCTGGTTGACCCAAAGGGGACAAAGTGACTAGGTTCACTAGGTTGATTTCTGGCAGAAAAGGAAGAGGGAAAAAAGGTGCCATCTTATTCAACTTGGTCTCTCACAGGCTCAGGGAAAACCCAAGCAGTTCCTCGAATATGTGTTTTATACTTTTTTTGAGTTTTAAAAGGAAAAAAAAAACTAAAGTAAGGTAAGTTCATTTCTGTATTGTATTTTTGCTCTACTCAAATGACTGATTTAGTAATATCATACTGTTATTGTGCTTACTGTAGCTACTTTGCAAGGCTATCCTACATCTGGTTATCCTACAGCTAGTTATCTATCTTCCAACTAGCCTTAATATATATACTGTATATGACAGGAGTGGAACCTGATGCTTTTCTGCTCACCACAGTTGTAAAGTGTGATTACAGAAGTTACTATATCCTTCCTGGCAGCTCGATTCAATCTGGCCCTTTTCCTCTGACCTCTCTTATCAAAAAGGTGTTTCCAACCACAGAACCATCGTACATTCTATGGTTTTTGTACCATTCTGTATAAAAGCTCTCGACCTGTATCTGCATGATTTTATGAGCTGTGCTGCTGCCACTTGATTGGCTGATTGGATAACTGCATAGACAAGCAGGTGTACAGGTTTTCGTAATAAAGTGGGTGATTGTATGTTAAGTGTAAGCATATGCAGGCCATGAGACACATGGCAATATGAGTTCTAATGTCACATCCATACTGCTTTAATTGGCCTGACGTTATATGTCGTTTGTTTTATTTCATTCACCTGGTGACTGAGAGGGTGGGAGGAAGAGGAAATAGCCTGCAAATGCAGAAGTGTATGGTTTGCAAAACACTAAAATACACAGTGAATACTGCAAGACACAGTGAACTAATCATTGGCCAGATCTGGCAAAAAAGTAAGCCTGAACTATTTTGCTATATGCAGTTGTTCTTTTCAGAGCTTGTTATATGTTTGGAAATATAATAATATGGTTTTGAAGTTCTAGTTTTTTAAGTAATATTGTTGAAGTCTTTTACTTTAGAGATGGGCATTTTACTGTTTGAATATCTGCATTTTAATAACATAGTATTCAAAAGTATGCTGCACTGACAACAGTGTACATTTCTGTGACACTTTTACGGGCTATAATAAGGAGACACGAGGCAGGTTTGGGACAACTTTATTTTATTTTCCGACTCCATTCACAAACCGGCACTCAACCCCGTCCCTGCCTCCAAATACCCCCACTGCCCAACTCAGTCCGGGAAGCCATCCCACTCCCCCACAAATGCAATATCGCCCCAATACCCCAACCGAGAAGAGAAAATCTACCACAGCCATCTGCACCCCCAGCCTGTAGATCACCTCAAACTTAAGCAGCTGAAGTGCCAGATACCAATAAGCTATCCACATGTTGGCATCATTCATGCAGTGGAGCCACATGAGCGGGGCGTGGTCCAACAGAGGGTGAAGGCTCATCCCAACAGACAGTATTGGAGGGTGAGAACCACCTACTTGATGGCCAGACACTCTTTCTCGACCATGCTGTACTTACTCTCTTGCCCCCAGAGCTTACGGCTGATGTACAACACAGGGCGCTCCTCCCCATCCACCACTTTCGGACAACACGGCCCCCAGCCCTCTGTCTGATGTGTCAGTCTGCAAAACAAAGGGGAGAGAGAAGTCAGGAGAATGTAGGAGTGCAGCTTTTACCTAATTAAAAGTCTGTTGTCACAGCTCTGTCCACTGGACTGGATCTGGTGCTCCGTTTTTAGTGAGGTTAGTCAGAGGGCGGATGACATCCAAATAATTAAGCACAAACCTGCAACAATAGCCAGCCAGCCAGCCCCAGAACCTGTCTCACCTCCTTTTTGGTCTTGGGCCTCAGGCAGGCTGAAATCACTGCTGTCTTATCAATTTGGGGACACACCTGCCCATGGCCCAAGTGGAATCCCAGATACCATACTTCCACCCATCTTTGGGTTTGCTGAAAGTCCTGTCCATCGCAACAATCTCAGGAAAGCTCTTAGATGCTGAATGTGTCGCTGCCAATCATTACTATAAATAATAATGTCATCCAGATAGGCAAGCAGCATAGGCAGCATCTGTCCATGAGTCGTTGGAACGTCGCTGGGGACCAACCCAAAAGGAAGGGTCATGAATTGCTGTAAAACAAACAGAGTGGAAAAGGCCGTTTTTCTCACGAGATATGGGAGTCAAAGGGATCTGCCAATATCCCTTTGTGAAATCCAGTGTTGAATGAAAGTGAGCTGCACTTAACTGATTGAGCAGTTTGTCAGTGTGGGGCATTGGATACACATCAAATTTGGACAGCATATGGACAGCCTGAAGAACCATTTGGTTTGCTGGGGATGGTTCCACCTGGGGGCTGTGGAGATGGCTTGGGGATCTCTCATGGGGAGCTGTACTGTAATGGCTTGGGACTGCGATTGCTGTA
>CM074961.1:8099139-8111394 GCA_037577455.1 Pangasius macronema
TTCTGTAAAGCTGCTTTGTGACAATGTCCATTGTTAAAAGCGCTATACAAATAAAACTGAACTGAACTGAACTGAAATTTAGACACTACATTGAAGGAAGAACTTCCTTCCTAAGTTTCGTACTTATTTTAGACATAGAGCATAAGGCATTTTCACAGCTGGCTCGTTTGGAGTGTTTGTTTTGGAACCTGGTGCATCTTCTCCCTTGAATCTGTTCGTTTATACATATAAACACGGCTGTTTAATAAGTAAGTCTAGCCTATAAGATTAAGTACCCAAATACTAATACAAATAAGTACAAAATAAGATGAGTTTGGATCCAAATATTCAAATAATCATGCCCATCTGTGTTTTAAGTATTTGTATATTGTGTTCTTATTAAAAAGCTACAATGTTTTAGGTATGTTTACACATATATGTTATATTATGAAAAATATATAATGTGCTTTCTGTTTTTATATGTTTAATGTAATATTTATTATTTCATAACAATAATTTCCTTTGAATCCTATTTTATGAAATTTCTTTTGATTACTGTATACCTTCTCCTTTTGTTCAGGCAATGAGAGTAGTCATGATAAAATATTTTTAATTTTCTAGATGCGACGAACATTGTTCAGTGTAAATAATAAATCGTTATTAGAAAATGTATTGTTTGGTGTAGATTCCATTTACAAATACACTTATGCTTCCACCAGTAGTCTATAAAAGGGCAGTCATTAAACACTGAACAGGCTAATGTACATCTTGTTTTTCTTTCTTTCTTTTTTTTCTTTCTGTCATAATGCTTTTATTTATTTTTGATTTGTATGTTCATTTATGGAAGTTCTGTCCTTGATGCTAGTAAAACAGTCAAACTGGACCAATTTGGATGTAACTGAATTAAATCAAACTGAATTGGACATAAACCAAACCCACACTAGATCTGGAACAATGAAGGCATGATTCTGTCTTGAGTGTACAGGTTAAGTTGAGGTTTGGCCTGATGTTGGCCTTTCTGGGTCATGACTTTGGCAAATACACTTTGGGCCAAAAGGCAGTGAATCCTTGAAGTATCTGGTCCACATCTACAGGCCAGATTTGCCCAAATATGGGATAGACTTATGTTGCTATATCTGGGACCAAGTACCATACACCATAGGTGCTTAATTACAATATATGAAAATCACAAATTGAAAAGAAAAAAAAACATGACAAGGAAAGACAAATAAAAATAATGAAATGTTTTTCCAGCACAGAAATTATTATAAACCCGTCGAAACTCCTGAGACGCGTGCCAGAAGCAGGTGGCTGTACTACCTGCTGCCACCACTAGATGTCCCAGTGGTCTTATTTTCCCGTTGTTTGGTCAGAAAGCACAGATTGTTATGAGCACGTGGTAATGTTTACTGCGTTAACAATGACCTCACCTCATAACATTTCGGTCTTATTACAGTCAGTGCAAGACGCTGTCTGAGTAAGCTTTATGAGTAGTAAAGGACTTTCGAAATGATCTTGCTAATATCATTCAGTTTTTATATTTTGAATCCAGCGTTTTTCTGGTTAATAAGTACACTGCATATACTTTAAAGAAAAGTGAATATACATAAGACACCCAGAAATTTAAAGAATAGCAATGTTTTCAGTGTCAATATTAATTTACATTTAGCAGCCTAATTATAAACTATTGTTACAGATTATAACCCAAACCACATGACTGTCTTTTTGTGTCTGCTCCATGACAGGGACAAACGCATGCAATGTTGTGCGAGACAACACTGTCACAACTCTAGTAAATAGTGAATGTTTAGTATATCATGAATTAAATTAGTGTGATAAGTTAATAATACGTTTGTAGCCATGAATTAAATGGTCGTATTGTGTGAATAACTGTCAGCAGGTAGCCTAAATCTGATAAACAGTCCATCAGTGACTGTCCTCGAAACGTGCTCTTTGTTGTCTAGGCGGTGCACCGGCGAGGGGAGGGGCTTATTTACAACTAGACGAGGTGGAGCCTAAGCGCGTCGTGCCGAGGCTTCTGATTGGATAAGATTTCAACCCAGCGACTGAGAAACCAGGCTATAGCAAATAGGAAACGCCCCCACCCTGGACCGGGAAACTCACTTAAACCAGCGCGTGAGAGGCTCAGCAGCTGAATGGGTTGAGGGCTGAGTGCGGTACAGGAAGAGGTGCAGCTTTAGCTGAAGAGGAACAGAGTGTTACAGTAACGTCGATGATAACTGAGTTCAAAGAGAGTAACGATTCACTTTTTTTGCTGTAATGTTTTGTTACCGGAACGCAGTCATTAGATAACGCTTAGAGCCGCAAGGTGAAGAGATTTCTGAAGTCGTGAGGGTTCATTTCCGTTAAGGGTTTAGATTAGACACGGGGTCCTGACTTCAGATGTCCCGTTCAGACAAGGCTGAAGCGAGTTTAGCACACTTAAAGCGGGAGGCGTCTCTATAACGTGACAAAAACTCGACATTTAAACCCGTTACACCAAACTGAACCGCGCGCGCAGGCGACAGGATGCCTGAAGCTGGAACAGATATGAACATGGACCGACTGTTTGAGCTGAAAACGTCGGCTTCCATAGGCACGGAAAACATCCCACCTCCGTCTCTATCCAGTGCTCCGTCCGGGGACATCCTTCGCAACTTTTACCACACCAAAAGAGTTGGGAATTACCTCATCGGCAGAAAGCTGGGAGAGGGCTCCTTCGCCAAAGTGCGTGAGGGGCTGCACGCGCTCACCGGAGAGAAGGTGACGTAACTGGTAGTGCTGTTCATAGAGTGTGTATTAAAATAGTTACAGTATTGTTTGGACAATGCCACACAATGTAATCTAGCCTGAAATATAACTAAGAAGCTGCACACTGTCATGCGTTTATTCTAAGTTTTGAAATTTGAGCTGTTGATATGGAAAAGCTGTCAGTGTGTGTATATATAAACCTGTGCACAAGTCTAAATTAGAGTGTGTTTAATATAATTATGTTCTAAACTTTGGCCCTATCACAAACTATCAATAACAATAACAATTCCTAATACTGTTTAGTACCAGAGAAGGTGCAGTAATGCTTTTCATTCATATCTTCGTATATACTACATTTGCTTCTCTTTCTGAAAGCCACCAGGGTTCCTAGTGAAAAAAAAACACCAGGTGTTCAAGTGAAAAAAATAAAATAAACAGGAAGCTTGAGATGGAATTTGGATTCACATGCACTTAAATTCCAGTCCACCTCAGGAGTGCACAGGAACCTCCAGTTACACATGAGCACCTATGCAGTATTAGGTAATGAAGGTACTCCACTGGGCTTATTGAGATTGAGGTGTCTGAATTAATCTTAGCTTAGCCCAGAAAGCAATCAAAGCTTTGAAGTCATATTTTGTTGCTTCAGCAAGTTCATTGTAAATCGAGTAGTAGTGAACTTTCGTAATGGAATTCATAGAGGCCGGTGGTAGAAATAATGGCTTTTATAATGGGTATGAATAAGAAATCTGTTGCAAGCTGTTTGTCTTACAGAGCATAATGTGATAATGCAATTGTATTCTCTAATATTATGTTCTTTAAAATTCAATATTGTTATTTTATGCGTTATTATTTTATTCAAGTCTCCTCTCTGGTGTGGCAGAAAGATGTACGGTTATCACCTACTGTCTGCCTTTGTACAAATTCCTTGTTTAGCACAATGTGTTGATTGACATATTTGAGAAAATGTGATTTGATTTTTTGAGAAAGTGGCTTCAAAATCCTACTAACTACATTAAGGGATTAGTTGAACCCTCCAACAGTCGCCTTTCACTGTTGCTGTGGGGACAAAAACCGTCTCTCCCACTGATGATGCAAACACCAGAAATCTCAACCAGGACCGAGCGCGCCTTGTTCTCCCTTCTCGTCATTCGTCCTTGCTCAGATGACATCATCGGGGGTTTGGGTGGGGCAATGGGAACACAGCACATGCTTCTCCTGTGTGTTTTGATCATGTCTAACCCATTTTCATCCTTTGTCTGTGGAGACGATAAACATGTTAGCCTTGAACTCGGGGTCCCCTCCCCCCTTCTTACCATCAACCCCCCACATCCCTATTTGGCACGACTGAGCTGATCACTGGCGACTGATCAAGAGCAAGTGTTGTTACATTTGCATTTAGGTGACTGTTTTGGATCAGTCGCGGGAAAGCTTTTAAGGCCTTTCTTTACATCTCTCTAGCCCTTCTGTTAGTCTAATTGGTGTAATTATTTGCTCAATTGGTCATGTATGACCTGTTTGCTCACAAGCTCCTTTATTGTCTGATTATTTGCCATGGCATGGCAGGCCACCTTCTGAAACCGCTTCATTTGCAAATACATAGATGAGCACTTTGATCAGCAGTTGAACAAACAGAACCTTGCTCTTTTCACTGTTTCCTTAGGAAATGTCTCTAAGATAAAAAAAAAAAAAAACACTTAATGTCATTAAAATAACATCAAATCAATTGTTCATAATTAACAATTAATCGGTACTTTATTTAAATAATTTGGTAAATAATTTGTGATTTAACAGAAGCAGGTGTGCTATATAATGCCATAATAAAAATATCCATGTGGACTTTTTGTAATATGATTTTTTAGAAGTTTTATTTCAGATACTATTGTTTAAGAGTCCAAATAGGTTTGCTGTCATGTGGAAGAATTTGGATGTTCAGTTAGAAGCCCCGTCCTCCCCAAAGAGTTGAGCTATTGTTACAAGTCCTTCTGTTATGTAGAGCCTGAGAGTGTTAATAGTGCAGACCACCATACATACATAAAAACATTTGTCACCACTCTGCTAGCTTGGGTGTTTATTCAGCATTAGTGGTTTGCGGCGACTGTTGTGACAAATGGATGGCATTAACAAGCCATTTGGGGTCCCAGCCTCTGGGTGGACGTGGTGTAAAGGGCTCGGGAACTTAGCTGTTACGCCAGTCATTTGTCCAGAACCCTCCCCCACTACCTCCTCCTTCTCCACATGCTTCACCGACCATCAGACTGTGGGTGTCACACATAGTTTATATAAAATGAAAATCTGATCACCTATTATATACTACATTACATATACATTATACTAAAATATTTACATTTTTGAAGGACAGTGACGTTGTAACCAGATCTGATGGCGAGAGGCCATGCAGTGTTTGTGGTATATTCATAGATTCTTTGCATTCTCCACTAGGCTAAAGCTGTCTGTGGTGGTTTTGTTGTAATTTTCTGGTAACTAAAGAGTATAAAAACAATTATTATTTATATATTCGTTTTTTTTTAATGGTCTAAGTCTTTTTTTTCTAGGTGGCAGTGAAAGTGATCGACAAAAGAAAGGCCAAGAAGGACTCGTATGTTACCAAAAACCTGCGCAGAGAAGGTCAGATCCAGCAGATGATTCGCCACCCCAACATCACGCAACTGCTAGATATCCTGGAGACTGAAAACAGTTACTATCTTGTGATGGAGCTCTGCCCAGGAGGAAATCTAATGAACCACATCTACGAGAAGAAGCGACTCGATGAGAGGGAGGCACAGAAATACGTCCGCCAGCTAGTCATGGCCGTGGAGCACCTGCACAGGGCTGGGGTAGTACACAGGTGAGGTCACAACCTGCACAATGTGGGATTTAAATTAGTACAGTTTACTCTGTCTTAGCGTGAGCACCTTCAACGCAAGTTCCCTGACATTTCTGTATGGCATCTTGGAGAAATAAATGTTTAGAATATTGTGGGAGTTGATTTTTGTAGATGCAGTGATTTTATGAGATTTAGAGACCACCAGAAAAGCACAATAGCATCAGTAATCCCCTTGTGTGGCTTGTATTGTGAAAAGCATGAATGGGATAAATGCTCTATATGCTAATTAACATTGTTGGCTTATTTGTAGCTTAGATAGTCACATTGACTCAAGAGCACTCTGTAAAGCAACAGCATTATTCTTCTTCTTTTCTACAGAGACCTAAAGATTGAAAATCTTTTGCTAGATGAACAAGACAACATAAAGCTCATAGGTAAGTGAGTAAAGGCAGTCTCAGATCTTATGTTCAATACTGTTTTCCAATGCATATGATGTTATTATTAACAAAACCCAGTTCCAGGGACAGGACTTTTTTTTTACAATGCAACATCAACCCAGTCCTAATCTAAACATATAAATGGCACAATTAAATGGTCCTCTTTGGCATGTGGTGAGGACTGATGGAGCAATCATTATCTCATTAAAACCAAACAACCTCTCACCTCTGTGGAAGTCTGCCTCAGCATACAGAGTTGCTAGTTAACAGCTGAGTGTGACAGACAGGCTTAGTGTTAGACAGCTATAAACCCCCCTCAGCTAAAGACAGCCATGATTGCTTTTTTCTATTGCACTAACATAAGCAGCATAGTCTGTGAGCTCAAGTAATGTTCAGCCAGTTCAAAATTCTTCTCTTGCCTTTGTTTTAACCCAGATTTTGGACTTAGCAACTGTGCAGGAATCCTGGGATATTCTGACCCTTTTAGCACACAGTGTGGCAGCCCAGCCTATGCCGCTCCTGAGCTGCTCTCAAGGAAGAAGTACGGGCCCAAAGTAGACGTCTGGTCGATGTGAGTTAACATATCCTGTTACAGGATTGCAATTTATGTCACATTGAGCCAAATGTCTTTTCATTCTATAGCAGTGCAAATGTAAATACAGTAAAATACATCTTCATCTTCATCTTCAGTTATAGCAATCTTTCAAGGACCCATCTGTGTGTGTGTGTGTGTGTGTGTGTGTGTGTGTGTGTGTGTGTGTGTGTGTAAAACTGGAACGGAGATAATGTGACAGCGACTAAAATGTTTGTTTCAGATTCATGAAACTGTTTCAGTTTTAGCAGTTCTATTTCACCCAAATAGCCTGAACATAAACTGACATTTTTTTCCAAAATCAAATCTGTTGTTACATGTTAATTAGAACAGTTGTTCCAAGTACATAAAGTGTGGAAAATAAAAAGCTATTTCAGTATCATCAAGCTTTTATTTTGACCTGAACAGAACATAAGAGGTAATGTTTACAAGGTAGGCTTATGACCTGCATATACATGTTTTTTTTTCTAATGCAGTGGAGTCAACATGTATGCCATGCTCACTGGCACCCTTCCTTTCACGGTGGAGCCTTTCAACCTCAAAGCATTGCACCAGAGAATGGTGGACAAGGACATGAACCCTCTGCCTCCTTCACTCTCTTCAGGTACAAATAAACATGCAATGGCCATGTAGAACACACTGAAATCAACATTTCCATAGTATAATTAAAAAGTCCATCAGTTTCTGAGGCTGAGAAGGTAAAACCAGTTCATCGTGCCGCAGAGATGGTCTACAGCAAATAGGAAATACCCTGAGAAATGAACTAAAACAGCTTGTGAGATGTTCAGCAGTTTGAATGGGTTGGGCACAGATATGGGCATAGCCACAAAACTTTATCTTTAGAGAAATCGAGTATTATAGTAATGAATATACTGTGTAAGACTATATAGTGTCTTAGTAGCACCTCCAATGAGCCACTAGAAGATTCGTCCAGTCTCTGGAACTGTACTAGAAGGATGAACACTATTCTTCCAAGAGAGATTTCCTCAGTTGTTGTTTTGATGATGGTGGTGGAGAGCACTGTGTAACACTAGTCCAAAATTTCCTATAGGTGTTTGATTTTGATTGAGAGCTGTTTATTTGAAGGCCCCAATGTATGATTTACATAATTTTTGTACTCACGAAACCATTTATTGAGACCGCAAGCACTTCCCTTGGGATGGAAATGTTTCATCATAGGATAACGGTGATCAATCACAAGAAGCTTGAATTGATTTGCAGTAACTGTTAGTCCCCTGTAAGGGGACAAGTGGAGACAGTCCATGCCTGCAAAATGCCTCCTACATAGCAGCCAACGTTTTTTTTCTTTGTCACCCGCCAATAGCCTGTACATTATAATATAGTACTGAAATAAGATGATCCTCCTTATGTAACAGATATTACCATTGACGCACATGTGTCTTCTCATCAATCTTCTTATGTAACACACTAAGTGGAAGGTACTGGGTTAATTGGATCTTACCACATAGAGTTGGGACAGCATGGTTTTATCTTGGGTTATGAGAGAGGTGTTGTGTTTCTGTAATGCATTGTAGTACAAGAGACTGGAACACACTGTTCTCTATAGTTCTCTGTATGTGTTCTCTATAATGCTCTGCTGAGGGCTTTGTTGAAGGTCAACTATAGATTTGCTGATTTCAGTGTCTGTGGTTTAATGAAGTAGAGAATACAACAGTCAAGACTATCATTGAACCAAATGTAATTTAGTAAACTCAGACAGACTGTTTTTTCCTACAGCTGCAGTTAGTTTACTGAAGAGCCTTTTGGAACCAGACCCTGCCAAAAGACCTAACATCCACCAAGTTATGGGTGATTCATGGCTACAGCTGGGCAACCCACACACTGGAATCCCGTACTTAAACAGGTAAAAGAAGCAAAAAATACCAAATTTTATGATTTATACCAGACACACCTGGGTTGACCAATCTATGTTTTCCTGTATATAACCTAATGTTGCTGACTTGCACAGGATCCATATTGAGGAGATCAACCACACGGTTCTTCTGCATATGACTGAACGAATGGGCTACAAACACAGTGAAGTCCTTAGTGCTGTGCTCACTAACCGTGCCTGTCACACTCTTGCCGTCTACTTCCTCCTTAACAAGAAAATGAAAAGACTCTCCAAAGAGTACCGGGTGAGTGTGATGCTCAGTGGCACAATGATCCACTATTTAGAGATGTTTATCATTAATTTACCATTTTGCTGAATGCAAGAATGTTATTCAATACCCTCTGTTTATTATCAGATACAATGTAGGATCATGTCTAATCAAATTGAAAGCATTAATTAGATTGAATGGAATGTAACTAAACTGATATTTATTTCTCCACAGGAAAAGCAGTACACTATGGAAAAGGAGAAAAAGAGTGAGCTATTCCAGACACAATGGAGGAAACATATTGAGAAGATCACCATTCCCCCAAAGCAGACACCAGTCTATTTGGCTGTGAGCAAAGGCCCCACCAAAGAAAAGAAACAGAAAACAGGTGAGCACCTGAGACTGGTGGCAATAGCGACCTAATAGCTTAAAAACTGCCTCATGCTGTCAGTCCACAGCACCTGAGACACAACTTGTGGTGTGAGGAGCATTATGAAAAACATTTTTAAAAAATTATTGTACATTTCTTTCCCAAAGAAACTGGATAATAGGATATTTATTGTCCAGTTGATTCCAGCTGTCATTTTATTTTGGATAACTCTTTGTCCTGGGATAAAAGGTATTACTTATGGGCTTAGCCAGTTTTAAGCAGGTCTCTCTTTTTTTCTCAGGGCTTCTTAAAGCAATGACCGGCCTGAAGGATGCTTACTCACGACAGGGTGGCTGCATTGCCTCCTCCTCCTTAGAATACCTAGAAATCCACCCACTGTTTCCACAAACATCTCAAGGAGGACGGCACCTTGATGCCCAGCCACCCAAGAAAGACGGCCCTAGAGCTGTGGACGTGCCTGCGCGGCCTCCCTCATCTCTGGGTGCACATTCCTGGGCATCAGCGAGCAAAGAGCCTAGCAAAGATGATCCACCATCACCCTGGTACAAGCTCACCAATGGAGCTCTCTCACCACCGCGACATGTTTCTGCTTTCCACCAGCCAGACAGCTCCTACCTCAAAAAGGCCACCATCCCCAGTGTCCCAGTGGTCATTGTAAAACCACAGCCCAAGAATACTCCCCCCAGCACAGAGTGGCACGGCAAACCCGAGACAGGCAGCAGTGGGGGCAGCAGCAATGAAGAGCCCAGCAGCCCTCAGCACCGTGCCAAGTTCCCCTCCATGGGCATTGGACAGATCTTGAAGAAGAAAGTTCAACCGTTTGCCTTTCCAGCACCTCTGTTCAGGCCCGAGCCGGCCGTAGAGGTAGAGTCGCCAACTCCATACCACATGCAGACTCTACTGTGTGCCTCTGGGGCACTCAAGACTCTGTGCTGATGACGAAGGCACATTTGAGCTATCTTATGAAGTTTTAAAAAAAGAGTGTTTGCTGTTTCACCATTACATCTTAAGTACTGTCATATTCTGAAGTAAACACACCTTTAAAACAGAAACTGTATGCAGTAAACTGATATTAACTACCACTGATTTTTATACCGTTCGAAGCGCCAGGGCTTCCAGTGTGGTGGGGTAATCGAACTTGAATCCTGTGGGGAGTGAGCTGTCCTTGATATGCACAGATAGATTCCTGTAGATGCCTGGGCACACCCCAACTCCGAGCACTGTGTTATTAATTACCTCTAATGTGGCACAATGGTCACGAAATAGAATGCTAATAGTAATATTTTCATTTTACTGCAGACACCATTTGAGGATCTTATAAAGACTTTCATTAAACCACATATTTTTTCAATAGAAGATGCTGCATCACTGCCATTCACTATGTACCTCGGAGCACCTGTGGAGCAAATCATCCTGAGATTGTTTTTATTACTTACCGGAATGAGTGAAGCTCATGCAGCATTTCCACCTCACGAAAGTTACAGACACTCAGGTCTACTTCACAGAAAAGCAAATCTCCCCTTAGTCTTGCTGTGAATTACTGTCACCACTAGCTTTTTGCTTACCTTGAAAGAGATTGCTGAACTTTGTATAGCCTTAAATTCCATGTGTTAAAGCCCTTTGGTCAAAATAGGGCCAATCAGAAGTATTGTTGCATTGTGTAAACTGTGTGTTATCACTTAAATGTGTTAAATACATGCATTTTTGGGGAGGGAGTCGGGGTTCATCATGTTGTAACCCATCACATTGAGTGACGTAGTAGACTGTGCAATAGTGCAATTACTTTGTACCCAGTATTAATCATCTACATGCTTTAATTCTGTTCATAGAACAGTTCTGGCCCTGTGATGTGAGAACCACTTGTAAATATGAACTCAGTGTGTCTTTCATGTTGTGAGTACATTGATACCTTCACTCATTGCACATTACTGTATTTGAGGTAAAAAGCTTTCAAAGTGTTTACTTGAACAGAAGGCTAGGAACTGTTTGTTAATTAAATTTTCTAACACGAAATTCCTCTTTGCATGCGAAAAGACTTTCCAATGATTTGTAGGTTGTTGGACGTGGTTTTGTTACAGTGAGCAATGAACCTGCGGTCTAAATTCTTTTGAAGTCCGAGGACCTTTTTGTAAACTTTATAACAAGTTGTGCTTATGTGAGAAGAGATTTTTTATGCTGTAAAAAAGATTTTTAATATTTATATTTTAAAAACAAGTATTTGTGCTCTGTTTTTCTTTTGCACTAAACACACTGCTTTTACACTTCTTACACAATAAAACTGATTTGACTGAGAATATGACTTTATTATCGCATGTTTTACTACCACACATAGTAAGAAAATGCACAAGCCTGTAACGTGAAGTGGGGCATTTCTGTGCTGCCCACTCTCCTCATGGGACACCTGTGAAATAAGTGACAGCTGAACAACCCCACAGGCCCCATTTAATCCAGTCAGCTGTGCAACAGCCCCACAAATACCCAACATATGCACACACAGTATGTGTGAACTTTCTACACCCTAGATAAATGATATGGGTGTTCACACACTCAGTCCTGGATAAATCAATGTGGCCAAGCTGTGGGTGGGTGGACAAAGATCGCAGAGGTTTATGGGAGATTCCACAATTAGGGTGCCAATTATAACTTATGTAACTTAACACCTAAAAATTAAACTTTATCATGGCATTTTCTTCAAAGTTAACTCTAAAAAAAATAGACATTTAACTATTCAAATATGTGTTAACCCAGCTTAGGCAACAATATAACTTTTTTTTCTTTGCTGACCAAGAAAACAAAGGGGTTCAGTTTTTTAGCATAGAATTACAACATTAAGGACATTCTAATGAATACTTAATATTTTAAGTTAATAATTTACTTTCAATCTATAATTTGGCTAACATGGTTGACCATAAGATAGTGAGAACTTTCTTCTTTCCATGATCTTCAGGAAATTTGAATGATTCAACAACAAACTGTTGAACATTCAGTTCAATGCAATTTTATTTGTTTAGCACTTTTAACAATGGCCATTGTCACAAAGGAGCTTTACAGAAATAAATGGATTAAAAAATATATTGTGAAAATGTGAATTTATCCCTAATGAGCAAGCCAGAGGCAACGGTGGCAAGGAAAAACTCCCTGAGATGATATGAGGAAGAAACCTTGAGAGGAACCAGGCT
>CM074961.1:8111883-8122759 GCA_037577455.1 Pangasius macronema
TTGTCAGAATTAAGTAGGAGAAAGTTAATAAGCATCCAGTTTCTAATGTCTTTTACACATTCCTCAACTTTATTAAGATGGTGTCTGTCATCTGGCATTGCTGATATATACAACTGTGTGTTTACGAATAATTTTACCCAGAGGTAGCATATAAAAAGAATAAAAAGAAAGCTATTTTGTGACTTTCCTGGCTTAAACTCTGTAGTCTAGGTAAGCTTTTCCTGGCTGTCAGCATGGCTATGGTCATTAGTCAACATCAGGACATTGGCCTCTCTCTGTCTAGTGGCCACGCTTCCTATTCAATCTGTTGAGGCTTAAAAATCGACTGCCAGTAATCCTGTTTATGAAGGGCTTTTCCAGTTGAGGAAGTAACAGTTGTCTTCAGTCTTTGTCTGAAAAGAGGGCAAACAATCTGATTGTAGAATGAGTTTCTACAGTAGATGACACTGAGATACACGATATGGATGAAAGTTTACAGACACCTGACCATCATATCCATATGTGGTTCTTCCATTGCTCTCCTCAGTGAGGCACCCGCTGAGAAACCTGAAAGAGTTCTGGTTATAGAAGACTCTATCTTAAGGCATATGAAATTAGCTAGGCTATTAGGGGCACCACCAGCACTAGTTAGGTGTATCCCGGGAGCCAGGGTGCCGGACATAGCAGGAAATCTTAGGATCTTAGGCAAGCACAGGTTTTAAAAGATAGTTCTTCATGTAGGAGCTAATGATATAAGCCTTCGTCAGTCAGAGGTTACTAAGAGTAACATTGTAGAGTGTAAATTAGCGAAGGTGCTCTATCCCAATCCAGTGTGGTAATGTAGCTTACAACTGAGTATAGTCACTGAACTGCCGGATGTCCAGGTGGTGCTCTGAAAATGTGGGCTTTATAGATAATTGGAGTAGTTTTGAGGGCAAGGCTGGCCTGTTAAGGTGGGACGGTGTCCATCCCACTCAGGAAGGTGCTGCTCTTATTTCTTGTAGTATAGCACATTGTCTCAGAACACGCATAGTTAATTGGTGACAATCCAGAGCCAAAGCCGGGGAGCAGGCAAGCAGGCTAAACCGACCGTACGCTAGAGGCACTCAGTCATCAATTAGGTTCCAACATACTGAGACTGTGTCTGTTCCCAGAGCTAAACAAAAATGTAGAAATACTCAGAAAGTTTGTTTTAGTAACCTAATTAACATAAAATTAAATCATACCAAATGCACAGCCAGCAGCTTTAGGTTAGATCTCTTATGTCTAAAGCGCTTATTGTTAATGAAACTATTACTGATCAGGAGTTTATAGGCCATATTCTGAATTCCTTTGTGAATTTGCAGATATCATCTCCAACCTGGTTGTTTCTTTAGACAAAGCTTTAATTGTTGGAGACTTTTGGAAACTATTCATTTTGATAATCCAGAAGACCCTCTGAGAACAGTGGGAGTGTCCATTCTAGATTCAGTTGGGGTTAATCAGAACATAATAGGACCCACTCATAATGGTGGTCACACTATTTAATACTAACATTCAGATTAAATATAGAAAATATGGTCATACTTCCTCAGTGTGAAGCTCTCTCAGATCATTAACCCATCTCATTTCAAATGTGTCTTAATCATAATGTACACACCTTGCCACAGTACTGCGTCAAACATACATTCACGCATTCACAGCAGCAACTGCACAGGGTTTTATCAGTTATCCTCCCGAATTACCCTCAAAGATTGGATCACTGTCTGATCTCGAAGAACTTGTCCAGGCAACTGAATGCTTAGAGTCAACGTTCCGCTACACTCTAGATAAGGTAGCTCCACAGAAAAATAATTAGAGAGAAATAGCTAACACCTTGGTAAAATGATCAAACACGCACCTTAAAACAGACCACTCAAAAAATCGCAGGCTTGAGGCTGTGGTTGCCGCGACCAGCTTCACACTCAGGTCTCAATCGGTGGACAGTGGATAGGTTCAACAAACCAGACTTCATGTGAAAACTGTAATGAATGTACTGGTTGCACAATTGCACTATTTGTCCACGTAGTACAGTTTATCCATTATCAGCCAGATGAGGATGGGTTCCCTTTTGAGTCTGGTTCCTCTCAAGGTTTCTTCCTCATATCATCTCAGGGAGTTTGTACTTACCATTGTCGCCTCTGGCTTGTTCATTAGAGATAAATTCATACATTTACAATATTTTGATTTAAAATATACAATATTTTTATTTAATTTAACTTGAATGTATTTATTTCTATAAAGCTGCTTTGTGTCCATTGTTAAAAGCACTATACAAATAAAATTGAATTGAANTTGAAAGCACACAATTGTATAGAATGTCATGTAGAATACTCTGTATGCTGTAGCATTATGATTTCCCTTCACTGGAACCAAGAGGCCCAAACATGTTACAGTATGACAATGTGCACAAACTGAAGTCCATGAATACAGGGTTTGTCCAGGTTGGATTGGAAGCATTTGAGTGGCATGCACAGAGTCCTGACCTCAACCCCACTGAACACCTTTGGACTGGAACACTGACTGTGCCCCAGGCCTTCTCACCCTACATCAGTACCTGAGCTCACTAATGCTCTTGCAGCTGAATGGGCAAATCCCCACAAGCATGCTCCAACATCTAATGGAAATCCTTCTCTGAAGAGTGAAGGATATAACAGCAAAAGGGGTTTAAATCTGGAATGGGATGTTCAAAAACCATATATGGGTATGATGGTCAGGTGTCCATAAAGTTGGCCATATAGTGCATCTTCAGAGACATTAAACCAAGTATCCAAATATCGGTATCTGACCAATATCCACCTAAAACGCCGGCCTGTATTAGACTGGATTTGATCTTCCAAAGTGATCCACTAATCTTATTTTTATGTATGTTATGAGATGCAGGTGATGCTTGCTGACAATTCATGTTAAAGTCATGTAGCTTCGTTAGAAACATTATTTTCATACCTTCAGAACATCATTAACTGAACCAAAACAATGGCAAACACCAATATCTTTAAAAAGCACAAACAAAAACCTATCAATATCTTTAAATTTTTTTTTTTAAAAAGGTCAATAATAATGTCCCACCATTATTCTTTTCTTTAATTTTGGGGGGTGGGGAGAATAGCAAAAGATTTCAGTGGCCTTGAAATAAAAATCAACAACAAAACATGACACATGACAAAGTATTGGACAGCTTGTTTCGGTTACAGGTCCTATTCTTATGTGCAACAGCTATGTTGCTCTCTGATTGCTTCAGAAGAGAGGTTACCTTCCTCCACCAGCCTGTCTACATTATTTATCGCCATGCAACATGTCCATGCCTGAGTGCATTTGGTTCTTGAGGTGAAGGAGTGAGAGGACGTATGTGAGCGGGGAGGTGATCAGTCTGCATCGATCGCACTAAAAAGCGCCAAGCATCAGCAGTTCACCTTCAGTGGGACGCAGCGCCCAGACGTAGGGCCAAGCACATTAATCAAAATGACTGTGTGGCGTGCTGGGCAGAATAATGAGACTGGAAGAAAAATCCCAGAACAAAAGGCTGCACCCCAACATCTGGACAGTGGTCTCAAAAACACATATTGTAGCTGCTGGAGGAACAATGCCTGATGTGAAATAGGGAACATGCTGCCATTTTGCCATTAAAGACATTCTGCCTGATTATTTTTCACTTTTTTACCTTTCCTAATTTGGCAAGGCTTTTTTCCTATTTTGGAAAGGAAGGGAGGGAGAGAAAGAGAGACAGACAGACTGAGGAGGGGAGGAGGAAGAGAGAAGAGGGAACAGTTGAAGAGGAGAAAGAAAAACACCCTTGGGGATTAGAGAAGCAGTGACTCCACCCCTTTGGATGACAGACAGGCGAGCGAGCGAGCTGGCTGGCTGGCTCTGAATCCAGGAAACGGTCAGCACCGTAGTAACAGGCATGCAGCGTAGTAGCCTGTTTCCATGGCAGCCAGGCCTTGGATACAGGCCACTGGTTGGTCTGTGCAGATTGATTTCAACATCCGTGCCGCTGTTGTTATGCTGCTCCAGCTCTCGAGATTGGGAGGGTCCGAGAGGATCTGTCTGCTTTTCTGGCATAAAGTGTTGCTAGGCACATTAGACAGGACCTGTAAACAAAAGACTTTGCCACACCTTTGATTAAAGATTAGTGAAATTATGAAAACTGTGACAGGAGGGAGGAGGAGCTGGAGTCGGGGAAGGGGGGCGTCGTCTGTTCTAATCCCCAAAATCTGGCAAACAGAAGGAAGTGAATAAAAAAAACAATTCAGTAACAATTTTTTATTTAATATACAGGATTACAAAATATAAGCTTATCTGAAACATCCCCATGCAAGTGATAGAAAACAGAACGCATAGAAAGAGAAACAACGACAGCAAACAACATATTATTAACAGTTTGTGTGTGTTTTTGGTTTGATATTGAAGTGATATCATTTGACTTTCCAGATTTTTAGCAAACAACAGATTTTCTGAGTGCAAACAACATGGTATACTGTAGTAAAGCCTCGTGGCATGAACAGAAGACAAACACCTGGAGAACAACTCTAGGCTAAGTGCAGTTCTCATTAAGCCTTCTCAGACTTGCACTGGAAGTCAACCTCGATCTCCAAGAGCCGCTGTCCTATTGTCACTGCTAGAGATTTTATCTGCAAGACAAAAGGAATAGAATAGAACAGTGAATAACAGTCTAACGCTGTTAATTTGCTGTTCCCTTCTCTACACTTTAGGTTAATGAGGGAATAAAAGCATAAAAAGCCGGAAGATGGAAGCTGTTCAAATTAATAACAGATCTTAAAATTAAATAGCTACAGGCATTTCTGCATTCATTGTCCCTGAGAGTAAGTTGACAATTAATCTACACCGTTCCATTAAGAGAGACATGCTTAACTGCACAGTCATAATACTGGGAATACAAACGAGAAGGTCTTTTTTTTGACAGGGGCACTTATTTGCATTTGGTTTTTAAATCGAGTAAATGGTAATACGAATCAGTGTAGTAGGTGTGATCAGGTGCCATCACTGTGCCTGCTTCCTTGAGGATGAAATTCTTGAACAGGTCCTAACGGCTCTTTGTTTGGCCTGTAACAAAGAACTTTTCTCTGGCCAGAAAGAGCGCCATCTACTGTCTGAGCCCAACAACAGAAAAACTGCAAATTTGTGTTCAGATATTTACACTGAGTGTGCTGTAAATGCTGGAATTCTTTTTGTTAGGCAGATCAGTAAAGCAGTAATAAAAGTCTTTTAAAATAAAATGAAACTGACTTATGCTTGCATCTCTCCCACTCATTTGACTACTGCATAATGTTATTTACATCTGTGACCCATATCTACAACAGAAACTTGGAAATGAGCACAAATTTTCTTTCAGACTCTACTACAGTCAAGGCTCAATTTCTGCCCTGGTGTGAGTTTTATTTCTATCAGTCTCTCATTTAGCAATTTTTGTTTTCAAAATGGCCTAAACCCTTCTACACAAACACACTGACTAAATGACAGCAGACAGAAGTCACCATGACAGGAACAGCAGTACTACACTGTATTCAGTTAGGAGAAATGAAAAAGAATTACTTCCACTACAGCTTTCTTCTCAGAACCAGAACGCAACAAGTGCAACAGAGCCGTGATGTTTGAGGGAATAATTTCTATAACTGCTGTTTACACCTGCAAATCTGATTACTTTTTTTTTTTATTATTGATTACTGGTTATATTATTCTTTCTATTTAAGTGTTCCTTTATTAGGTTTACCTTGGTCATCTGTCGCTCAACATTGTCCATGTACTCTAATGTCACAGGCCTTTCTTCTCTGTCCACTGCTGCCACCTGCTGGTCAGGAGAGCCTAAAACATAACTACACAAAATCACAATTTACGGTTAGTCTAGGTTAAGAGAAATAAGAGTATTTTTTTTTAAAAATCTGTCAGCTGTATGTGAGACATTTTCTAAAGAAGACAGTGTAAATTACAATGTATTTTCCTCTTTAGTCCACATATACATTACTTGCTCCTGCTTCTACAAGCTGCAACATTGTGAAATGGGAAAAGTTTGCTTTGTTGCAATGTCCAGGCTCCCAACCCTGGTCCTAGATCACCCCCTGTCCTGCACATTTTAGTGTTTCCCCTGCTCTAATTCACCCGATTCAACTCATCCAAATGGGATAACCCCAAAACCAGGGTCAGGAACCTGTGTTTTAGTGTATTTTCCTTTTACACCTAATATGAGCTGGAATGTTTCCATTTACCTCTCAATATTTTCAACCATGAGGCAGAAAATGGACCTCTTATAGTCCAGTGACTTTGGAGTGGACATGTACATATATCCAAGGTTGAAGCTGCAACCCCGACAGGTGAGATTCACAGCAAGGCTAAAAGAAAAAGAAAATGATAGTGGAAATTAGAAATTTGAACCATTCTACTGTCTAATTACCAGGTTTAGCTGATCGAGCAATATAACATGGCGCCACAAGTTGTCTCGGGGGCCGGCCTTGTTGCCTCGACTACCTACCACCAGACAGTTCAATAAGATGGACTAAAAACATCATCAGAAACCTTACCATCTTAGTTCTTCACTTGTGCCAGAGACAAAAGGTTCTTTTCCAATCACAATGTTGTCATTAACACCTGAAAACAGAAAACAAGTGTCAGGTTAAGACAAATACACTTCTTCTTCTTTTTTTTCCAGCTGCTCCTGTTAGGGGTTGCCACAGAGGATCATTGATTTGCATATATGATTTAGCACAGTTTTTATGCCGGATGCTCTCCCTGACACAACCCTCCCCAATTTTTATCCGGGCTTGGGATCGGCACCGGGAGCACACTGTCATGTGCTGGGGTTGGATTTTGACCTGAAATTAATATATTCCAATCCAAGATCATTGTAGCCTAATCTATGACCACCACGTCTGTAGTGTAAGAGTGATTTTCACCAGTTCCTCCATATGTTAGGTAGATGAGGTTGAACTCATGAATGACCCAGAAGTGGAGACAGGGTATGTGGTAGGTGGTAGATGGTAGATGTAGGCTACTCCACTGGGGACTAGCAGTGTAATGTCATATGACTTGTATGTAAACATGGATTCTCTGCTTGGTCTCTCACAGGGTAGGCCATTTTTGCCAGCTGGTAGGTTTTCCAGCTTCCTTATTACTTGAATAAATTGACCAATAAATGTTATAGTCTTAATCTAATCGCCTTACTGTTGTGTTATTTTCTTCAAAACAACATGTCTATGTATCTTTAGTAGCAGTAATTCAGAAACTGTCTCCTTCCTACCGGCTAGCAAAGATGCTCTGCCAGTTTGCCCAGCTCAGCCTGCCTGCTAGCGGGGATGTAGATGCATTGAACCGTTGGCTAAATGTCCAAAGTCAGTAGGACTGTAACTACTCTCACTGTTGCTTCTATTAAAAATGAGGAATAAATAAATTCATGTGAAATTAGCTATTTCAGCAACCTTCAAGCACAGTCAAACTCTCCAGCGGCTAATGTGACAGAGGTTATATGAGAGGAATATACAGAAAGCAGATGATTATCGTACGCTTAAGCAGGATCTGATTCTGCTCGTCGTCGCTCCCGGCCCATGAGAGCGAGTCTCCGAAAGGCAGCCTGCATTTTCCGCACAGAAAGATAGCAGGCGCGTCGCTGTCTCCTTCTCCATCGTCTTCCACTTTGCTGCTGCTGTCAGCCACAGATAAACCCTCCGAAACCACGTACGTGTCATCTTTATGGCCAGTGTGGTCGACCTGCCGCGCCATTGTATAAGTGCAAATATGCGTTGTTTACAAAAGGGGTCAGAACAAAATGACTGAATCTGCGCGCGCGGGTTCGTTTGTCTTCTTCTTCTAAGGTTTATTGGCGGTTGGCAAACCAGCTTAAGTGCTTTAGCGCCCCCAAGTGGATAGGGGTGTGGCGAAGGAGGAAATGTAATGGAAATGTTTGTTTTTTGTTTGTTTGTTTGTTTGTTTGTTTGTTTGTTTGTTTAAAAAATTATTATTTTTTACATTTAAAAATTGTGTATTTCAAACTTCCATCCATTCTTTATACTGCTTATCCTACACAGGGTCGCAGGAAGCCTGGAGCCTATCCCAGGGAACTCAGGCCGCTCACACAGCATGGACAATTTAGAGATGCCAATCAGCCTACAACACATGTCTTTGGACTGGGGAGGAAACCAGAGTACCCTGAGAAAACCCCCGAAGCACGGTGAGAACATGAAAACTCCACACACACACAGGCGGAAATCGAACCCCCAACCCTGGAGGTGCAAGTGCTACAGTGCAGCAGACCATATTTCAAATTTAAATCCTGTTATACAAGCCCATTAATCTTAGATACTTTAATAACATAGTATACTTTCCCTTGTCCTGGACCACTTTTTTTTTTTTTTAGAAGACTTTGCATTGTAATGCTGATTACACCCATAGTGAGCAGCTTTTCTTTAAGTTTCATATGCTGTACAGTGAAGGAGCAGCACATGTTCCACTGTCTCTGCTTAGCTGCAATACATACATTGTCCTGTTTCATGTTTTCCTATTATAAACACTGAATGATTTAGTCCTGAATGCCCTAATCTAAGACTAGTAATAATTGTATCCTCTTTTTGTTTATTATAGACTGTCCTCTCTGTATTTCATATATTATATCTTGTCTTAATGAATATTGTCCAATTGAGAGGCTTGTTAAAGCAGAGAGAGAGAGAGACAGAGAGAGAGAGAGAGAGAGAGAGAGAGAGAGAGAGTATATACTACCACATTTAATGGCTAAATATCCTCCACTCAGTGGAGGGCTAGCAAGATTGCTATCAATTCTGTTGAAAAGACGGATATAGGATTTGTTGTACTTTTCTTCTGACCAGTGTTAAATTTGGGACTGTGTATTGCTGCAGCTATGTAACCTGACATAGGTCCTTGGGGGTCTCTCTGAGTTGAAGTTCTGTTTCACCCCTCCTAACATCCAGGGGTGGAGTTTTGTTACACCTGTATACCTTCTTGTTGACACATGCTGAGACCTTACCACAAAATCATGTGTTGTATGTCTGACATAGTATTTTGCTATAAAATACCATTGACTATCTGCTTTTATGGGCATGCCAGACCTGACTGTGGACCTGTGATATCAGCTGGCAGGTCGAGGGGCTCTCCCTCATCATGCAATGCTCACACTGCTGTGCTTGCAAACTTAGTGGGTAATGCTAACATGCACTCACATATAGGAGTGGGTTGCCCTCTATTTTTTCCTGTATTAGCACCAAGTGGGGTCTCCCTAGGCTCAGCGCTACAGGCTGCAATGTCTAGGTTAGTGGGTTTGTGGCTAAATCGCTCACAGCTAATGTACTCTGTCTCCATTTTCTGTTTTCTCAGCTAAGCCTTTATTTTAGTTTTTGCTCAGTGATTAATTCAGTTACCACTTCCTCCACTATCTGAGTAAGTATCATCTGACATGACATGTTTGATTCATATAGATAGACCCAAATTTTGATACAAATCTAAACCAAGTGCCACAGCCTAGATGGTCTGCTAGCTGTAAGTGGTTATGGGCAATGATGGATGATAAGCAAAAAAAAAAGGCATATGGATGACCTAGTGTCAGATGTGTCTAGGCTAAAATTGACGTTAGAGCTGAAGCCATGAATGTACAGCAAGGATTTTTGTTTGTCAGCAGAGTCAGCATAACCCATGAGCCAATCCACCTGCCTGCTAATTATCTGAAGAGAGTGAGGATGCTATATCTGTGGCCGAATCTGTAAAACGCTTCCTATAGTCTACAGTACAGCTCACAGAACCAAATCCACTGTTTTGTGCAGATTCAACCACAAAGGTATTCCACAGTGCAAAGACTACACGGTTATGCAAAGGTTGTGCCAAATTGCAAAGACTACATTGAGAGCAAAAGTAGGCTCCAACTTATCTATAGTACTGCTCCTTGGCTCATGCTCTAGCCAACATGACTAATGGTGAGAAGGTCGCCCTGGGCCACATGCCTGCTGTTGATTCTTGCATCGACTCACTGGCAGCTTTGTCAGATGCACTCAGATGCACACTACCCAAGCGCCGAGTGCAGGTGCGTGGAGGGTATTCTCAACAGAGCTAATGATAATGCCACGTGCAGGGTACATGCAGACAACCCGCTAACAATTTTTCTACTTGTGCTGGATTGGTCGCTCCAGTCAGCAACAGTTAAACCCTCTGTGATGTAACTGACTGAAATCAAACTTCTGTTGTGCAGGACAACACCCAGTTGTCTTTTGTATTGAAAGGTCTTTGGTTTTCCCCGATTATAGATGACAAAAGGATTTTGCATGTATACAACGTCATATTTATACCCCATGGTCAAAGGCAACAACAGAGCAACAACAAAGGCAAAGGCAACAACAGTTTGTGAGGACTGAGATAGAATGAAAAAAAAGATCATTCATAAGGATTACAGTTTGTTTCCATTCCATACAAGTGTCAATAATTTTGAAAAATATATTTTTAAGGGAAAATACTTGTTTGTATTTGAGTTGTTTTTATGAGTCTGCTTTTTTGTTAGAATAAAGGTAAACTGGCTGCTGAATCTTCTGTTGTCTGTCTGGAAAGTTTGGATTATTGTGTGTAATATTTGTAATGTAGATCACTGAATAGCTATTTTTCATTCTGAAAGTAAATATTCTTCTAAAGATGAACCGCATTATTCTAATCTAAAGTACTTTTTTTGTTTAAATAATATGCAAATCATTAAAAATTGAAACAATGAGCTATTATTGTGCCAATATTGGTTGAAACACTGGACAGGTACTGAATTAAATAGACCTGGTGTATTTAATGGCATTAATGCATTATGTTGACTGCCAGATTAAGATGGTTTGGACATGTTCAGAGGAGGGAGAGTGAGTATATTGGTAGGAGAATGTTGGACATGGAG
>CM074961.1:8122768-8137095 GCA_037577455.1 Pangasius macronema
AAGAAGAAGAAGAAGAAGAAGAAGAATGCATTATGTTGACTGACACAGCACAGTTTGTGCACATGAACACAGGACACAGCTTGCTTAAATACATGCTGGCATTGTACATTTACATTTATGGCATTTGGCCCTTACCAAGAGGACTTACATTTATCTCGTATATATATCACTGAGCAGTTGAGGGTTAAGGGTCTTGCTCAAGGGCCCAGCAGTGGCAGCTTGATGACCATCTGATCAGTAGTCCTAATTGTTCTTATTGATATCATAAGAAAAATGGAAGGGTGGCATGATGGCACTGCAAGCAGCAAATCCAGGGTCCCTGGTTCAGTCCTGAGCTCTGGCTATTGTCTGTGTGAAGTTTCTCTACATGTTCTCTTGGTGTCTGCATGACTTTCCTCTGAGTTCTCAGGTTTCCTGCCAAAAATATGCAGGTAGATGGACTTGGTACTCAAAATTGCAAATGAGTGTGTTTGGCATCCCATTCCAGTCTCGTGCCCAGGATTCACTGCGACCCGTACCAGAATAAATCACTAACTGGAAATGAATGAAAAATGGGGAAAATAGCATCAGTACATCCTTTCTATAAAGCAAAACGTCAAAATGTCAGCTGACAATTCATTTTACTGTTCAGCACCTGCTTTTAGGACTTATAGATATATGGAGTGGGGGGCGGGGTTTGCTAAGCCACTAGGCTGCTTTATGCAAATGATCCTACTCCACTTTAGCCTATAATCATGGGAGGCACTCAGTGCCACGCCCCCTCCAGTACTCAACCGAGAGTTATGTTATTCTTTTAAACGTTGAAGCGTGACAGGAGGTACGGTACCGTCGGTGTGAGCTCACAGCAGAACCCAGCTCTGACGGAAAAGGCAGGAACACCACCTGACTCGCTGGGAAACGACCTTTACAGGACACGTTTCACTTGTTGCGCACTTGTTATTTTCTTCCACTGGGACGGAGTTACCCTGAAACATGCGCCTCTCTGTCATCCGCGGATGGTCTGGCTCCGAGCTCCCGGTCTGAGTGGATATCCGAAAGCACCGCGTCTGAAACAAGGCACACATTCCTGAAGCTGAAATACCGGACATCTGTGGAAGGCATAATCAGACAGGACAGGTTATTAGAAAATCCCAGAGCTAAGCGTAGGCGTGCTTTTTTTTTTTTTTTAACTGGAATTCTTGGCCAAATCGCTCCTGGGTGGCTTTAATGGAGCTTTAATAGAAAGTCCGGCGCTGATGAACGTGAACATGATCTCGGCGGAGTCTGCGAGCGGCTGCAGTTCCCACAGAGCCGGCGGCTGGAGCTTGCGCATTCTCTACAGTGTGCTCCTCCTGTGGAGTGAGGAAATGCACGGACTCTCCGACTTCTCAAGTTAGTACAGGCTACTACTGCTTCTCAGTGACATGATGATGATGATGATGATGATGATGATAAGTGCGCTGGTCAAGAGGATGACGTGACGGCTAGCTGTTTATAACATAATCAAGTTATTTATGATGAAGGAAAAAATAACTAGGCGAGATAAAGTGATTAAAGGGATGAGTCATGAGTTACGTTCAGAATCCCACCCAGCAAAATCCCCGCTGCTGAATTAACCCTTTCAGCACGGAAGCCAGTCCCTGCGCTGTTGAGTTAACTCTTACCATCATTATCATATCGCGATAAGGGAATATCAAACACTTACTGTTAATAGGATGAAATGAGTAGCCTAATGACGTGATCAAAACAGCTCTACAGGTGCATGATAGGCAATGTGGGACATTTAATAGCCGAATTAAAGCAAGCAGTTGATGTAAATTCACTTTATTTTTGTTTAAATTAATTATTTCAGGCCTTTACATTTTTTTAAATACATACATACATACATAAAATGTGTGTGTGTGTGTGTGTGTGTGTGTGTGTGTGTGTGTGTATAAAACTACTAAAAAGTTAAAGGCCTGGAATTATATATATATATAAAAGGCCCACTTTATCATGCATACAGTATAGTTATAGTAGGATGAAGTGGCTAGCATTACAAGAAATTATTTTGTTGATTATGAAGCTGAAGATTTCACATTTCAATACCTACCTAAGTTATGATTATTAGGTCACTTAACTTTAAAAGTATCGTCTCTGAGAATAAATTTTGATAGCCACCACACCCACAGTAATCACACCTGGCCTAAATTTTGGTTTAAAAAGTTAGTTTAATTTAGTATTTTTTTAATAAATAATTTCCTCCTGCCCACGAAATAGCAAAGCGGGAGAAATTATTAAATGCCCCATGTCACCAGATGGCCTCACATGAACTGAATTTGTCAAAGAAGATTTTTAAAAACAAACAATTCAGGTGAAAAAAAAACCACATCATAATAAATTGGATCTCTACTATTTTAGGTGCTGATTTAAACAAATAATTTAATAGCCTCTGTTATAATAATTTAGCTTCCTTCATACAGTTTAACATGTGGTCCAGAAAGCAGCTGTAAACTGTAAACAGGTTGTGCGAATATTATTCTGTACATTTTCCCATTTATTTTGCCCTTATATGAACACTACAGGTGGTAATTCTATTCACAACCACTTCTCACTTCACTACTACAAAAGTTAATACATTAATACATCATACATTAATTCCAAACTGGCACTTTTACTCTGCAGCAGTTGCTGAATGCTTGTTAGATATGTACCTCTGGTTCTGTTAACACTGGATAACCACTTGGTACAGTGAATATCACCTGGATAACTTCTTGTGCAAATGTGCCCTCATGCTGAGAACTTTCAACAAAGTCATGACTGTATAATATAGTATTTGCAATAAATACTGTTGGCATACAGCCATTTATCACTGGAACATTTAGGCAATTTCCCACTATGAGGGTGCTGGACATGAATGATAGAATGATAGTTCTACACCTCTAAGTAATGTTTATAAGGAGGAGACACTTGTCACAGAGTGCCATGTCATGGTTGGGCCCAGGCATCCTGCCAAAATGATGCGGTGCAAACCATTTGCAGATTAGTTTTCACCTAAGTGGAAACACCTAAGTGTTAAGGTGTGATTGATGGACTGCTAGGTCACAGTCAAACTGCACTTCTCTTCAAGGGGCCAAACCCATAGGAGCAGGTAACCTGGCCAAGGGCACTGAATTTCTGCATCCATTTGGGATAACAGGTCTGCTCAGGAACGAAGTTGACAAGATGTTCCGACCACTATAAACAAAGCCTTGCTGACAATTTTGAAGCCACAGGCAACACTGCCACCACACCTGTGTGGCAGTTCCTCTAAGGGCACTGCTTACAATAAGATCCCTTTTGTAAAAAAAAAAAAAAAACATCTCCAGTGAGCTAGAGATGTGCTCTTTTTGCTGAGACAAGGTCATGTCTCTGTAGTGTTTGGGGTTTATCTGCAGGATGATAACTCACTTCTGAAAGTTCCTTAATTCCCACAGGCCCAAGGGAGTGATCTCTGTGGCTGCATTGAGAGATCATTTCGTCCTCAACAGGAGCTGGTACCACACATAGTGGTCTGTCCCAGATGGACTGCTTCCTAGTTGGGGGCACATAAAAGGCAAAAGGGTTATCTGAATATACCTCGAGAACACTCACAGTACTAGAGAGAGGCAAAATGATAGGAGTTTTAATTGGAAATGGACAAGGAACTGGACCAGTCCTTCTTTGGTGGCAGATCCAAAGAGTAACTTTGGCAGATTTTGCAGATTCAGGGTTGGACTGTCCCAACCCTATACTTGCTGGCATGTATAAACAAGATTGTTCAAAAGCTTTCCCATGGCCTCTGTGTTCTCCTGCTAGGAGTGAGGTGTTGATCAGCTCCTCTACAGAGGGATCAATTATTGTAATTTGGAGAGATCATTCCAATACAGGCAGAAAAATGCTATTGAATTGCCTTTATGTGCTAGGGGTTGCATGACTATTAATTGTTATTAGTCTAGTGTGAGCTCTGTTAGCTGGCAGGCTATAAACTAGCTGAGTGGGATTTGATAGTGACATGCAACCCGTGGCACTAAATGCACTCTTTTGTATAATGATGGTCACTATGGAATTCACTATGCCACAGTACAATAAAGTAATTTAAATTTGAATGTTACAATGAAATATCAATTTAGCTTGCTTTCTTTATCGTCTGCCTGCATGTCTTTACCATCTGCCTCACTGATTTTGTTATTATAACTATTATAACTATACACAACTGTTATAACTTAATTATATAACTATTCTACAGCTCTCTACAGTGGTGACTATTGGTTGACTAGACGACTAGTCTATGTAAAAGCTTGTACGCACCATATGTGAGGTGATATCAGACAGACAGTCTCGTCAAAATGTCATCCAGGTGTCTGCATTTGCTGCTTAAGCAGTGTACATTTGGATGCAGTACTTCATCTGGTGACACAATACAAGTATTAATGGCAAGCATTTTGAAGGGAGTGATCCAATGACAATGCTGGGGTCAATGCCAAGTTGGTGCTTATCCTCTGAGAGTGGTTGTACAGGCACAAGTCTTGCAGTATGGCTTGCTAGTCACTTAAAACCAAATCTGTGTATTGTGGAGCTGATCTAACTTAGTAGCTAACCAAGAGAAGAGGGTGTTATGCACAGAAAGAAAATCACTCATACACAATAGCTGTATGTAGCCACAGGCCCACAAGTCTTTGAATATCAGGGGATGTGGAAGCTGGGCAAGGCGTTCTATGCTTTGTTCTGGAGTATACTGAGCTGAAACAACTCTGGCTCCTGTATGCATGGTTGCGGCATCCAGCTAACTTCACAAGCTTCATAGGGAAGTGTGGCATGGCATAGGAGGATCACTCAACCACATTAGTGGCACATGTTCACAGGCTCACAGGTCACCAGAACAGAAGAACAGTTTGTAGCTGCTTGTGCACAACATAGTGAGTTATAGCTAATAAGGATAGGATACTAACGAAGGAATCCAACTCACTCCAGCAGCTACAGAGTTCCAAAAGTATGAAAAATTCCATGCACCTCAGCTGTGGAGATAATAGAAGATCATAGGAGTCTGGTATTTATAGCAAATACTGTGTCATACATTAATTTCATGAGTTAACTGGAAGATCTTGACATGTCTGTGCATGTACAAGGTGTCCAGGTGATATTCACTGCATATTCACTAAATATTCATTTAAGAGAGGTGAAATACAATTGTAAAACCTCATGTGCTAAATAAAACTTTCTGTGTGCAAAATAAAATACAGGTTTTTTAAAAAATAACTAAATATATATTTTTTAAAAACCTTCCGGTTTGTCTCTGTTGCCCAGCTTATTTATTCAGGATCATCATCAGTCACTCAGCACATGCCCGTGATGGTGAGCTTCTGCTACTTTCTTGCCCACGTCACTCCACCATCTCTGTGCAGTCTGCCTTCTACAGGCCGCATGCACCTCTCACATATTGCAATGCACCTACAGCACTGCAGGTGAGAGCTTTTCATCATGCACATAAACATCTGCAGGGTTGAATTCATTCTGTGGTGTTAAATTTATTCTTATTCTATTGTGTAGTACAATAAATCAAATTGGCATATGTACCATTGTATAAATGGCGCAAGACATTTTACACGTGTCGGAAGCCTGGATAGAGCAAAAATGAGCACTGTCTAAACAATGAGTTCTGAAGTGTTAGGCAACTAGAACTAAATATACTACAGTTTAACATTTTTTTTTGTCTCAAACAGAAGATGCTATCAGAATGCCAAGGCCGGAGAAACTGTCAAATGTTGGTTAATTACCGGCTGTTTGGCAGTGACCCCTGTCCTGGAACCACCAAACACCTTCATGTGTCATACAGCTGCAAACCCAGTGAGTACAACCCATGTGCATTATATACACTCACCAACTACCTTAATAGGAACACTTTTACACCTGATTATTCAAGCAATTAACAGTTCAGCTAATCATGTATCAGCATAAGCATGTATCAAGGCACAAAATCATACAGGTACAGGTCAAAACCTTCAGTTAATGTTCACACCAGACATCAGAATGGGAAAAATGTTATCTCGGTCACTTTGATTACGGCATAGTTGTTGGTGCCAGACAAGCTGGTTTGAGTATTTCATAATCTCAAAAAAAAGAAAGAGAGAAAATTGGATTTTCATGCACAACAGTCACTAAAATTTTCACAGAATGGCACGAAAAACAACAAAAAAGAAACATCCAGTTAGGACAGAAACACCTTTTGATGAAAGAGGTTGGAGGAGAATGACTGGATTGTGCTGACAGGAAGGCTACGACAATTCAAATGACACTTTGAGACAAGTAGAAAAGCATCTCACAATGCCAAACCTTGTCAAAACTTGAGGTGGATGCGCTATAACTGCAGAAGACGGGTTCCTGAGCACAGTTTAAGACTGGTCTTTTTTCAATCTTCAGCAGTCCAGTTTTGGTGAACCTGTACCCACTGTAGACTCAGATTCCTATTCTTGGCTGACATGAGTGGAAACCAGTGTAGTCTTCTGCTGTTGTAGCCCTCAAGACCTCAAGGTTCAAAATGTTGTGTGAGATGCCTTTCTACTCACCACGGGTGTAAAGAGTAGTTATTTGAGTTACTGTAGCCTTCCTGTCAGCACGAACCAGTCTGGCCATTGTCCTCTGATCTCTCTCATCAACAAGGTGTTTCTGCCTGCAGAAGTGCCCCTCACTGAATGTTTTTTGTTTTTCTCAGCATTCTATGTAAACTCTGGAGAGTGTTGTGCAAAAATCCCAGGAGATCAGTAGTTTGGAGGAATACACAGCATCACTGACTGGCTACAGCATGTACATAGATGATGTGACTTCCATCACCATATGCAAACCAGAAACCATGGATGTCTGCTGAAGTGTGCTAGCTACTGAAAACCTGAGACACAGCCTAATGACAAGGCAGCCCTCTGCACAGCAAGGGCCAATCTGTCCTGGTCTATCAGAGAGGCAAAGCCCAACTATGCACAAAGAATCCACGGTCACGTCCTAAACACCAAGGACACATGGCATATATGGCAAGGTATTCAGGCCATCACAGACTGCAAATCTCCATCACATGTCTGTGATGGTGATGTCTCACTTCCAGGTTCACTGAATGGTTTCTATGCATGGTTTGAAGCACAGAACATCATGCTGGCGGGGAAGACCACCCCAAATTCCACCAATCAAGTATTCTGTCTGTATGCAGAGACAACTCTGTCTCTGAGTTAACCCACAGAAAACTGCTGGTCCTGACAACATGCCTGGCAGGGTGCTCAGGGAACATGCTGATCAGCTTGCAGATGTCCCTACAGACAACTTTTGCAGATGTCCCTACAGACAGACTCTTTTTTTGCTGCTAACATTGCAACTACTTTGCTGCCAATATTGCTGATTTATTGCTGCTACACTGCTCAAGAGTTTACAGCCCATTGTGGCAATAGCAAATTCAAATTTTATTGGTCACATACACAACCATACACAGTACGACATGTAGTGAAATGCTTTTTTTCTACTGTCGATGACATAAAAATAGAATTTACATAAACTAGAATTTACTTCTATACAGGTAGGAAAGGAAAAATATAAAAATATAGAAATATGATATAAGGGATTCAAAGGGATACAAAGTTTGGTAGCACTGCAACACTTCCACTGTATTTTGAATAAGGTGCAGATACGTGCAGTTGTTTGTGCAATATATGCTGGGCAACATCAGGCTGAGGTACTGGGTGTTGTGGAAACAAGTCCAAGCCCTAGTACTATGTGTTGTCCTGGTTGAGGGCCCTGATGGCTTGCTGGAAGAAGCTCCTCTTCATTCTCTCTGTGTTGGCCTTCAGGGAGTAGATGCGCTTCCCTGGCCACCTCACTCGATCTTACTGCAGCTTCCTGCTTCAGCCTTTGTGTGTATATAGGCATGAGGAAGATGGCGGCATGGTCCAATTTCCCAATACGTGGTTGAGACTTTACTCTGTAGCTGTCTTGGAGCAGAGTGTAGCAATGGTCCAGTATCCTTTCACCCCTGGTGGGGCAGGTGAGGGGTTGGTGGAAGTTTGACACTGCGCATTTGAGGTTGGCACTATTAAAGTCCCCGCCACAATGAGCGCAGCATCCTGGTGATAAATCTGGTGTTGATTGGGAGCCTTGTGTAGCTCACATTAGGCAGTGTTTGTGTCCGCCTCAGGTGGAATAAAAGCGGAAGTGACTTTGACTGAGGTAGATTCCCGAGGAAGGTAGAAAGGGTGTCATTTGATGGTCAGGAGCTCCAGGTTGGGTGTACAGGAGCATGTGAGAGGAACAGTGCTTGCACTGTCGCACCAGCTGCTGCTTACCATCAAACACACTCCTTCTCCCCTTGACTTCCCTGACTCTGTTGTTCTGTCCATGCAGTAAAACAAGAAGAACTCACCTGGAACTTAACTTTTTTTTTATTTTTGTCCTATATAGTCATATGCACTCCACTGTGAATCTGTTGTCCTGTGTATTCACAGTTCCATGTATTTATTGTCTTGCACTCATCTCACACTGTTGTGTATTTGCACTTGCACTCACTGAGCACTTTATTAAGTATACACTACTCATTCATGCATCTAATCAGCCAATTGTGTGACAGCAGTGTAGTGCAAAAAATCATGCAGATACAGTCCAGCAGCTTTGGGTAATGTGCACATCGACCATCAGAATGGGGAAAATTTTTGGGTAGTGGTTCGAGCTGATAGGAAGGGTACAGTAATTCAGATAACCACTCTATACAATTGTGGTGAGCAGAAAAGCATCTCAGAATGCACAACATGTTGAACCTTGAGGTGGATGGGCTACACCAGCAGAAGACCACGTAGGGTTCCAATTCCGTCATCTAAGAACAGAAACCTGAGGCTGCAGTGGGCACAGGATCAGTTGAAGACTGGAAAACCGATGAATCGATGAATCTTGATTTCTGACGAAGCCCACAGATGGTAGGGTCAGAGTTTGGCACCAACAGCATGAATCTATGGACCCAACCTGCCTTGTGCTGACCGTGTGCATCCCTTCATGGCCACAATTTACCCATCTTTAAATGGCTACTTTCAGCATGATAACGCACCATGCCACAAAGCAAAAGTCATCTCAAACTGGTTTCCTAAACAATGACAATGATTTCAATGTTCTTCAGTGGCCTTCAGAGTCACCAGATCTGAATCCAGTAGAATACCTTTGGGATGTTGTAGAAGAGGAGATTCGCAAAAAGAATGTGCACCTGAAAAATCTGCAGAATTTTTGATTGATGATTTCTGTGATGAAATCATGTCAACATGGACCAGAATTTCAAAGGAATGTTTCTTGTGGAATCCCTGCCAAGACGAATTGAGGCTGTTTTGAGAGCAAAGGGAGGCGAGTAAAGTCACTGGTGAATGTATTTTTTTCTCTTATCAATCCAGCTGTGCTATTTTTTCTTTCAGCGGAAACTAAAAACAGAACAAGATGTGAGGGAGATCAAATGTTGCTTCACTGTAAGTACCCAAAATTGCTGAACATCTACTCGGCTGTGTATGGACGGGAACTGGGAGAGAAAGCAGCTTGTATTACAGAGGAAGAGCAACCACCTCCCTTTGGTGAGTCAGTCTAAATCCAAACAGCTAAATAAGTTGGTCCTTTTTTTTTTTTTTTTTTTTTTTAAAACATACAGGCTTAACCAAACCTTTTAGAAATATGACTTATGGGTATCCCATTGACCCAGATACCTTTATTTTAAGTTAACTTTATTATAAACTTAGATTAATCTTAATTGTAATATGAACAATATGTATGGAACCAGACACAAAAAAAAATAGTTTGAAGATCCTCTTGATGGCAGAGTCACTTTGATTTCATCTACAGGTAAAAACTGTCCTAATAATAATCTTAAAATAGCCCAAACAAAACATAAAGGTTAATAATACTTGTCCATGTTGTGTTTTTAACTATGCTTATGTTGATTTGTGTTTAACAGAATGCTTGTATCACGGAGCCCTAGACACAGTAAAAAACTTGTGCTATGGGAAGCAGCGGTGTCTTTTTATCATTAATGATCAGCAATTCAGAAATCCCTGCATGCCTGAAACAAAGAAGTACCTCAGTGTTGTCTACTCATGCGGTATGGGTACAAACTATACATAGTGTAAAAAAATAAATTATATATATATGTAAAGCCTATACATACCTTGATTTAGTTTTGGAGTTCCTCTATATGTGCATTGTTTGAGAGTGTGGGAAAGTGAAGTTGCATGAAGCCCATCTGTCTTTTTTTTTTTTTTTTTTGGCTTATCTATACATTTTTTTCCTGAAACCCAATGACAAAAATAAATGTTGTTCAGGAATAGAGGCAGAGAAAGCACATGCCATTAGGATACTTCTTGTGCTTCCTGTAGGACTTCCGCCTATTGGTTAAAACACCAAGCTTTTGTTTCTGATTGGCATTGGGCACTTTAAATGGAGAATAGGATTACTCATCGGCCTCTGGAGATGGTGTATTACCGTGCCAGAGCGATTCCTCAGGCGGAACTGTGAGAGTCGTTCAAAGTTCCCCCTGTGCTCTTTGAACAGAAGATATTTAATTTAATTGAAAAACCAAAGTGATTTAACTTTGCTTTGGTTTTCTTTCATAGTTATAGAGTAACGTATCAAGTGTTCTGCATATTTTACAGAAGAAAATGTAAGCTCATTTTACAATTTTTTTTAAAAAGTTAATTTGTTGATGAATAACTTCACACCATTTTTCCCATTCCACTGACAGTTCCACAGAGTTTATTTAAAGAGGCTGACCCCAACTTTTTCCAAACTACCACAATTCGCCAGGAGACCACCAAAGCTGGTGAGGACATGACGTAGAATCATTTGTGGATCTGATACATGTGATCATGTAAATGTCTCTCTGTGATTTTTACTTCTTATTCACAGGGAAACATCCAGATATCAGAGAGTCCAGATTGCCAGAAAAAAATGGCATCTTTGTGAGCAACTCTCTTATGGCATATGGATACATTATAGGTACAGCAAGTCTGGTCCTAGTTCAAAACTATTACAATTACATTTATTGTTTTAGCAGACATGTTAAACCGAATATTGTCCTGAATATTGGTAAAATTAAGTGCACTTTACTTTGTAGAACATCCTGAAAAGGCTGGCCTGCTCTTCGTCTCGGGTGTGTGTCTGGGACTGTTCCTTGTCTTGCTGGCCATCTCTATGAGGATAACCTGCACCAGGCATGAAGGAGTGAGCGGTCTACACAAGAAGACAGCCACTGTGGAACCAAAAGATGAAGATGATGACGAAGATAGTGATGACGAAGAGTCAGAGCCACTGATGGACAGCTCAGGGATGTCAGAGGTAGGCAGGAAGGTGTACTGTTGGGAAGAGGCAATGTACACGACTGAGGCAGCAGAACTGATCGAGAGGCTGGAACGACGAGAGATGATCATCCAGGAGATACGGATGAACGCATACCTCAATGGCACTTCCTGCACTCTGCACTGATACACACCCGCTGTTTTGCTGGATAAAAGGATGAATACATGAGAACGTGTTGAAATCAGAGTATAGAAGGTTAAAGGAGTCCTCAGTTGGCCTGATCACTGTGTGGTCATTAAACAAACAGATTTAATACTTGTGCATCTTCCACAATTCCTTGTATGCTTTTATTATTAAAGTAAGACTTATTTAATACTGAATAAAAGACACTACTTTAATAAATATTAAGTCTCCATAATAGCCATACTTTAATACCAATGACCCTTTATTTCACACTTTTAAATGCAAGACTTTAATAGTTATCAGCTTTACAATAAAAGTTACAATAGAGAAATGTTTTGTAGAGATCACCACTGAACTTCACCATCCCAGAGCTGTTCCTTTAGCCTAAAGGGACCGAAGCCATTTTCCTTTTGCTTACACTCCTTGGATGACCTCTGTATCCCTGAGGCTTGTGATGCAACTTCCTGCCACTAAACAGCACTGGCTTTCAGTGAAGGCAGTGGAAGGATCAAAGACAAAGACAGGAAAGGTGTTGCATCCTTCTTTCTCTGTGTTCTTGATGATGGAGCTCAGAGATGTTCAATTAGTATCAAAAATATTGCAATTTACATTTAATGACAGTCAGTCATCACAAGCTGTGTTTACAAACTCATGAATCCATGCGTTAAAAAAGGGAGGATTTGGAAAATTCTGTATTTTGTCCACCACCATATTTTGTAGCCAGACAAGACATCAATATTTGCAAATCCGTCTCTGAGATTAAGTCAGTTAAGATCCATTTATCTTGGGCCCCATTTGATATTTGTAAGTCCTTGAAATTGTCTCTTTAAAGCCTGCCTGTCTGACCACTCTGACTGCAAATAGGAATCATCATCTGTTTCATCCAGCTTCTGCAAAGAAAGAAAAAATCCAGTTCTCAGAACAGTGCTCGATCATATAAGAAAGATGATGATGATCAGACTGAAATTACAGACTTGGACAGAGGATTAAAAATAATAATAATTATTATAAAAAAATCACATTCAGACTGAACTTAAACCATTTTTTGAGTTGGAGATCACACTGGTCCAACAACAACAACAGAAAACAAAATCAATTACACAAGAGCCTTACCTTGAGTTCCTCCTGCCTCCTGTAATAGTGCATCATCATCTGTTTGTGCTCCTCCTCACTGACCAGAGGCTCCCGTGCTGGCGCCCCCTGGCCTCTCTGAAGTAAAGGGCAAGTCATTAGCATTAATGACGAGGGGCTTTTTGGTCAAATGTACATATTCACTTAGTAAGCGCAGTTCTACAATACCATATGAAATACCGCATGTAGCCAAAAGAATAAGGTAACATACATAGTGACTTGGCCTGAGCAGAAAGAAGGTCAATGCTCACCTTCTGGATCTTCACAACAATCTTTGTTTTCTCGTTTTTTCCAATGTAATCCTGTAGTTTTTTGTCCCGATGCAACTCTTTCCCTGCCCACCATAGCTGAGCTTCTTTCTCTGGGATCAGCTGTAGAGAAGCCTACAGGACATGCATCATGTTAGAATCTGTTTCTTCATTCATTTTTATTAGGTCAGGGAAATTCCGTATGTAATCAAGTCAAACAATCACCAAATTAGTTTGTTCATAAGCACAGCCACTATGGTCGAAACACCAAACTGCATTTAGCTACAAGCTGCATATTACTAAAGTAATGTTTCACAGATGAACGAATGAAGTAAATTGCACATTACTACAGTTAAATATTGACTTTGTGTATTTAAAAAAATGGATCCAGTAAAGCAGGCATAAAAAGAGCTGTAAAATTTAGTGTAGTCACTACCAGTGAAATACAAAAAAAAATGCTGCATGCTTTCTGGAACCTAATTATATTAGCGCAAATAAAAATAAAATCAATTCAGGATTGGTAAGCACTGGCGTGACTTTAATTAAAAAAAAAAAAAATAATTTGTCAAATAACCTGTGTTCCTGCAAGATCTTCTTGATTTTCCAGCTCCATTCTGATGGGATCATGAGGAGGCAGGCCCATCGGGTAAACGATCATCACTGCTCCTCGCAACTGGTCCAGAGCCTCGTTTACCATTTCCATGGTAACACACACGTTCGCCTGCACTTGTTTCTTTGAAGCAAAATAAAATAAAAATCGTATAGACACAGTATATAACGTCTGCAAGCTAAGAAAGCATTAAATTTGGTCCCGAACTTACTTTTGAGATCAACGCTTTGGCTTCTTCCATAGTCTTCTTCAAAACAGTCTTCATTTTTTCACTGGGTGCTGAAGTAAGAGAAAAGCGAAATTCATTTCAGTGGGTGGATTTAAACAGAGGAAGAGCTGTTGTAAGCAGCACAGGGTGTTTACCGTGTCCATTCCTGCGTCCAAGTTCGTCCTTTTTGAACTCTGCCCCGCCGCTGGGGATGCACTTGTCTTCCCATTCATCCCTTAACTTCAGATCTGAGATCTGGTCGTCTGTCAGGCCTTGCATGTTGGGGGGAAGTGTGATGCCATGATCTGCAAGTTCAGGAATCTCTGGAGAGGCAAACACACACACACACACACACACACACACACACACACACACACACACACACACGGAGTACAGATTCACAACGTTTCTCTCACCTCAATAAGGCTTGATTTTTGTATTTACAGTGCTCAAAATTCCCATCCCTGCTCACAGAGTCCCTATGCCCTGCACATTAGCGTTGCCCAGGAAGGGCCTGTTCACTATCTATGAGGTTGGATAGTGTGTGTTAGACAAGAGACAACAACAAAACACACAGGGCATGGTGATAGGACCAGGACTGGGAATTACTGGTCCAGGGTAGTCAACGGTAAGAGAAGTTTAGAGACGTTACATATAATTCATCAGAAATGTCCAT
>CM074961.1:8155111-8165831 GCA_037577455.1 Pangasius macronema
AAAGTCACAGAGATCACGGAGATTTTTCCCTATTCTGAGGTTTGATGTGAACATTAACTGAAGCGCTCATGAATAACTGCATGAATGCGCAGGTGTACAGGTGTTCCTATTAAAGTGGGAGTGGAGTGTAAGTCAAAATAATGCAGAGCAATCCTTTTACCAAATAACATCAAGTGTTCGCAGGTGCGGTTTTAACATTTACACTGCACGGTAGTTGCAAGGAAACCTTGTTGAAAGAAAATAAAATAAACACCGCATCAACATGCCCTACTGATAAATAAAAACTGCATTGATAAAGTGCCACATACCGTACAGACTGCTGGTGGTGAGGAGAGCTCGAGCTTTATCAGCCAGATCACTGTTTAGAGTGCTGCCCAGCCTCAGAATGTCAATAGCCTCTTGCTTTGAACTGTCAAAGAAGTTGTTCTGGATGGTCCTGGTGACTGAGCGCGCTCCATCTTTCAGCTTTCCAGCCTACACGACAGCACAAGGACAAACACAGAGAAAACTCCTTGATAAAGCAATGTGAAGAAGACATAAAGCATAGAATCCATGTAAAATATTATGAAGGCAGAAATGTAAAGCAGTAAACAGATGAACAGATGCATGAGTCAAACACAAGGACAGCTAACTTCAAAGTTTATGATGTGACCTCAGCTTTAAGACACAGGAACAGCACTCTCTACTGAGGTACTCAGACAGTCTGACTAGAAGTGCTTTATCTGTCTCCGTCCAGGGAAATTATTAAACATACGGCCATGTTAATCCTAAAATTAAGACTTCTATAGTCTAGGGATAATTCGCAAACCTTTTTAGCAATAAAAGCAGGTCCTAAACCTGCGAAAAAAAAAAAGTTACTGAGTCCTCTGGACTATTGTTATGTCTTAATCACGACCGGTCCTAAACATGCTGCTGTCATCTTTTAACACTGCAGTCAAGTTTATGTGTTTGTTATAGTTTATGACGACAAGCTCTAAAAATGATTGTGTGGATTATGGGAGTATTTTAATGATCATGGAAGTGAATACGGACAGTGATTGGCTGAGGTCTTCACAATAAACTCATAAAGAAATAAAAAAACATTGTACATTGTCATAAAATTATTAATAATAATAATAATAATAATCATAATAATAAAAGAAAACATACTATTTGACATGACTCACATGTTTTTGTTTTGTCTATATTATTATTATTATTATTATTATTATTATTATAGACCAAACAAAAAAAATTTAATCATGTCAAATAGTACATTTTTTTTTTATTTATTTTTTTTTATATTTATAAATTACAAAGCCATGTACACACAACGGTGTCTTTTGTTACATAAGGACAGTAAAGTACACAGCTGGCCTTTAATAACCTCACACCATAGAGGCTCCATGGAACATTTATCTGATGTATGAGGAACAGTTTCAGTTTCATTTATTACATATTTTTTTAATGACATCATGCATTCTGCATTTATAGCACAGATAGGATCACTGCTGCCATCTCAGCCAATCCCTGTCAATATTCACTCATAAAACATACTGTCACCCTCCACCTCTCAATGCCTTAGAACATGTTTCTTGCAACAGTTTCCTGAATAGGTTTTAAGGAGAAACTTCTAGGTAGACTTCTAGGTAGATTCTTTGTGAATACCACACTACAGACACAAAAATACAGACACGAGGACAGAGTAGAAAGACGTAGGCCCGCATGGCTGGCTTGAGAACTTACCAGGCAGGTAGATAAGTTTCCAGAGGAAAGCAGAGGACAATAGCACACACACAAAAGTTAAGAGAGAGACAAAGGTCCATAGTGGTGTAAAAGAGGACACATGTCTGAAGCTTATATCAGAGATTTCAGTAAAGAACTCATTGATGTGTCCAATTTGCCTGTACAATGAATGTGAGTGGAAGGTCCTTGTCTCTTAATTGAAATTTTTTTTTAGATTGCCCAGTATTTTGCTTTCACAAATGACCCAGTTTAATCTGTTCTTTTGAAAGGTGTGTACCTTAGCCTTGCCATCTAGGGCACCTGTGCCAGCATAGATCTTGCTGATCGAGTCTCCGTTGACCGACCACATGGTGCGGAAGACCTCCTGAAAGCGTGCCACCAGCTGGGGCTTCTCTGTAAGACCCATGGCTTCCAGCTGCTTGGGTAACATCTGGGCAAAAGAAGTAAAATTTAAAAAAAAAAAAGTCTATAATATGCATAATGAAGCTAACGAGCGAGTACACAGGTTTGGCATTTACACATCACAGACAAGCCATGGATATTATTAAATTAAGGCAAGTGTTGTGGTGAGGATTGGTTAGTAAATCATGATATTAACCAACCTCAAGTGAAAAGAAGGCTTGGACACTATTTGTCCTGTCCAGGCAGTCCAGACAGTTGACTCGAAGAGTCCCAGTCTGACATCTAGACAGAAAAGAGACAATAAATAAATAAATAAAAATTGGACAGCTGAAGATACTTTTTCCAAATTCCAAAGAGCATCTGAGAGAAAACATAGAAATGCGCATGCTCTTGGTTAAATGTTGACTATACAGTGTGTGAAGCCCTTTAAACTAGAGCGTCTAAACCTACTTTTCAATTCCGGCCTCAGCAGAGTAGCAGAAGAAGCCACATTCATCCAGGAACTTGTTGATCTGTGGTTTCAGCACAGTGGAGAGTTTCTCCGTCTTCCCTCCCTTCACCATTTGGTGGTAGTCAAAGTTGACCATCTTCACAGAGGTTGCATGCTCTGAGGCTTTCAGGTGACTCTTTATGAACCCAAATGGACATGTGTGAGCCAAAACTTACACAAATAATATTCAAAACACAAAATTAAAAACACAGTGATAGGAAAAAAAAAACAAAGCAGCATCCAGAACCTCAACTACAATGCATCATATTGTATATTAATATAATATATTCATATAATATAATGCTAGTTTACTTTATGAATTAGATTAAATTACATTGCAGCAAATATCTAAATAAAAAACAACTAATTATACTAATATAATTAGTAGATTTTATATGCAGATTTCAGTAAAGCTGCATTTGATAATGTTGTACTGTTAAAAGTACCATATAAATAAAAAGGAATAGAATTTAATGATAGGATCTGGAGAGTAATTCAGGAAAAGCAGTAACTAACCTGGAACGCTTTGCTGAGCATGTGCTCCCCCTCCTTCATGCCTAGCAGGTTAATGATCAGCTGCTTACCATAGAGCCTCCTCAGAGCTGTAAGATGCCTGCAAAGACGACATGACCAGAAACAATTCGACATGTGCATTTACAGCATGTGCTGTTAGGAACAGCCCAGTAGTAAAAAGAGAAATTATGAGTCTATCACTTTCTGATGGACCTCTTGGGGCATGATCAAGAAACATTTATTTCAGTGGAATGACAATTAGGAAATGGTGGGAATAATGAGTATATTGTTGGACAAATCGAAAATGGATGTGGTAATAAAACTAAGTGATACCGCAGAGAAGTTTGGAATGAAGGATAAGGGAACAAATGAATGAAACCCCCACGCCATCCCCCCATCACCCTCGCCCCTCCTCAATCAGAACGAGTGAAGCTAGAAGCAAAGCTGCTTGTCGCCTGTATGATCATCGTTTAAGAAAAAGTAGAGGACAAACAGGACAAATTATTCCTTCTTTAAAATGGTCGTGCAAGGTCAAAAAGAATGGGGCTTAGTGTATGTCTTTAACTTAAATCATGTTCTGCCATTAGAGTCTACAACTACAGCCATAAACTCTTAACTATTAAAGGAGGAAAAACATGGGCTGATCTCATGTCCATGGCTGCCCAGTTTTTGAACAACTGGAGTGTCTTATGTTTTATTAGTTTAATCACTGTTATAGCAGGGTCCCCGGAGGACTAGTGGTTAGGCCTCGGTGCTTTCTCTTCTGCGGCCAGGGAACCAAACCCCAGCCACCGGGGTTGCACATGACAGTGCACTCCCAGTACTGGTCCCAAGCCCAGATAAAATCGGGGAGTGCTGCGTCAGGAAGGGCATCCAGAGTAGAAAAAAATAACAACAAGCAAAAAATCTGTGCCAAATCAAATATGCGGACCAAGGATCCAAGGACCAAGCAGCCGAAAGACGAACAACAATCACTGTTATAGCAATTAAATAAGAAAACATGCACGTTTATGGAACTTATTAAGGCATTAAGCATATAGATAAGACTCTAGGTAAAACATAAATATGTAGTGTGCTAAAGTGCATAACTAGAGTAATATAGATTTTGCCCTTTTCTCTTTTCGCTTAGATCAAGATAAAAATATTTCTCAACAGTTCTCAATTCACTATTAATAACTTTTTATAACGTTTAATTATAAACATTTCTTGACTCATTTATATATATATATATATATTCCTTGGTTAGATTTTTGAAGTTTCCAAATATTTTAAATACCTTGGTTTTGGTTATTTAAACACGTTGGGTGTTCAAAAACTTCTGACTGCCAGTGTAAGTTACAGTCTAAAGTTATGCTTCTCCTTATTGGTGGAAAATCCTGAAGGACTTTTTTCCCTCATTTGACATTGACAGCACAATGATGTCATCGAGTGTCTGCGCTGCAGTGTTCCAGCAGGGAGCAGCATGTGTTAATTACCTCTCAAAAGCCGGTGCGTTGGCCTCAAATCCACGGGACAGCTTGACGCGGTGGGAACCAACCTTTAGATATGGAGGAAGCAGACAAAGAGGCATATCACACATACCGTGTTAATAAGGAAGATAAAAAGGCATAGTAAAATAAGACAGGAAAGACAGAAACAAAAGAAAGTCNTTTTTTTAAAGCGAAAGAGACACATTCACCATTTCACCAGCTTGCTGTATGTCAGCCTTAAAATGCCAAAAGAGACAAAGCACATATCATAATTTACACCAACATACACACAACATCCGTTTATCTGATTTCCCATTTAGAAAGGTCACAACTGCTTCTCTTCCCGAAAATACTTAAATGAAACAATGCTCCCACAACCAAAACAAAACTGCATGACATTAATTATTTAAAAACAGCTCCCTGTTACTAATTACTGTTTTCAGTCTTAAGTCTGCTGCGTTTTGTAAACTAAACCACTGTCGCATTTGGTCACATGGTCAAAGCTACCTGAGAACCTTCAGCAACACCACCGCTGCTACCGTTACTACGACCAGTGAAAAGCCTAACACTTGACTGCGCAACAGCATACCTAATCGACACGTACATCACGGTAAACCTAGCCTTTAGAGACAGTATCAGGCTCAGACGGATGAATCTTCTTCTTCTTATCTTCTGTCTGCCAGTTATTCAAAACATTAAAAGTGCGACATGGTGTGCTTTAAGACAATCTGGCCTTTGCTCTGTGTAAAAATCTGTCACGTCAGTCAACATACAGTAACTCATTCACTCGTCGCTCATTCAACATTCATGACATGAAACACACGAGCTGTCAACACAGCCCGGCACTCACTTCCAGATACCTCCTCCTATCTAAAGCCAGGCGAGAATAAATCATTTATTATTTACATGATTAGATATATAGTGTAAAGTTGCAAATAATAATTCGATATAAAAACAAAATAAATGGAATTAATTAAATGTGGCCAAAAAACCCCAACATAAATGTGTGTGTGAAATGCCAGGGAACACTTCTGTTTTTATTTTTATTAGATTCAAAAATATATATTTTTTTCTTTTGAATCACCTACATTTTTAGTTTTAGTAAAAAACACGGTTATAGGTTCAAGCCATTATTTATGCTCCGTTGCTAACAGTAAACAAGTAGTAACTGACGGGTTAATGAAGCGTGTCATTTATTTGTATCTACTAATAATTAAACTCTACGAGTGGATAAAAGCAGTGGTTCTCAAAGTAGGGGCTGTTTTTTTATTTTTTTTTATTTAGTTACAATCTACCATTATCAGATTTACTGTAAGAGTTCTTATAGTTAAGATGTTTGACTTGTCCATCAATAACTCTGTAAGAAAACAAGCAGACGCATAAATAATGTTAATGTGAATCTAATGTGTTCTGCAGGTGGAAAGTTCAGGAACAAAAAAAGCTCTACAGGTTTAATAAATAGACAAAACAAAGATAATAGACAAAACACAGGCTCTGTGGAATTTATCTTACTATTAAAGCGGTCCCTGGCTGCAAAAGGTTTGAGATAGAAGTACAAAATGTCTACGACCACGAATAGCTGTATAACATGACGTCAGCGTCACACAGGTTTCTCCAATCAATAGCTGAAATTGATCTGGTACCAGTCCTCGCTGTGGAGGAGGAACGGTTTGTGTGTGTGTGTGTGTGTGTGTGTGTACACACGAGTGAATGCATGAGAGGGGGAGAACGATCACGACACAGTTCACATCCCGCTGCACACGGTCCTCACTGATTCCTCTCTGCTACTGTAAACAACTTAATGACACTTCATTACACACTCCCTAAACAAACCTAAGAACTAAACTCCAGACAATATACAGTAGTGATGTCTCTAAAAAAATGGTCTATGTGGACAGTATAAAGTATAATTATAAAATGTAACAGGCTTAACAGCCAAAAAAATACTTACAGTCAACTTTGGAATTATTAGCAAGCTTCAAGAGAACGGTCATTATGAAAAATAACTGGACACACAGTGATTCACTTTCCATTCAAGCAATAGGAGAAAGAGCGAAAGCAAAAATAAATACCGTAAGAACCTTTTTTTCCCTCAAAAACTTAAGTGGCAGAATTATTGGAGAACTAGATAATACTAGAGAATATTTTAAAAATGCTAATAAACGGTCATCCTTTGAAAAAAAAAGAAGATTGCTCTTAATCTTCAGGAGCTAAGTTACTTCTGACCGAATAAAAACTCATCCATCCCCAGGGAGGTGAAAAAAAAAAGTGAAATGTTCTGCATGAAGGTCCAAGATCCCTCTACAACTGTCTGCCATCTTGTTAGACGCTACATGAAGAGGCTCAATGCTTTTATTTTCTTCACAAGCGTCTTTTCCAAATTGCCAGGGTGCCAAAAATTTCAAAGGAAAAAAAAAAAAAGTATTACTTAGTAAAAATAAAATTGTACTTCATTCCCCTGTGTTAAATCTCAAAACGTCACTCATTGGAAGTGTTGTGTGTCGTCATTCATTTTCACGACAGGTGCCAATAATACTGTGCGTGGCTGTATGAGATTACAGTGCGATCATCAAACACGACTACTATTACCGAGCGCGCTTTGTGTTGGGTGAACACGGTGACTGGTATGGACTGGGTGTTAGTTTACCATTGTCATTTAGCAGGACTTTTCAACCTACCCGTAAGTCTCTGTGCAGGTCTCTGCCATAAATATTTAACCCTATCTTAGCAGCTACATCCAAAGCATCTCAGGTTACTCTCAGATTCTTGGGGAAAACACGTCAGAACCTTGCTTCTGTATGTCTGATATTATAAACGATGGCCCTAGAAAGGATCAGCATGGAGCAAAAGAAAAGCAGAAGCAAAAGATGCCCTCCACAAATCCCCACTGAAATGGCACATGTAAAGCCATGACCTCTGTTCAATGTCAGTGGAAAGGCTTTATGTGTTAACATTTTAAGATAGGATGCTTAGTACTTTTAACCCGATCTGGATGCTTTCCCAGTAATACCTGGTCCAATTATGAACAGCTTATTATTTTTTAAACCACTGACATTGCACAAAAGTGACAGCTTAAAAAAGACCATCCACCAAATCGGATGCGGAACTGAGCCTTGCAAATACCAGTTTGTGTTTTGTGTCCTTCTTGATTGTGCCTGAATGGCGGCTTTGATTCAGATGTGACAAAATTCCCTGGACAGAATTATTCCAACAACATGAACAAGGTGGTCAGCAGCTGCTAGTGTAGGAGTGCTGACTCAGTGACCTTTACTGAATCCATTCAGGAGTAGACGATCACCCTGAAATGCCACTTCTAGTGGAATATGACACGCCAAACTACAGCCACGCAAATTGTCCATGCACTTACCTGGATACCTGGCTGCTCCCAGAACAACGGTATAGATCCTCGGATTTGAATGAAAGAAGAGACTTTGTCATCGAGGAAAATAACCTGGGGGCAACACAAACAATTTGCAGATCATTATAAATGAATATACTGTATATACACTCTTGCTAATGACCGGCTTTAGAAATAAGATGTTAAAATCCACTACAAAATCAAAACAGCCCACCTGCTCGGTCTCCACGAAGTTGGCCACCTGGCCATCGTCGTTGGTGCCACGCACATTGAAGCGTGTGCCTGCCCTCTCAGAGCTGAGGCGAGAGATGACACAGGCTTTGGCCTGCTTGTGGCCAGCGTAGATGGTGCGGATCTCCACTCCACCACACATGAGCCTCAACAGCCAGTCATCACAGTTCACACCATAATGCTTCAGGTGCAGGTGCAGGGATTGATTCCTGATTCAGCCCAACAAAATATATAATCACTAATACACCTAAATAAAATTACCCTCCAAAAGTACAGGAACGGCAAGGCCAATTATTTTGTTTTTTGCTATACCCTGAAGACATTTGGGTTTGAGATTAAAGGGTGAATATGAGATCATAGATCAGAATTCAGCTTTCATTTCCTGATATTCACATCTAGATGTGTTAAACAACTTAGAACATGGCACATTTGGTATCAGACCACCCAAATCTTTGGGTGAGCAAAAGTATAGGAACGCATAACCTTAAAGTACATTAAAGTAAATAACACTTGGCCTTGCTGCTCCAACACTTTCATTAGGGGACTATATACAGACTCACTTTAATGTGAAAATAAATAAAACAAACAAACAATTAATATTCAAGGTTTTAGAGCATATGTCTTCTGATTTCACTAATGAATCACTAAGATTAAGTTAGTGAACAGCACTTTGTTTAGTGAACAAGCTTTGTGTATTTGACTGTGAAACAATTCTCTCATGCAGTGCTCAGTAAGCCAGGAAGTGATGCACTGATGCCAGCGAGTTCACTTTAGGTTAGTGTAAAAAAGGAAAAGAATTAATCTCTTGAAACAGACGTCCGTCACGAAAGACGTCTGTTCATGAACTCGTTCTACCCCGTACTTGTCCTTTTATCGTATGCAGCACTTCTAAATGGCTATTTCTGTATGATACTAGTGTTAAAACAGTTTGTGGCGCTAACAGAAAAAAGAGACCCTGGCTCTAATTCAAAAGAGAGCCTGGACTTTATCTACAAAGGTGTGGTGGAAAAAGTTGCCCAACTAATCTACCAGAACATGCAAATACAAACCACACCCAGGACACCATTTAAATATTGTAAGAGCATTCTCGGTACTCTTCAAGCCAATGCACCTGGGTTGTTTTTTTTTTTTAAACACAGCTAAGATTTCAAGCTTTATTTCCAGTCCAGAATGCTGCTGAACTCACCAGAAGAAACGATTGTCTGAAGTGTCTTCTCGGATCCTGCGGTGTGCATTCAGACTCAGGTCCATACTCACTCCAGTGGAGGACCAGGCGAAATAAAAGTTGCCAGAGTTTAGAACCTTTCGCACCTCAGCAATCCTGTCCTCATCTGACGGATCGTTCTTCAGGGAGATGAAGTCTGTGGCCGTGACCCTGAACACTTCTGAATCCTGCACTTTCCCCACCGAACTGCACCCGGTCACTAACACCAAACTGTGCAGCATGGAGTCTCCTAATGGTATTTAAAAATAAATAAATAAATAAATAAAACCCCAGAAAGGAAACAGTTTTGTTGCCAGTCAACATCAAGAAAATATGCACAGCCAACTCCAGCATCACTAAGCGTCACTGAATTATAATTAGAAATTGGAATGAATGCAGTAAAGTAATAATACACTATGAACTTTCTTATGAATAATAGCTTCTGCATTTTTTTGTCTGTCTTATCTAATCTCCCATGAAGCCCACTGATCTACTGGCGTCCTTATAATAAAGACAGAGATGAAAAAAAATCTATAAAAACTGACCACTCTCTGTGGTTCAACTCCAAAAATGAAAAATAAATAACTAAATAAAATTGTCCAGTGCATCCACGAGACTCTCCTCACTCACCAAGGTTAAGACGAAGAACCCCAAGAATGCCATAAGCATCCAGCATCTTGGTGTATGTGTTCTTGACAGCTTCCTTCTCTGCAGCCGCTGAAAATGAACAGCAATATGACACCAGGGACTTTGACAATTACAGGTCACAGTCTTGAATAACAAACACAAACCTACATGTTTTAAATCATTACTACAACAGTGTCAACATTACAGTCCATATTACTCATCTAGGGATTATATTTGATGCCAAAAATCTTTCAATGCATATCTGCTCGTAATGCAAGAACTAGATTATAGTAAAGAAAACTGTATGTCCTAGAGAAACATTCAGAGTCTGTGCTTAAGCATTCTCTTACACAGAACAGCCACAGCTCCGGACTCAAACATCAAGCATTCTTCACGATTTCTTGTTTCTACAATCACGCTGTAAGGTGGGTCCAGCTTGTGAAAAACGCGATATCCTTTACTGAACGCCATGGCTGATGGTTGACACAACTGGATTCAAACCTGTTAATCAGACACAGTGGAATTTGAGACGGAATGGATGAGATCTTATCAAAACAATGGCTGACATCTTTTCAAACATATCCGTTCTTCAGACGCCCTTTAAACAAAATCATCAAATCATCGAGCATTACTCCAAATATTTTGACGTATGAGATTTAACATGATCGACACAGATGGATTTATTTATTTATTTGTATATA
>CM074961.1:8165931-8178096 GCA_037577455.1 Pangasius macronema
AAGATAGGGATAGGTGGAGAGTGATGATTCGCTGTGGCAACCCCTGAAGGGAAAAGCCGAAAGAAGAAGAAGAAGATTATTATTATTATGAACCAGGACAAGAACTCTGTGGGTTTGTAACAGTCACTGGAATGCTTAGCAACAGCATACAAAAATGGTATAAGCAGCAGAGAAGCCGATCATAGGCCTATATTTAATCAGTATTTAAAAAGTTTTGTGGATCCACTGCCTGTTTTTTTTTGTTTGTTTTTTACAAAAGATGGTAAAACATGATCCTTAGTCATGCCTGTATGATAGACCAGAATAATAATATTATGCAAATAATCCATTAGCCCATTAGTTCGTTTAATTTCAAATGCACCTTATGACATCTTGGTTCAGCATAAATAATAACCACCAAATAAACCAGCTACAGGTCTTCATCTCTCACATTGACAATTTTTTATTTGGCCCCACTGTGATAGATTGACTGACAGGTGTCCCCGCCCCCATGGGCTGACTGACAGGTGTCCCTGCCCCCATGGGCTGACTGACAGGTGTCCCCGCCCCCATGGGCTGACTGACAGGTGGCCCCACGCCCTGAGCTTACTGACAGGTGTCCCCGGCTCCCTGGGATGACTGACAGGTATCCCCACACCAATCGGCTGACTGACAGGTGTCCCTGCCCCCATGGACTGACTGAGAGGTGGCCAAGCCCCCATGGGCTGACTGACAGGTGTCCCTGCCCCCATGGGCTGACTGACAGGTGTCCCCACACCAATCGGCTGACTGACAGGTGTCCCCGTCCCCATGGGCTGACTGACAGGTGGCCAAGCCCCCATGGGCTGACTGACAGGTGTCCCCGCCCCCATGGGCTGACTGACAGGTGTCCCAACACCAATCGGCTGACTGACAGGTGGCCAAGCCCCCATGGGCTGACTGACAGGTGTCCCCGCTCCCATGGGCTGACTGACAGGTGTCCCCGTACCAATGGGCTGACTGACAGGTGTCCCCGTACCAATGGGCTGACTGACAGGTGGCAGATGTGCCAATTAGCACAGTAGAAAGTATGTTTTGCAACAAGCGGATGTTTGCGTTGGTGTCTATAATAATGTATATTTTGCAAATGCTTTACTGAAGAGAGTACATATATTTAAAACTTTGACATCATTATTGCACAATCACATAAAACATTCATGCAAATCAGTAAAATTCATTTAAATGTTTAAATATTATTTTTTTTTATTTAGCCCAATACAGCTCTTTAAAATAAAAAAGCCTCTGTTTCACAATGCTACATAACTAAAAGAGAAAAAATATAGTATTACAAAATACAATACAAATACAGTATAATACAAAATTATAATATTATAACAATATAGTAATATTGTTCACTATTTCTATGCTAAATTATTATTTATATTATTATATACCAGGTAGTAATTTAATCAAATTATTTACTTGCTATTGGCATTTTACACATGACATTTTCATTTTCGGTTGTGCCTCATTATACTTCCTCGCACCTCCGCCCGTCAGCTGTTAGCTGGTGATTAGGAGCCCGCGGTTTTTAACAGACTCATGCAAAGCAGGAGCAAAGGAGCGCTTCGTCCCGCCCATTAATGCGATTGGCCAATCCCGAAGCCACACAATGGGCGGGTTCAGGAGAATCGTCCAATCAGATACAAGATGCGCCGAAAACAGGAACTCCGAAAACACACGACTCTAAGTTTATAAGCAGTCAGACGCGCGATATGTTCTGTCATCAGACGTGTGTGGTAAAGCTTTTCTAGTATACTTGAAAGGTGTGTGTGTGTGTGTGTGTGTGTGGTACAAATAGGTAGCTAAAGATTATGTGATTAAGATTAGCGTGTTAATAATACAATACTACAGGAGTTGAATTCTGTAACATTAGTAGCTTTTGTGGTTTCGAATTTTAACGTAATGTGTGCATGGGACTTGGTGCTCTTTTTCTCTTGCAGGCAAAATGAAGGGTTTGTACTTGGTGGAGCCGGTGGTGGCTGTGTACGCGTTTGCCATTTTTATGGTGTTTCCTCTGGTGCAGCAGTATGTGTACCGCCGTCTGTGGCAGCAGATCACCAACACCTCCTACCCTGCAACAGACACTTCATCCCAGTGCGGCACGAACAGCAGCAACCACTCCAGCCAACATGATGTGAGTCTTTAGTCACACAAGGAGCATTTTCTTCCTTTGTCATAACGCAGGGTGTGCAGTGACATTTTATTAATGACATCTAAAATGTCATTGAATGACCGTTGGACCTAACGGTTATTTCATAACGTTTTAAATCAGTAAACAACTGTAAAAACATATTTACTCTAAAGTACTGTAATATCATACATAGTATAAAATAACACATAACCCAGTATGTTGATGCAGGATACGGCTGAGCTGAAGGGTGTTGCTCATAGATCCAGTCGAGGCAGTTTGGTGGTGCTGGGATTTGAATACATGACCTGCTTATCTGCAACTTGAAGCCGTAACCACTGAGCTACCATAACTAGCTTGTACTGATTCATTGGGATCTTTTATTGGCATTAATTCAGTGCTAGAAGTAGTTGAATCAATGCAAGGTAGTTGTGGTGGTGCTGTGGTGACTCGGTGGTTAAGGGTTCGCGTCACAGCTCAGAAGGGTGTGTGTTTAAATCCCAGTACTGCCAAGCTGTCATGGTTGGGCAAGAGTCGTAACCTTCAACTCAGCTGTGTCCTGCATCAGCCAAATGAGTAAGAGTGCTAAGGGTTATGTGTCATTTTATACAACATTAAGACGTTGCAATACTTTACTGTAAATGTATTTTATAATTGTTTACTGTAAATTTTACAGTACAACCCAAATTGCCAGTAAATTACTGTAAAATTTTCAGCAATTTGTTACAGTGTAGTTGTAAACCTTTTATAATGGTTAACTCATTATACTTTAAGGAAAAGTTCTCACTGAAACCCATTCAATATGTTTAGATTGAAATATTTGTGATGTGCTTTGTGATTCTGGTGTTAATGGGTAAGTTGATTTGATATTCTTGTTATTCCTGTGAGAAGTTAGGTCGTGTGACGCGCTGACATCACAGGGGGACATTGCTAGAGCAGCTACAGTGATGTTTAACCCTCTACTGCATGAATTATTAAATTTACATCAAAAATATTTTATGGATTTTTATTACTTTAATTAGTTCAAAAAATAAAAATATATTTAAAAAAAAAAAAGTAAAAAAAAATTTTAGGGGGGTAGTTTGTAAATTGTTGCCATATGGCAACAACGTGCAGTGGTGGAAAGTATCANTTTTATTTATTGAAATTCATGACTTACTATTATAACAAGCCCCCTTTTTCCAGTTACATAGAAAAAAGTCGTTTTTTCTTATTGTCTATACAAAAAAATAGAGATAAATTAATAGTTTCCATACGGCAACACCATGCAGTAAAGGGTTAATGGGAGAGCATTTTCCAGTGATATCAAATATAAGAGTTAACAGGCAGGTGTCACTGTTAGCTCCTAAAAACAAAATAGCAAGAGCTTCTTTTCTCACTGTTCCAGTGGCGTTCAGTGTCACGTTGATGAGAAATCCAGTGTACAGGTCTCAGGACACTGAGTAGCTGAGTTATGGCAGAGACTGATTGTTTTGATAGTTTTTGTACTGTCTTGTGCCGTCTGCACTTGATGTAAATATATGTAGTCTCCTGTAGTTCTGTGTTAGTTCTATGCAGCACCTTTGTCCTGGGGGAGCGTTGTTTGGTTTCACTAACTAGCTGTGTATGGTTGAAATGACAATAAAGCCACTTGACTTGACTCGACTCGACTCGGCTCGGTTAGTTAGCGATCTTTAAAACGACAAGCATGGCATGATGGCATTGACAGTGGTATTTTCATGAAAGCTGAAGCTTTGGACAAACTCTATAGACAAACTCAAAGACCAAAGCTCTGCTGCATCACTCTCTTTAGGCACTGATGAAATAAGGTCTTTGTTGCCAATATCAGCAGACAGTCAAACAGCATTGTGTGTAACGTAGGAAACCATTAAACAAACTGAAAACAGGCCAATTTGTCAAAGAAAAGTGATTAAACTAAAAAGTCAACTTGGAATTCCATTACAAAACAGATTTTGAACACCAAAGAAGATCACATGTTAATTATAAAGTCGATCAGGGTGGAGCAGCGTAGAGGCACATGGTGCAGGCTTTGTTAGACTTGTTCCAATCTCAGTACTTATGCCAAAATATTATTCATTTTTCTTCTAACTTCTGCATTCTGCTTCCTCTTTTCATGCTTATTTTTTCATGCACTGTGAAGGGCACCTTTGTGGTCGGCTTGCAGAAGTATTGCTTTTTGCTAGGGCTGGGCGATATTGCAAAAAAACCCCAAAAACTCGATTTTAAAAAAAATTATAAATGATTCTCGATTGTAATTCCATTTTTTGTTCTTACATAGTACAATTATAAATACATTTTTCAAAGTTTTTTTAATTATTAGAATGGACTTTGGAAAATGTAGAATTGTGAATATAGTAACAGCAACATCAGAAATAGACAACGTAAAACGTCTTACCTTTAAATGATTTATACTGTATATACAATTATAGTGACTATACAGTGCGCTGTTTGAGAAGGAAAATATATATCACTCGTCCGAGGTCGAAAACGGCATAATCGAGACTGGCAAATTACAGCTTAGGATGTAACGCAACATTATATTTTACATAAACCTGTTCATGTGACTGTTCAAACGTGTACCAATTCCATATCTCTCAAGTGATATTTGAACCCTTCTTTGCTACGAGCTCAGTCTTCTGCAAAGTGCTGCCTGTTTATCTAGGAGTTTTTTTGTTTTTAAATCTAAATGCACAGTGTTTGGGAGTAGCGCAGGCTTTAGCCATTAATCAGGTTAAGAAGGCATTTATGGATGTTTTAATTAAAAATGTTTTATATATATATATATATATATATATACATATACAAACATACATGTTCAATCTTGATTAGAACATTTTGAGAATTGTGAAAAACATTAATTTGAATGAACCAAATTAACCATGAAAATCCCCAGCCCTACTGTCTGACTCATGTATTTGCCCCCTAGGCTGATTTGCACAGTTTCCTCTTTGTGATTATTTGTTTTTCAGTTGCTGTACTTTTTGTATTTTCTCAGGAAGTGCAAAAAGCAGCCTCGCTGTTCTCCATGTACTCAGAACTTTTCTCCGTGATCCCCAGTCTCCTGGTGACCCTTGCCCTGGTGGCTTATAGCGACCAGCGTGGACGTAAAATCACCATCATTCTCCCTCTCATAGGATCTCTGGTCTACTGCTTGTGCTTCCTAGCAGTGTCCTTCTTTGAGCTTAACCTCTACCTTCTAATCGCAGCATCCTTATTCAGCTCCCTGTTTGGTGGCATAGGCACTATCCTGGGTGGCTGCTTCTCCTATGTGGCTGACTTGTGCGAGGATGGAAAGCAGAAGATGCTGCGCATGGCCGGGCTGGACATGATGCTCGGGCTTCTCTCTGGCGTGGCCTTAATCTCCACTGGCTACTTTATGCATGCCACGGGATTTAACTGGCCCCTTTTCACTGCCGCCATGTTCCATCTGATCAATCTGGTTTATGTGGTCTTTATTTTGGAGGAGAGTATGGTGACTGACAGCATGGCCTTTGCTGATACAAACACTCATACATTGCTGAAGCTTCCACTTAGGTTCTACAGCCTCTTTGCCCAGGGAAGCAGGAGGAGGAACTGCCTGCTCGTACTCTTGATTATCATCTTCTGCTCATTCAGCTTTGGGAACTTTGGAGGCCTGAGTTTGGTCACGCTTTACGAGCTGAATGAACCACTGTGCTGGAATGAGATCCTCATTGGCTATGGCTCGGCTCTCTCCACGGCTGTGTTTGCTGTCAGCTTCGTTGGTGTGTACGTGCTGTCCCGCTGCCTCTCGGACCTGACCATCATCTTCATTGGGATGCTGTCCGTTTTCATAGGGCTGGTGATGATGGCCTTCGTCAAGACCACACTTCTGATGTTTCTTGGTAAACTTTCCAATGAATTCATCACAGTATCTGCTTATGACTGCACACATTCAAACATAAAAAACTTTATTATGTAATTATTAATTTGACAGACAAATTTATTCAAACAAGTAAGAATGCAATCCAACTTGTATTCTGGCATATTTATAAGTCACATTGTATAAAGCACACAGTAGTGGCCATTTCCCAGGTGCAAATGGCTCTATAATAGCATGGCTATGACAGTAGTTCTGCTGCAAGGTTTATATCAAAGTGCTTGTCCTAATGTTACCGTTTCTACAGTAACAACTTACACAGGGGACTTGTATGACGGAACAGTCCACATAAATGGATTGAAAAACCATGTGTAATCATTGATATAGCGATATGGTTTTCTGTGCGGAGACATTTACTTAGCATTGTCTCCAGTGTCAGTGCTTTGTATGAGTCAGAGGTAAAACTGCAATTTGGTTTTCCAACACAGGAAAGTCTTCTAGATTTTAGAGGGTTTCTTGGTAACATGGCAAGCTGCATTTCTGTCTTGTTACCCTCAAGAGAGAGAAAAAAGAGAGTCTGGTGAGGGAACAGCACTTTATAGCTGTTATAACATAAGACTTGTTTTGCAGATGCCCTACCACATTAAACATACGTATAAATGAATAAATAGTATGCTGTGCTGTTCTTTAATTAATATTAATTTTATAATCCTTGTCAAATTTCTGTGATATTAGAGAAATAAAATGCTACAGGACATTATTGTTATTGGAAAACAACAGCAGTAATAATATATATATATATATATATATATATATATATATATATACTTTAGTTACTGTGTATTAACACACACATCAACATATACTGAGGTGCTGCAAAATCTAACCTTAGTTTCTTAAAAAGCAGTATATCTTAGTCAACATTCAAATAAAATACTTCCTCTGTTTTGAAATAGATGATAACAAGTAGGCTTGATGGCTTGGAGCAAAACAGGTCAATCTGTTAATTTTTACCCCGGCTCCTTTAATCCAGAAAACTTCCCACATGCAGATGGTTGTCAAAAGCAGCAGGAGAATGCTCATCAGCGATCGATCACTGTGTGTCAAAACTCACGTGGATTTACCCATATCTTATCTTTCAAGGACACGAATGTTTTTTTCTTCTGCTAAATGTGCTAAAGCACTGTACCTGCATGTTATAGGTATCCTAGAAACAGGTTGTATGTTGTGTTTCAGTTTAGTATGAAACACAAAGTACACCATTTGGCCAAAAGTATGTGGACATCTGACCATCACACCCATATGTGCGCATTCCAAATCCATGGGCATTAACATAGAGTTGGTCCCCCTTTCCTGTTATAATAACCTCCATTCTTCNGTGTTCATTGGGGTTGAGGTCAGGGCTCTGTGCAGGCTACTTGAGTTCTTCCACTCCAGCCTTGGCAAACCATGTGCATATGGACCTTGCTTTGTGTACAGGGGGCATTGTCATTGCTGGAACATGTTTGTGTCCGTTAGTGGCTTAGTGGTTAGCACTGTTGCCTCACAGCTCTGGGGCTGGGGATTCAAATCCTGCCCCCCCCCCATGTGAGTGGAGTTTGCATGTTCTCCATGTGCTTCGGGGGTCCCCCCCCCCAGTCCAAAGACATATTGATTGGCATTTCCAAATTGTCCGTAGTTGGGGGAAGAGTGTGATGGTCAGGTTTCCACAGACTTTTGAGTAGTTGTAAGATGATCTTATCAAAAAAAACAAAAATATTTTTGCATTTCTGTCAGAATTGTGTCCTTATTTTCTATCACATTTTGGTGACTTTTTTCAGCCCCCTGTAATAACAGTTATACGCCTGAGTGTCCAATTACTGTGCAGGCTTCCTTTCTTCAATTACTTTTCATCTCTCGATGCTTAGAGTACATTATTTACATACATTCATCTGTTACCACTGAAAGCATTTTTGATGATTGTCAGCATAACAAACAGCTCACAAAGACTATGGAACCAGCTGAGAATATGCTTACATGGACAATTAATGAATCAACACAGTGAAAATTAAATAAGGGACTGTATAGAAAGGCCAATATTCTCAAGGTTCACTCAAGGTTCTCTCAAGAACATTCACTCATGTGCGGTGATAATGACAATTACAAAAAAAGTTTGATATCTCAAGTTCTACACTTGAATCAATGGAATCCCAAGTGTTTTTCAGCTAAAACCCACCCAAACCTAGCAAAGTAAATGTTTCTTATGTAACTTTTTCATAAATGCTTAACTACAAAACACTACATGTTAGTTCTTTATATGCTTTAATTGTGGTTAAGTGATCTCTGCAAATTTGTAGATTGCAAATTTGATATGTACCTTGATGATGATAAACTAAAGTGTGTCAGTTTTGTTTTCTGTAGTGAGGATTCCCATGCTCCTGGCTATCATGCCATTTCCAGTCATGCGCTCCATGATGTCGAAGGCAGTCTCAAAGGCCGAGCAGGGTATGTTTACACACCTAAACCACTGTTTCACAACTGAAAGCTCTTACTCAGCCAAGTTTCTGTGTCATAAGTGCTCTCATTGTCATTCCTGTTGTTTCAGAGGAATATCTCAAAAAATGACCATGCAGTTTTAAGTTTGCTTCTCCATTTTTGACACAAGAAATGAGATAGATAAAGTATATATGGGACTGTATGAAGTTTTGTTAAGAGCTAATTAATACAATTTTGCAGAGGTTCCCAATCCCAGTCTCAGAGGCCGCATGTTCTCTAACTTAGCACACCTTATTAAACTTCTCAGTTGCTTATCACACATTTATAGCGAGTTGTGTTAGTGTGTGTTAGTAGTCAGTATCCTCAGGACTGGATCCTGAATGGATCACTAGTATTAGTAATTATTTGTGCATTATCTCTTGAATGATATGAGCATTGCGAGAAATGAAGGGTTAATATTTCTTTTTCTCCGCTTGTTTAAGGTGCACTCTTTGCCTGTGTGTCTGCTATTGATAACCTAACAACTACTGTGGCAAATGCAGCATTCAACAGCATCTATGCCGGCACAGTGGCCTGGTTCCCCGGCTTTGCCTTTCTCTTGGCTGGTGGATTCTGCCTCATTCCCATCAGTCTGCTGGGGTAAGTATGTGGGCATCTGGTTTTCTATAGGGCACAGAGGCATGGGGCAGTCGTGGCCTAATGGTTCGAGAGTCGGACTTGTAACCCGAAGGTGAACCTGAAGGTCGTGGGTTTGAGTCTCAGGTCCGGCAGGGATTGTAGGTGGGGGGAGTGAATGACCAGCGCTCTCTTCTACCCTCAATACCTCAATACCATGACTGAGGTGAGACCCTTGTGCAAGGCACCGAGCCCCCAGGGCTTCGCAGCAAAAAAAAAAGGCTGCCCACTGCACGGTATATGTGCACTTGGATTGGTTAAATGCAGAGCACAAATTCCGAGTATGGGCCACCACACTTGGCTACACGTCACTTCACAGCATGCATTCTGGTTGATTGGGTCAGTAAGTACAGGTGTGAACGTGGTCAAGTGCGTATTATGTTCTGATCACTCAAACCACATTTGGAGGTGGTCAGGTAGCCAAATCACATTTGTAGTGTGAACATGAATGTGTCTCTATGCGTCCCAGACAGCAACGAAAGACGAACTAATCCACTGCGTCATTGCCCTATCTGGAAATCATTGTGAGACTGTTTGGAAATCGTGTTTAACTGATGAACTTCTAACTGATGAACTTCTAGTGCTCAGCATTCTGCGGGGCCGTTTAGCTAAAACAGCAGAAACAAAAGCAACTGCTTTTCAACTGCTTTCATCATCTCATCTGCTATTCATTTCTAAGTTTTGTTAGAAGATTATGAGAGCAGAGCGTTTGAAATGGCCAATACATGTATATAAAATACGTTTCACGGGACATTTCTGCTTGAAAACAAATGCAGTGTAAGGCTGCAAAATTTTTTATTTTCCTATTGCGGCTTGTCCTGAAACGTATCATTCCTCTTATAACACAGCAATTTGTGAAAGATTCAAAATTTTAAGTTATTAATTAATTTAATATGGAATGTCCATGAGACAAGTTCCAATTCTCACTTATATTATAAAGTTTTTCCCTCATCAGTCTCCCTTTTTCCCTCTCTCTCTTGAAGTTAATAGGACAAAAATACTGTAGGACTTTGCACTTTCCAGTGTCATGTCATGTTACCAATACCCAGAAAGTGCAAAGTCCTCTGTCCTGAAGATTTTCCCATGGCAGAAAAAGTACACTAAAATACTGACACAGAAGACTCCTTCCATGGATGTTAAACACCTCCTTACGGAAAGCTGTACTGTCTGAAAGATTATATGTTTTTCTTTGAAAACAGATAAAAAAAAAACCTGGTTATTAGCCTTAGATTATGTAGATCATCTGCCATAGTCCCAGTGAATTATTTGTTACTATAGAAACTACAACATATTAGAAAGCATGTATTCATATAAACATATAAGGTAAATTAAAGCTGGCTATTGTCAGAACCATTAATCAACACCTTCAGACTAGTCACATTAGAGAATTCAACAGCACTGTGGTGTAAGCGACAGTAAAGGCTTTCGTCTTCATTTTTCTTTGGAAAAGGCTTATGTTTTTTTTTTTTTAGAACTAGGGGTAGTTTTTTTTATTTATTGTTATGCTGAGTAAAAAAAATGGACTGAGTCACAGTTAAACACCACTGTTTTGATCTTCCATGAGTTTGCTAGATAGATACTTCCTCATTTAAGTAATGAGTAATTATTTTCAAGAAAGGTTATTAATTATGATCTTTTCCAAGTACACTGTGTGTAAAAGCATGTGTAGTGCATCTGTCAAGTGCACCATATTCATACATTTGTAATCTCTTACATTTCAAATGTCCATAAGTCCAAAAATAAAGCTGGTTTGTATGAGGCTTGATCAGTAGTACTGTAGTGTAATCTACCCTGATTTACATTCACACTGACAGGCTTTAGCAGCTACCCTTATCCAGAGCTACGTACAGAAGATTTATGCTATCAGACTCAGAATAACATAAGCTAACATATATAACTGACATAACCATGTCATAACTGCCATTACAGATGCCGTATACTGTCATGAGTGGTCATGGACAGTTGTATAGCAGTTCAATCGTGACATGTTGTTGTTCGGTAAATGTGTATTCTGTTTAGCGCACCAGTTGTGATTTCTAGTATGTGATCCTTTGCATAATGTCCAACAAAGTGTCCTAAAAAACAATGATACAAAGGTCAAGGTGAAGTGAAAAATGCAAACAGCCACAGGCTTTCAACATGTTTTACTTCCTCATAACTGAAATAGCATGCCAAATTTCCGCATACCCAATTATTAGGTTACAACAGCTGTTACCATGGTAACATGTCATGCATATGTCGCTGTAATCCTGACTGCATACGGTCATGATGGTTGTGTCAGTGTTACGATGCAAGTTTCTTATTACCACCACAATAGAAACAAAAGTGACAAATGCGGGTATTTCCCCTTAATTTTACACAAGAATTTTCCATATGTCATTGGGTTCTGCTGGGAAATGAAGCCTAGCCGTTAGCCACACAATCACCATGTGACAGATTATTATTATTGGTTAATTGTGAAACTAGTAGCTGGAGAAGTAGCTTCAGTTCAGTTTTATTTGTATAGCACTTTTAACAATAGACATCGTCACTAAGCAGCTTTACAAATGTGGAAAATTGCGCATTTATAGAGATTTAGATTTTTAGATTTAGATCTGTGATAACTAAGTCAAAGGCAATAGTGGCAAAGAAAATCTCCCCGCGACAACATGACGAAGAAACGTTGAGAGGAACCCATCCTCTTCTGGATGACTCTTCTCAACTGTTTACTGTAAAGTCAACAGTACTCAGTGTGTGGAAAGCATGTTCAGTATTTTATACACTGAAAAAAAGATTCATTGGTTCAGCATGAACAAAAACATATCTGGGCCCGTGTTCACAAAGCAACCTTCCCAAGTTGCTCCTAATGACGAAATTCTAAGAAAATTCTCAGAATTATGATGTTTTCTTAGAATTTCCACTTAAATTTAGGACTAAATCTTAGTAAAGATAAAAATAATTCATGAAACATTTTAGCCCTAAAAACAGCTCCTAAGGTAAAAATTGTTAAGAGTAGAGAGGAGGACTTTTAAGAGTTTCTATAGCAGAG
>CM074961.1:8209177-8227381 GCA_037577455.1 Pangasius macronema
GAGCTCACCAGTGCTTTCTTTCTTTTTAAGAATGTACCCAACTGTTGATTTGGCCACACCTAAGGTTTTTGCTCTCTTATAGATTTATGTTGTTTTTCAACCTAATGATGGCCTCCTTCACTTGCACTGAGAACTCCTTGGACTTCATATTGGTAGCTCCAGTCGAACGGCTGCCAAATGCCAACTCAACACCTGATATCAACTCCAGACCTTCTATCTGCTTCATTTGTCTTGAAGTAATGAGGGAATGGACTGTACCTGCTCAATTAACTGAAAGTACTTTGCTTACAATGGCTGTAATTCCTAAACGGTAAATGCCATACTTTTGTGGAACCTCTAAAAATAAAGCTGAAAGTCTACACTTTCATCACATCTTGACTGTTTTATTTTAAGTCCATTGTGGTGGTGTATAAAGGCAAAATCACAAAAACTCTGTCATTGTCTAAATACTTCCAGACCTGACTGTATATATAAAATTGCCATCAGCTTGTTTTCCAAAGTTTTTCTGTGTATTTCCATTACATGGAATGTGGTTACAACAAAATGTCAGACACTGCTGAGAGCTTCTTGCCAGACTGGGAATCATGTTACCTGTCAATTCAGAAAACTCCCACTCTCCTGCTCTGTCCATAGATGATTTTGCACTCCTGTTCTGTCAATAGATAATTTTGAGTTCTAAAGACAAACAGTGATTCACAGTAAACTGCCTATCTGCCAAACTGTAAGTGTTAATTAAACACTGAGAAATGAGTTATTTGTGATCATTTGGATCAAACATCATTTCATTGACCAACATCACTACAAGCAAAATTACTTTATTTTAACCATTTTTTACCACTCTATAGGAGTTAATTCAACCTTTGGTAAATTCAACCTTTATCACTGCTGCTTGGTCACTTTGGTCACCCAGCATTGCTGGCTGTGATTTGGAAATAGAGAGGCTGCCATGATGGTGAGATGGAAACTAACTCCCTTTCCCCCCTTAGCAGCATAGTGAGTGACCTCATTGCTGCCTGTGATTTGAAGGAAGTGTATATCAGATAAAAGGACGTGACTGGATGGGACCTAGCCAGCTGATGCACTGATAATGTAAGAAGAGCACTCTTTCTCACAAAATGGTCCTGTAATTTTGTGGAAATTCACTGACACATTCACTGACACACGGGATGATATATATATATATGTGTGTGTGTGTGTGTGTGTGTGTGTGTGTGTGTGTGCGTGTGCGTGTATATGTATGACTCATCTTTATACAAGCTTGTAAATGTCCATTAAAAAAGTTGAACATACCTTATCTAAATGTTTCTATAGAAAACCAGACAAGCGCCATCATTAACTCCAACTGAAGCAGAACCAAATGACTTCACAGTGACCGAGTCATTTACGACTGCTGATACATTTGGACCAGAAAGACCGGCTGGACTGATATCGCTCCAATTCCTTGAAAATAGTCATGCCTTACATGAAAGCTTGCTAAAGACACTGAGACACTTTCTGAGACATACTGTGAGTCCCTGGATGTGAGTGGTTACAACTGACACAGAAAGGATATGAACGGGAATCAGATGGGTTTTACACCTCCATGTCAGTTATGTGAATAAATGTGAAGAGACAGGATCTCCCTAAATGTTAAAACTATAGTAACACAAGTCTTTCCATCCGTTAGCAGTGTTCTCCTGCCACAACAATATGATATATAAAGAACAAAACATGATGGAGTGGGCTGTTATAGGAAAGTAATCAGTGATGGTGTGGTTTGATGTGTTGCCACCCCCAAGCTGAAGACCACAAACATTTTTCTTCATTTATTAAACAACAATATATCAACAACAATACATTTTGTAATGCATTTACAGTTACATTTAATGCTGTGGAAAGTCCATCTAAAAAGATCTGTTATCACTTTCATTATAGCAGCTGTAAATAGTCACCAGCCTCTCTTTTTTCTCCTGTTGGCATCTTGGCATCTTACTAGAGAACTGCAAAGCCCTCCATCTTGAAGACTTTCATGTGTTGGAAAAAAAAAAAAAACTTACAGCTTTATTTTTGACTGTTACAAAGCGTGGACACTACAGACTCCTTCCAAAAATGCTACATCAGCTTCTCCTCACAGACAACTTCACCACATCAACAACTACACACATTTTCAACTGTTTATGTGCAGCATCTGCCTTACACGTTCTTGAGAAAGGATACTATATTAGAACAGGAGCATTAACATAAACCTATGATTTGAATTATTAGTACTGTCAGAGCTGCTATTATAGAAAAGCGATCAACACCTTCTGAGCCATTGTGGTGTAAATGAAATATAAAGTACACAAATATTAGGACCAATTCATGTCATTTTGGGGACATTTTGGGGTGTTTCTGTCACATTTGGCTAGAAATCCACCTCTGCTGTCTGTCTGAATATAAATAGGAATTATACTGTCTTTCATCTTTTCCTTAAAGAGTATTTCACAGCCCTTGCACACAAGCTGCACACCCTCCCTCCCTCCCTCCCTCCCTCCCTCCCTACGTTCTGGCCCAGTGAAGGCAGAATAAAGCTGACCTAAAATCCAGATTGATTAATGACCTTGCTGTTCCTGGTGCTTCTTAATTTCAGCTGAACACCACTCGAGCTTGAGCTTAAACCACAATGATGCTATATACATTAAATACAACCTTTATTTTATATTATTCAACAACTACACTTGTAAAATATTGTACACCATCATATATTAATGTACATTTTAGCATGGCAAAATCACTTGTGTTGAACTGACTCCTGCAAGGTCCATTCACACCATAGTGTCTTATGGTCAGATGAACACTTTAGATGTTCATTCCACAGAGAGTATTTTGCAGTGTTGAGTGCTATAGATTTATTTTAGGTCTAATACAAACTTCCCTTCTAAATTCCCTTCAGACAAAATAATTCAAAGAACAGAAATTAATTTAAACCAACAAAATTAGTTTTCACCGCCAGTCCAGCTTTCCTCAAGTAGTGAAAGTGGGTAAATGGTGTATGTTAAGATAATAGTGGGGGAAAAAAATCTAAATTATCAGTCATAATCTAATTATGTTCAAAACTGCAGATTGCATTTCCCCTTCTGAATGTGATATCTTTATGTAGAAACTTGATGATCACCCAACAGTTGTTCCTTAACTGAATCTTTCATACTCTCTGAGCAGCTTTTGGATCATTTCACTTGTAATATTCCGCTTTCATTCCTGACATATCTGTTAGCAGTCCTCAGGATGCTGCCCTTTTCTTTGTCTTTCTCTTTTTAACCCAAAAGGGTCATTTTTTTACTTCCTGTTTTTTTTTGTTGATGTTTTGGATTGCTGTCTTGTCACAGTATACACACTCAAATGAATTTTTTCCACTCAAACACAATAGTAGATGCTAACGGTACATTATTATTATTATTATTATTATTATTATTATTATTATTATTATGACTTAGGCTTGCGTTTGCAGTGCATTCAGCATCCTAGAGACTGCTAGAGACTATGCACTCCTTCTTGTCTGGCTCTTTGTCTTGAAAATCATTTCTTCGCGGCAGAGCATGGTGGCACCAAAGCTTAAGCAGAACAGCCTTTCTTCTTTTTTTCTGCTTCTCCTAGAGCAGCTCTTTTCTTTCTCTCCGCTCTCCCCCTCTTTTGTGTGGCTCCCCACGTGTCTAATACATTAGCGGCTCTAATCAGAGGGGGCGGGGCTTCGGCGCCGTGTCCGATTTCCCTGCGCGCTCGCGCTCCGCTGAATTAGACGCTCGTGCTGGACCGTTCTACGGAGGCGCCTGGTCAGGTTCCCTTTGATACGCGTGAAACCGGACGGGGCGTAGGACCCTGTGGCCTCTCTCTCTCCGGGGTGAAAAGACTCGGGGCTGTGCAGCCTGCGCGGCATTTACGCGCACCTGACGGGCGGCACGCCGGGCTGGAGATCCGATATCTGCGGCTGAAACGCAAGCGCGCTTTTGTGGAAACCTGGACTGGAAAACGAAGAGATCTGATGTGCTGTGATCATGGATTTTAGCCTGGATCTGTAAAAGCATTCGTTTTTTTTTTCTTGTTGGGGACACATCAGCATCCAAGCAAGGTTTGTGGAGGAACAACAGGACCACCAGCACGAGCCTCGATCCCATGCATGTAAGCAGATGCTTCATTCAATCATTCATTCTGCAATCTAGGCTACGATGCGCAGAAATGTGCAGCGGTTTGCTTTGACAGTGCATTAGAGGTCGCTTTATGCGCTTTACAGACGAGCAGACCTTGAGGTGTTGGTAGTGTCTTTCCCATTCATGCATTTCCAGCTCCATGCAGTCTAACCGTTTATCAGACTGGTAGGAGAGGCTTCATTCATCCCAGCATCTCTGAGACCTGCTTCACTCAGTGCAATAGCTAAAGCCCTTTAACACGCACGCGGCGAGCATCCATGCAAGTCCAGATGGACAGTAATGAGCACTGTATGTGTTCATTCATCCTTGGGCATTTTGCTTGGATTTGCTATAGGACTGGAGGAGAGCGGTATTGTGTGATAACGATCAGGACAGCAGCACTGATCTTTATAAAGGGATGAAACAGTTTAATGTGATCTCTTTCTTTGCACTTTGAGTATGTAACTTTAAAAACACCATTCATTCACACTCTTGTATGATAAATTAATAAAGTCAGGAGTCAGTTTTATATGCGCATACATTATGCAAAAAGACATTATAGACAGATCAATTATGCAAGTAGCTTAGCATGTTGATTTATAGTGAATTACTGGTCCATTAATATGTTAGCTTACAAGGATTTATAACATGACTGCACATGAATTTGATGAAGGGAATTTGAAGTTCGCATTCTTATCAAGTTCATTGTTTGTAGGGAAGTTTTACTCTGGTAGATTATTTTACCACATCTCACAGAGAGAGGGAGTCAGGCACAATATCCATCCCCAGGTAAACTTGGCCGTCCTCAGTGTAAGTGGTCAAGGAGCGATCCTTTTTCTTCTGAAGGGACTTGCCTGGAAAACTGACTCTCATCGTAACGAGAAACATATGGTCATTTTCTGACCGCATTACCATTTTTATGCCTTAGCGTGGGTCATAGCTACTGCTCGGCTATGCTGTGATGCCTCCTGAAGGGCCGTGGAAATCTTTCGTCTTGCGCACACACCTCACTGGGCCATTGATGACAGCTAACATTTAAGTTCCTTACTGAACTCAAGGGACAGTGTTAAATCGACTACAGTACTGTGTCTCAAAACTTCAGGTTCAGTGAAGAAAGAGCAACTCAAAAACAACTCAGATGTAAACAACATATGGAGTGCAAAAAGCTGTTTTAAACTCTGCAGAATATATATATATACACACACACACACACACACACACACACACACTAGATATATAGAATGGATGGTATGCCAGTCAATCACAGGACTCTATTCATACATACTTTCACAACTAGGGTAATTTAATGTTGTCAGTCCAACTGCTGGCTTGTTTTTGGGAAGCTGAAGGAAACCAGACAACCCAGAGAAAATCCACACAGACATGGGGAGAACATACACGGAAATCGCACATAGACAGGCTCTGGGGAGGCTGGTGCTGTAAGATAGCCGCCCCACTGGCTGCACCAACTGGTAGAAAATACTAACATGCATATTAATTCATTCATTCATCTTCAGTCACCTCTTAATCCCGGTCAGGGTCATGATAGATCCAAGCCTATGCAGGGAACGCTAAGTTCGGGAATACAGTCTGGTCAGGAAGCCAGTCTATCACACTAATATAAATATATATACTGATATCCAATGTTTTGAGAGTAGAGCAAAAACAAAGACTATCAGAGTCTAAATAAAATGTGAATCTTCTGGGGGTCTCAAGACTGGTCTAGTAGACATGATAATACAGCACACGTGAGAGGTCAGGAAGTATGGAGCACATGTGCATTCCCAGCGTGGGTTGCAGATCACAGAGCTATAAAATATAACAGTGCCCAGTAAGGGGCAGTCTGTTAGTACTGTTACCCGTCATCACTTGGATGCCGATCACAGAGCTGCTCTTATTAAGGACTGAAGGCTTTCAGTGTTGCTGGGACACACATACTAGCTTGAACCCCAGGATAGGGTGTGTTAGGATGGCAAGAGAATGACATTATCCCGCCATGCACGTTGCTTCACAAGCATCCTGATTACTCTTGTATTGGGACATTTGATGATTTTTCCTCCATTAGCTTAGTAACTTGTAGTCATCTGTTTGCAGGAGTAATCTGCTTCCGATGAAGAATGGAATTGGATGTGGAGTAAAAATAGGCTTCTCTGCTTTTATTTAACATTTTGCACTGCTTCGCATGTCAGTTCATATAAACAGGGCAAAAACAATATGAAAAAACCTTAAACTTTTCTTNGTCACCACTAATTCTGACTAATGTCTGAAAGACTCAATGTTAAATTTTAAATACTAATGTCAGGAAATGCAGCTACACACACACACACACACACACACACACACACACACACACACACACACACATTAGAATGAGTAACAGATGACAGGAGTGAGATCTACATCTGATCTTCTGCCTTAAGTAGCTGGAGGGAAACATTTATACAAGAATTACACAAGAAACTCCAAACCCTTCCCACTTGCTTACGGCATCCGTGAGATGTTCTGTTTCTTCTTTTCTTGATCATCAGTGTCTTACCACATGAACCAAAACAGTTCTGCAGTCTAACACTAAAAGCCTTCATGTCTGCGAATCATTCCATTTTAATCCGTTTCTCTCTATAGTGAGACTACGCTGCCAGCTTGCTGGCACACTAGCTAAAGCAAAGCTATTAGGTCTAAATGCTTCAGGATAATGTTGTTCTCCTGTAATTTCTTCATTCTGCTCATTAAACATTGTTAATATTAAACATAATAAGGTAATGGTAAATGGATAATAAGTTAATGGTGTATTCTTATTAAGTGTGATTTCAGTGACATTTGAAATTTGGCACGTTGGATTATGTTTTTGTTTGTCTTCAGCTAAGATACTGTGCATAGTAGTCTGTAATTAAAGGATGTCGGGCTCATATGTATACAGTAGAAGAAAACCTTATGTCCACTGAGGTTTGGTTGAAATGCTGAAATCTGTTGATCTGTAAGTATCAGGAGGGAGAGGTACTTTGAATTATAGGCAACGTGCATTAAAAGCCCAAATCAACTCAGGAAAAATGAAAGTCACAGGAGCCAATACTGGTTCGTCTAATCAACTACTCCATTAGGTAATGGAGCAAACTTCAGTTTAGTTAAATAGCTTTGAGCTGAGCGACTGACCTCGAGAAGAAAGCTGAGTGACTGGCTCTGGTAGTGTTTTGCTCCGGTAATGGGCACTGAACTCAAGCCTAACTCCAGGCAAATGGTCTGGAAACAGAATGCTTGGAGATAAGGCCTGAGTTTGCTCAAGTCCTGTGAACCTCTGCTGAGGCATAGTTCCTATTCATTTCCTATAGAGTAATGAATGTAGACTGCCCTGTGTGGAAGTTTTATTATAACCTTGTTACTTTAGGGTGAATATGTCAAGCGGTATTCAACTACAATTTTGTAAAGTTTCAGCTGCAAAAACTTCCTTGCTTACAGATGTTCGGATAAACAACTAGTTAAGTTACATTTTAATGCTTAACCATTAGTAACTTTACTTTAATGCAAGTAACTGACCAAGACAAGCTGAAGCAGATGATTTGCTACAGAAGCTACGATGGTTCATGTTTAAAACCTGATATATTTGCTTGACTATAGTCAGTTTTTCACACATTGAACAGTTCTGCTACAATATTTTTTGAGCTTGCTCAGCTATGGCCTTGACTTTGCTATGGCAAATCTGCTCTTTTAAATCAGTACAAAGACCAGCTTTTTCCACGGCTAGTAGTGAAGTTTAGTTTTGGAGGGTCTCTGGACATTTTTAGCTTTGGTATTAAAAAAACCAACAAAAAAAAAACAAACTCTCAGCTCTACAGTCAGGTCTAGACTGAGATTAATGAGACCCACCACCATATTATTCACATATTCCATTTTAATATCCTCCCATTACTCACATATTCTCTGGTACAGTCAGATTTCATTTTGCAAATGTGTGAAAAAACACATGCTTTTTTGGACTCAGTAGGCAATTCGGTATATTATCTTAGATACAATATTATGAACAAACTGTACCAGTCAAAGCATGTATGTTTTTCCCATTATAGATGAATACATATAGTAGCAAAATTCAAGTTTACTGAATGGACAACAAGGTAACTCTGAAACAAACGTGTTCACTTTTGAAATTTTGATCATTACAAGTATCGCTGAGCACCCAAAATTTCAGTCCAATTTCAACACATTAGGCAGGTCAGAAAATCAGAAAAAGGTGTGTGCTGAAGCTACTGCTGTATACTGTATCTAGAGAAAAAACAACCCACTGAACATTAGCAAGTCTGTAATATGAAGTATATCATGTTAAGCCAGTACCGCCATGGCCTGGGTTCGATTCCCCGACCCCAGCTACTGGGGTTGCACACGACAGTACCGGTCCAAAGCATGGATAAAAATTGGGGAGGGTTGTGTCAGGAAGGGGATCCGGCGTAAAAACTGTGCCAAATCAAATATGCGGAGCAGTGATCCGCTGTGGCGACCCCTAACGGGCTCAGCCGAAAGAAGAACAACATATGTTAAGCCAGTCATTTTTTTCCCTGTAATCTGAAATGCAATCTGACTGCAGCCTGTTTATACCTCCGAGAAACTGGGTCTGATCCAGACATCACTGCATTATTTCTAATAGCTGGAATGTGAACAGGGGACACAAGAACCTGATATACTACAATTCCTGTGTTTAACATCTTGACATCTCCAATAACCAGGCAGTCCTTGCTTGTTAATAATTCAGTGACCCCGTCTCTCTCGCTGTCTCTGTTTTCCTTTTAAGTTTTAAGTTTTATTTCTCAAGAGAGCATGCATCCCACCACAAGTGTGCAGGAATGGATCCAGTCCTGATCACAACATGGAAACCGCAGGTTGTTTTAGATTTGTCTCAGTCGCTCACTACTTAGTTATAAAGGCTCTCTCTCTCTCTCTCTCTCTCTCTCTCACACACACACACACACACACACACACACACACACACACACACACACACACACACACACACACACACACGGTGATACGATTGCTTCTGACAGGCAGGACAAATGTCTGCTGTCGTAATGCAATTAGTCTATTCAATATATATACTATTCAATAAATACTATACTAATACTATATTGAAGGGAGAAAACAAATGAGCTAAACAGCAACTATGCATTCATTCGTTACATGATTCAACTCTTAGAAAAATTGAATGATAAAAAACTATTCTGCCCAATTTTTGGTTTATTGACCAGCTTTCACTCTACAAAAATGTGTCCTAATACTTTTTTTGTGAAAGTTTGAATAGAAAGTGGAGTGCAATATGTGACAATAAGTGTGAGGAAATGTTTAATATACTGTGGTAACTTTCTTGGAGGCTAGTCAGCACTAAAACAAACACCATGTTTCACTCTTGGTTGATGCTTCACAGGTCTATTGGATAAAAGAATGATGTCAACATTCCAACATGGAATGTTGGAAGGACACTCAGCATTGGTGAAATATATTTATTGAAGTAGGTGAATTAAGAAATTAAAAGAAAGGGAGTGTAGAGCATCCAATCCAGTGATAACATAGGCAGTTCAGGTTTATAGTGAAAGCAAGTGGCCCACAGGAGCATGCGGTCTGGCATAAAATATGCATCACCTGCACTTGGTTGGGTCACTGCCTGAAACCCTTGCTTTGTTTCCTCTGGCCTTGCTTCCAGTTTGAAAGGGAAAAGTTGGAAGCCCTGGCATTTACAACTTTGCGTTTCTGTGGTTACAACACTTTTTCAAGAAATTTCATATCCCATTAAACCTGCTTCAGCAAGAGGCTGTAAAAAAGCAAACAAGTGAACGATATGTGTGTGTGTGTGTGTGTGTGTGTGTGATGTGTAGATAACTGTCCGTAAAAGTGTTACACCGCACTGTCGCTGGCGGTTTGCATCATTAGTATGTCTGTAAATCAAATTAAATCATGACATCATTCATTCACTTGACTCTAACAGAGTCTGTGGTTTTGTGTACATATCAGTAGGTAGCGTTTTCCACAGCCTGGTTGTATGTATGCCTTCTGTAAGTGGAGCTAGCCTGAGTCATGTTCTGCCACTTCTAAAGCTCCACCGGCCCTCCTGCAGTAGCATTTTAGGCCCATATTGATGATTTACTGTTAGGAAGTGTTTGCTGAAGTGCACAGAGGGTATTTATCCACTGAAAATCGCAGCATGTAACAGTGCCCAGAAGCATAATCTCTCCAGCATTTCTTTATTGCAATAAAGAAATTCTAAGGGAAGCATTTTGTTCTTGCCATGTGTTCAGTCAATGGGTTTTAGTTTACATGTTCTTATAGATAAGATACGGCTTTAAATTTGGTATTTTACTACTCTGTGGAGATGTGAGGTTCACATGCTTTAGTGCTTGGCATGCTCTTATTAAAAAGTCAGAAACAGGTCACACAAACACAAAAGCTTTCCAACCCTCCAGAACCTTAATTTCCAAATGATATTTCTGTTCATACAGACATTATATGTGAAATCAGGACAAGATCAGGTGGCCAAAAATGATGAACATACTTAGAAACCTCTACGCTAAGACAATGTTCAAATGTTTTATGTTCAAATGTTTTATTAATGGTCTAAACTTGTCTGGGCTTTCTGCACATATCACATCAGGTAAAAAAGGAGCCATTTAAACAAGCAAGACTACAAAAACGGTTGTAGGCTCTGAGTAATGGTGACTATAAAGATAGACAGTTTTATCCTGAAGATAGATAGTTTCATGGTCATATTTATTTTTATATGTTATTTATTACAAGTAAAATTAAATACAAATTAAATCTATAAATAGTGTGTGTTTCCTCCCACTTCCTAAAAACATGCCAGTAGGTGGACTGGCTGAGGTGATTTGCGCCTAGTGTGTGAATGAATGTGTATATAGTTGTCCTATCAAGGGTGTATCCCAGTCTCACGCCCAGTGTTCCTGGGATAGTCTCTGGATCCACTGCGACCCTGAACTGGATAAGCTGTGATTGAAATGCAGTAAACATAAAAAAAACATATTTCAGTTCAGGAAAACATGTACTCTTCAGAACTATATGTAGTAGGGATTGTCAGAATTTAACCATGAGGGTTTCGCAGGCCACTACACATATTTCCTCCAATAATCTACACACTATGTATATATAAAATGATAAGGCATGCTAAATGGACATCATTTTTGTGTTCTTCAGCTCAGTTGGAGTGCTACAGCTGCTGTCCCTGCTCAGAGCACTGAGTTGGATGTAAAAGGATCAGTCTCCATCCGTAAACGTTGTTGCTGGCTGGGACCCGTCTGCCACCTTTGCCCCAACACTAATTCTCTGATGACAGCTGGAAGGCTATATGCAGAAGCCTTAGGCTTTGTGCTTGTCCAAGTCGTAGACAGAGAATTGGGGTGCATTCCTTGCCCCCTCAGCTTTGGGATGTGAAAGTTACAATACACCATGTCAGCATTATGAAATGAGACCTCCTGGAAGACAGTATTTCAAGAGCAAAGCATTATTTTTTATTCATTTATTGTTAAAATGTATTTCACATATCATGGATTTAAGACAAAGAGCACTTTTAATGAATCATGCTGACTGAACTATCTAGAGTGATAATTACATAGAGATAGATCAGCTATACATGAATTTACATGATTACCATGGATCAGGTTAGGGATCAGTGAAATAGATGAAAATTTCAAATATTAAACCAACTAACAAATTTGAAGATATAAGGAGATGAGTGTGAACAAATTAGCTTTCTTCTCAACTTCATCAGCTGTGTTACAACTGCTAAGGATTAATGTGTAAACATTTTACATTTGTATGTTCTTTACTGAACTATATAATGTCTATTATCCCGATCCTGGATTCTCACTGATTTCCTTTTAATAATACAGCATACAATACTTATAAAGTATGGTCAGTATGGGACATAAGAATAAAAGAAGATGCTAAAGGAAATATCATGTATCACAAAAATCTATATGTCTTTAAGACATACTAAATACCACACAAATCCTGATCCCCAGCTGTTCTGAGATGGCAAATGAAGTGCTGAAGTGCTGCCATGTAGCTGTGCAGCGAACAGAAAAGGCCCCCCACTGCTAGTTTTCCTCAGACGCCCTTGTCAATCAGTTAGTCTGGTCTGTTTATATTATGTGATCGAGGGGCAGTTGGGACCCTGACATGTTTTAATAAGCTGTTAAATATAAGAATATATAAGAAAGAATGTTGAGGTAGTGTGGTAAATCGTGACTCTGGAGCCTATTTAACTTGGCTTCTATTGGTCTCTGTGTTTCCTCTGTGTCTGTTACATGCGTTAGGCAGAAAACTGAGGGCGCTGCAGTCCTAACCAGAGCCTGCAGGGGGTATCATTCCCTCAACTGCAACTTAACCCTCAATATTCCAATTCAACACAAAGCCTCATAATAGTGTCAAAGGGTATTTACTGTACCTGTACCTGTAGAATGGACACTTACAGTGTGTAGATTATCCTGTTGACTGTGAGCCTACAGATAAGGCCTTTTAATGAAATAAAAATGAAAATAAAATGTAAATAGTGTATAGCATGATCTTGTGATAATCAGTATGACAGACCTTCTGTATGTTCATGCCACACTGTGAATATATGTATACCCCTGAGAGTAGTTTAGTTCATTCTTTATCTTTCTTTACCTTTTGCTTACGTTCCTTGTTTACCACTAGAGGGAGTGTAAAATGATTCAAAGCTGAAAGTTTGAGGTCTAGACTTCTAGAGTTATAAAACAAAACTAAGAAAACAACAAACAGATTTAAATTTAGATTCAGGTTTACTTCATTCCCTTTTTCATTTTTGTGGCTTGTATAGATGCACATTCTAAAGGAGTACTGACAAAGACAAATTGTAGTCATGACCTGGGCACAAATGCAGTCTACAGTGATAGTCCAAGGCTTTTACCAGTATGGTTTGGAGAAGCTCACTTCCACTGACAAGTTGCATGCCTCCCCAGCATAGTGCAGGCTGAACTCTGGGGTTTGGCCACAGTTCCAGCCAAAACTGTAGAACTGTCTAATCTCTGTAATGTGTTTTTTTTAGTGCTAGATGAAATAGCATCTGTAAGTCTGGCCACCTTGGCTCTCAGTGTTCTGCATATATGACAGGAGTGGAGCCGTCAGCTCCAACACACAATCTTGCCTGCTGTTTGTGCTCTCTCTCTCTCTCTCTCTCTCTCTCTCTCTCTCTCTCTGTCATATTTTACCTTTACTTACATCTCCATTTTGGAGATGTTTACAGAACTAAAAGCTATTGAATTTTTTTGGATTGTGTTGCCCATATTCAGGGAACATTCCTCATGTTCACACTCCTGAATTAATGGTAGCATGGGGAGTTAGGTGAGCAAGCTTTCCCCATCACTCTGTAAACTATTCCTGAAACTATTTCTGAAAATCTGTGTTGCAATTCTGTCATGCATTCTGTATATAAAACCTATCAAAGTGGCTTTACATTTAAGCTATTGAAAATCTATTCATAAATCTAAAATTTAAAAAAAAAATCTAATATTTTAGTCTATATTTATTGAATTGTGGGTGTAGCTAAGGCGTGGCCAGGCACGACTAGCACCCTGGTAAGACATTATTATTCACTCACTTACTTTCAGTTACTGCTTTATGCTTATCAGGGTTGCGGTGGATCCGGAGCCAATGCCGGTAACATTGGGTGCAAAGTAGAGAATTCATCTAGGGTGGGACACCAGTACATTGCAGGGCAATATTCACACATATTCACAACTACTGGCAATTTAGCGTAACCAGTCCACCTATCTGCATGTTTTAGGACAGTGGGAGGAATCCCCGGGGAAACGGGGATGAAAGTGAATGAAAGTGACAGTACAGACAGTAACCTGAGCTCAGGACTGACCCTAGGACCCTGAAACTGGCAGGAACAAGCAAGTTTAGCTAGCTAACAGAGACGCGAACTATTCCCTGGCCCCACTAACCACAATGAACAAATGACCCAATGAACAAGAACACTGAATTTCTTCAGTTATTAGCTACAATTAGCTAATAATATTGACTTTGTAATGCTAGTGTACTTCATATGATGCAGCTTAATGTTATGTTTCAGTAGCAATGACTTTTTTGTAGTTTGCTTAGGTGTGTGCCTTTCATGCCCTGTGAGGATTCTACACAGGCCATGTAAAGAAAGGGTAGTCACATTATATAATTTCCTATGGATGCGGATTAGTATTTTGCCCCAGAATGGATTGCCACCTGAGTAAAGTCATTTGGTCTAACCTGGCCACCCCAGTGTAAAATGACTGGCTATGCAAAGCACACACACAGGACTCATCATTATATTATACATATATTCATTTATGTCAACTAGCAAAGAATGTATGTAATACCAGTAAGATATTGGATTTTTTGATATTATAGTTAAAACTGGGAGCGTGTAAGAATTGTGTTATGTTTTTAGAAGAACACTGTGTAGAATATTGACAAGAGAGCTGCTCTCTAATACAAATGTACTCTGCAGCAGTGATTCACACCAGACCACTCATGCATTCCAGTGCAACAACAGTGGTGGAATTTGACATGCGTCTGGTGTTTGAATGTGTTTTATTAGTGTGATTCCAGGCTGTGATCTGTTTTCTTTCTCTTCTCTTGCAGGTGTAAGAGAACTGTGCTGTGATGAAGTTATTCAGAGGCTCTGGGGACAATAGTTGGAGACTAAGAATGTTTCTGCTTGTTTTCTTGACTGTGGGATTGTTAACAGTAATGGTCAATGCAGATGCAACTGCAAGCATCCTGGAGTTACAGTTGGATGAAGAGCAGCCTGCAGGGACAATAGTGGGTGACATCAGTGCTGGATTACCACCTGGAGAAACGGCCTCCCTCTACTTCATCTCTGATCATGAGGGCACTAGTGTGGGAACTGATCTCCATATTGATGAGACCACTGGCATTATCAAGACTGCTCGGCGTCTGGACCGGGAAGAGAGAGACCATTATAGCTTTATAGCAGTTACCATGACCGGCCTAACAGTGAAGGTATCCATCACTGTGAATGACATTAATGATCACGCGCCAATGTTCCCCAAGAATAAGGCCTATTTGAAGATCCCTGAGCAGACTGCAGTGGGGACAAGGTTTTCCCTGGAGCCAGCCACTGATGCAGATAAAGATCAGCTCACCACTCAGGGATATGTCATCAAAGATGGAAATGTGGGGCAGGTGTTCAGACTTGAAACCAAGAGGGCAGCAAATAAGGTTCTTTACTTGGACCTGGTGGTCAATGGTGTCCTTGATCGAGAAAAGAGGGCTTCTTACTCTTTGGTTTTGGAGGCCTTTGATGGGGGATCTCCTAAAAAAACAGGGCAAATGACTCTGGATGTGGCAGTGCAGGATATTAATGACCATGCCCCTGTTTTTAATCAGAGCAGGTACCATGCCATTATCTCTGAAAGTCTCCCTCAAGGTAGCAATATCCTACAAGTGTTTGCCTCAGATGCAGATGAAGGTGACAATGGCCTTGTGCTTTATGAGATTAACCGCAGGCAAAGTGACCCTGATCGATACTTTGTCATTGACCCCCGTTCTGGGATTATCACACTCAACAAGCCTTTGGACTATGAAGTCAGAAAGGTCCATGAGCTTGTTGTACAAGCCAAAGACAATGCCAGCCACCCAGAGATCACTAATGCCTTTGTCACTATCCATGTTCGTGACTACAATGATAATCAGCCCACCATGACCATTATCTTCCTCAGTGAGGATGGGTCACCTCGAATATCTGAGGGAGCCCAGCCTGGGCAATATGTTGCCCGTATTTCGGTCTCAGACCCTGACTATGGTGAATATTCAAATGTCAATGTCTCTCTGGAAGGTGGGGATGGTAAGTTTGCCCTCACTACTAAGGACAGCATCATCTACCTTATCTGTGTGGACCAGGTTCTGGATCGTGAAGAAAGAGACTCGTATGATCTCCGGGTTATGGCTACAGATTCTGGCACCCCACCACTCCGAGCTGAATCCTCTTTTACCATCCAAGTCACAGATATCAATGATAACCCTCCTCTGTTTGATCAGCAGGCATACAAACAGACTATTCCAGAAGTGGTTTACCCAGGTAGCTTTGTGCTACAAGTAACAGCACGAGACAAAGACCAAGGCCCAAATGGTGATGTCCGCTACAGCATCCTGCCCAACAAGGGGACACATTCTAATTGGTTCACCATTGATGCTGTGACAGGTATTATCACCACAGCTACTGAGCTGGATTATGAGATAGATCCAAAAGCAAGTGTCAAGGTAGTGGCTACAGATGGTGGAAAGCCCCCTTTATCTTCTACTGCCGTGGTGGAAATCAGCCTACAGGATATTAATGACAACAAGCCAGTCTTTGGGAGTAGCTTCTATAATGCGTCCATCAAGGAGAACACAGCTGCAGGGACCTGTTTCCTTGAGGTGGGGAAAGTCCTATCATTGTTGCTAATATTGAAAGTACTTATGGTTAAAAGATATTTAGGTAATTGTGCTATGCTATCCATTGTAGCAAATCATTAGCATCCTATGTATACACAGTACATCTATATGGTTTTGGCAGTTTTTGTGATTAAAATAGATATGCTACATTTAGTCCAAGTTTTTTTAGGATACACGTTAATTATTACGTTGCATTATTCATAAGATATATTTTTACTTTACAAGCTGTATTTAAATAAGTCAAGTCGCAAAACAGCTGAGCAATCTTGGGAACCCAGTTCATTTTAGAATCCAGTTCTGAATTTACAGTGGATATAAAAAGTCTACACACCCCTGTTAAAATGGCGGTTTTCTGTGTAAAAAAAATGAAACCAAGATAAATCATGTCAGAACCTTTTCTACCTTTATTGTAAAATTGCAGCCTATAAATTACAAACATAAAAAACAATAAGAATCATTTTAGTGAAAAAATAAATAAATAAAAAATGCACAATAACCTGGTTGTATAAGTGTGCACACCCTTAAAGTAATCCTTTAAGAAGCACCTTTAAATTTTACCATGGCATTCAATCTTTTTGGGTAAGAGTTAATCAGTTTGGCACATCTTGACTTAGCAATATTTTGACATTCTTCCTTGCAAAAGCATTCTAACTCTGTCAAATTGGCTGGGCATCTCCTGTGAACAGGCCACCTACCCCATAGCCTAGACATGTGAAGAATATAAGAGATTGTTGTCACATGCAGAGAGTAACCAGTACTTGTCAGATATCCCTGCAGCTCCTTTACTGTTGCTGTAGGTCTCTTGGCAGCCTCCCTGGTAAGATTTTTTTATTGTCCTTTTGTAAGTTTTGGAGGGGTGTCCTGTTCTTGGTAATGTCACTGTGGTCCCTTATTTTCTCCACTTGTTGATGATGATCTTCACAGTGTTCCATGGTACATCTAATGTTTTGGAAATTATTTTAGACCCCTCTACTGATTGATACCTTTCAACAAGTGAGATACCATGCATTCTAAGCTCTTTGTGGACCATTGCTTCAGCAGTAAGATGAAACCAAGAAGATGTCAAGAAAATCCTACAGAAACAGCTGATCTTTATTTGGGGTTATTCAGAACAATTTCATTGATGACAGCTGTATGATAATTGCTGTTGAACATGAGATTGAATGTGATTGGTTCATTCTGGACACAGCCACATTCCCAATTATAAAAGAGTGTGCGCACATATGCAACCAGGTATTGCAACTTTTTTATTTTTCCTATTTTTCCCTAAAATGTTTCTGGTTGTTTTTCACTTAATTTATATCCATTGTAATTTCACATTGAGGATGGAAAAACTTCTGGCATGATTTATCTTGGCTTCATTTTTTTTCTTCACAATAACCTGCCATTTTAACAGGGATGTGTAGACTTTTTATATCCATTGTAAAAAAAAAAGGTATTCGAAAAGTATTATACAACAGTTAGTTCTGGTCAACTAACTTGACTGAACAAGTGGTGTTCCAAGAGTGTTGATATTTATTATAACAGCACTGGTGCATTTCACTATTTGTAACACAGCTATTCTGTGTTTGCTGCATAAAATTCCAAGTCTGTACTTTCCATGGCAACACGCAAT
>CM074961.1:8233823-8268309 GCA_037577455.1 Pangasius macronema
ACATTAACTGAAGCTCTTAATCTGTATCTGCATGATTTTGTGCTGCTGCCACATGATTGGCTGATTTGATAGATGTGCAGGTGTACAGTTGTTCCTAACAGGCAGGTGAGTGTATAACTGATGTATATTAAAATGGAAAAAAAAACATCCATTCTTCAATCACTTGTTTCTCATGTCTCTTACTTTAACATGCTGTAAGCTTTTTTCCATCAAAAAGCTTAGTTAAGTGAAATTTAATTACAAGGCTACTGCTCACTGCAGATGTAGCCAGCAATAATAAGAACTATATTGATTTAATGAACAAGTTGCGACATATGCTTTAATAAGGAGTGGTTAGCCCTAAACTTGGTTTGGATTACACGTGCAGCTGCAATGTGGGCCTGCTAATTTCTGATGCTTTTTATGACTTATGGTCATAGACTTTTTTTAATTATTAATTGTACTTCCCTTATGTACACACATGGTGGAAAGAAATCACATATGCATGCATATTTTCTATACCCATTTCTTTGGAGCTACCCTTGTCTCTGCACTTTCTTTATCTTTCACATACTGACACACAAAGTTTTCCATAAACTGTGGTTGGCTAAACCAATCCGCCTTCTGTAGACTGTCAGGCACCCAGAGTATTCCTATCATGCCCTGTCCAGCACAGACAGTAATTCCAACGTCTCTCTGGTGGTCTGTTCTCTGACTTTCATTCTTCCAACACACACACACACACACACACACACACACACACACACACACACACACACACACACACACACACACACACACACATGTTCTGCCAACTCCAAGCCAACCTCACTGACGTCTTCTGCTCTTCACCATATTACTGGTCCTCATGAAAAACACCACATACTCTCCCATCTTGCCACCAAATACCCAGTACTGATCTGAGGAGTTTGTTTTAAGTAAAAAGGACCTAATAGCTTGAATTCTCTTTGTTGTGGGAAGACAAGCCTACTGCCTTTTTCCAAACCATATGCTGAGTTGATTCATAGTTACTTGACCTGGATGAGGTCAGCTTGTTTGTGTTGGCATCTCTGAGTGGCTCTTAGATATAAATGTGAGTGCACACTTCCCCTTATTGAACTCTGGTCATTTTGCTCTGAAACTCCAAGCAGGTTAATAGGGCAAACAGCAAGTGTATGAGTGCAGTGAAAAGGTCTGTTCCATGAGAGATCATTTCAGCTTTGATGCTTGATAGCTCAGTGCCTGTACCAAGTACAGATGAACAGATGAATGGCTCTACTGAGTTTAACATTGAGAAACAACATCTCTCTGTGATCACAAGATTCTATGTAGAACCCTACAGCAGACCGTGTTTACCTATTAGAAATGGGTCCAAGTAAAATTCTTAAGGCTTACACTGTACTATTAGACAACTTTTGTCATCTGACGACTGCTCACACTACAAAACTCACTGTCTAGATGTGACAGTAAAAATTTACATTTATGGTATTTGGTAGACACCCTTATCCAGAGCGACTTACATTTACACAACTGAGCAGTTGAGAGCCTTGCTCAAGGGCCCAGCAGTGGCAGCTTGGTGGTGCTGGGGATTAAACTCATGACCTTCCAAGCAGTAGTCCAACATCTTAACCACTGAGCTACCACTGCCCTACTATATTGGAGGCGTGCTCACATTGTACAACACCTCAACTCTAGTCACCTCAGTCTGAAATGTTGGCAAGCAGGCAGTGCTCAGTGTGCAGATTTATATACTGAAACTTCAAAACAAAGAGATGAACCAAAAAATATAGACACGTATAGACACTTTTCAGTTAGCGCCGCTTTCATCACCTGGGATGCGTATGTGCTTTTCTGACAACATGTTTACAATAAAATAGAATAGAGTAGAATAGAATAGATTGACTTTTGGTTGTTTTACAAGTAAAATGAAATTAGGTTAGTATCTTCTGCTGTTTCAAGAATAGAGAATATTAAGGTAATGTAAACAATATAATACTGAATATAATAGAAATAATGTAGTTTGCTGTTGGATTAATAAAACGAGCTGTCACTGTAGCCTCCAGCATGGGAATGTAGTTAACAAACAATAACACCACACTGATAGCAACGTCACAAATAGGCATTTACTGATGGCTTTAATTAGGCTTCTGATGTGTATATCGTGGGAACAGATTGTGACACTGCTCACACTACACAAAGTCTAATTAAATTTTCTGACCTCAAAAAGTTGTTGTGACCTCTGACAGGTTGATTAAATGCATTTTTCAGGCATCATTTACTCCCTCACAAATTGTGATTTAATTGCGATTTACCTTCAGATTTACATGAGATTTAGTCTCAATGCAAAAAAAAAAAACTGTGAATAACAGTTAAATTGTTTGAAAATTATACAGTGTAAGCCCAACTTTAATTATCCACAGAACCCTTGAGGAAATTTAAGAGTGTTGAGTACAAAAAAATGAACAAAACTGGGAAGATTGCTAAAAGTCTTTCTCAGAGTGATTTCCTCTGTACCAGGGTCTTACAAGCTTTTTGGTGTTGCCTTTTCACTAATACAGTGACGTTTACAGAGGAATACAACACAGTAGGCTTTATATCCCTGTGTTGGCTTTCTCCTTTCTTTTCCCTCATATATTTCCAGAAACTAGAAAAGGGTCTTGTTGACCTCATGTCTCCTCAGGCTGATCAAATGAGTGAGTGATGCTGAAAAGCATTAGAAACAGGAGAAGAAAAAGTTCCAGTAGCTGGATTTGGACCGCATGTATTTGGCTCAACGTCTGACACCACTTACTGCCAACCTGGAAAGAAAGGGAAGTTTAATACATGCTCATTATTCCCTTTAAGGTGAAATTGTTTGCCTCTGATTTTAGTGGCAGCTCTTTAGATTGCATAACATGCCTGGCAGTTCCAAACCTTTGGGTGTTTAAGCTATAGTCTACCTCCTATGACTTATGTTTATATTTAATGGTCCACTGTTTACAATTGTTCCATTCAGCTCCACTATTCCTCCCTTATAGCTATCTGGCCAGAGTCTGTAACAACTAATGATTTAAGAATCATTTGGCCAATGAACATTTAAGGATTATAACCAGAAATCACTGTGGAAATTATGACCTGTTCTTCATAAAAGCAACCTCTGCTCTATCATTTTGTCCAGGTGCTTAGAAACACTCACTCACTTTCAGTAACCACTTTTTTCCCAATGGTGGATTTTTTGGCCAATAATTGCATTTTAAAGTTTACGTTATCTGTCTATAGTTACATAGGCCTAGTTAATGTTGTGGAACATTTGCAAGTTAGTTTCTTTTATCATTTTACAAACAGCTATAAACAGCTATCCATTCACCAGCCTCCAAAGCTAATAAGACAAGAAAATAATTTTAGCAAGAAACCACAGAGTGCAAGGTCCTCTGTCCAGACGTTTTTTCCATTTCCTGACCATTACACCTGAGACTCCTTACATAAACATTTCCTTACAGAAAGCTCCATCATATCAATTAATATATGTTTTTCTTTGTTAGATAGCAACACTTTTTTGAAACATCTGTTTATTATTAGCCTTAGATTTTGTAGATCATCTGCCATACAAGTCCCTTTAAATGAGTTGTTATTACAGAAACAATAATGAGTGAGCACATAAATATAAACCTGTGTTCTGAATTACAGCTGGCACTATTGTCAGGGCTGCTGTTCTAGACAATTAACCAGCACCTTCTGATCAGTCAGATTTGAAGATTCACCAGTGCTGTGGTATAAGAGTCTATAAACCACAGTCCCCCCCCCGAGTCCAAGTTGAGCCCAAAGTAGGATGCTTGGACTGAAGGTCCATGTTTACCCAGTCATATATCTTCAGGAAAGCACTTTGCCTTCACAGTAACTATTCATATCCTGGGTTCGTCCACTTGCAAGTTTCAGTAAATCATCCAGCAGTTTCCTCTGGTTTTGTTATGGGTCTGTTCAGAAGTATCTACTGCCTTGTGGTAAAGTTCTTGCTCTGGAAACCTGGGCTTGTTGTATTCCTTTGAATGGAGCAGATGCGTAGGTACTCTATCCAGCCATCCAGGAGCAAACCTTACTGCTACTGGATTGAACCTCTACACACCTGATGAGCTGGAAATGATTTCCTCCTTACTAATAAACCTTATCTGCAAACAGTCTTCAAACAGTGTACAGATGTGCTCACGCTGATCAAACAAAGCACGCGTCTGATTAGATGTCTGGCCTTTTGGCTGATGCTAAGCACTCTGCAGTGTGATGATAGTTGGAATGCTTACATAAGAGTCTAATACCAAGCCTGTTGAGTAATGCACAAAGAATTGATTCACACACTGCTGAAATTCAACTACTAGGTGTGTGGCATATTCAGATTTCAGATTCTGTGGTTTACTAATGTTATAAATGTCATATGTCTTCATTAGAGCCGTAGAAGCACGTGTGCAATGCTGGAGAACTAGCTTTATGAGCTGAGTGCTGCTGTTCTTATGAATCAACATGGATACATTTGTTATGGAAGTGATGGCTCTTTTGTTCTTCTTGCTGCTATTGTACAAAACCTTGCAACTTTCCATGAGTTTGTGGTACATATGGCCTTCACATAAAATGGCTGTATGCATTTATAGTACATGTGTTGGGATATAGATATAGAGAGGGATATGAGTCAAGTGAGATATGTAGGGAGTGTCACAGTGAGATAGAGACATCTGCATGCAGTGTGGGGTATCAGCAATGAATTGTGCTTGTTACCATGGTTACTATGGAAGTGCTAGGGAGAAAAGAGTGAAAGGGGGTGTAAGGAACGGTATGTGTCCTTGTTGGCATGTCTGACATCTTGTTGTGTCTTATTTAAGGTCTTGATAAGGAGACAGCAGTTTGTTGCCTACTCAATGCCTGCCTGGAGGAGAACATTTCTCTCTCTCTCTCTCTCTCTCTCTCTCTCTCTCTCTCTCTCTCTCTCTCTCTCTCTCTGTCTGTGTTTCTGCTTTGTGCTTAAGATTAGTGGGCAAATGAACAACAAGGTCACATCAAACTTGGGCACCTTAGAAGAATGTGACTCCTCGACTCTTCCAGCTGCCTCGACAATCAGCTTTAGACTCAAACACACAAAAACAAGAACTTTTCCATCATACATCCTTCCTATAAACCCTGAAAACACATGTGCACTTATCAGGCCAGAACAGAATGTACGTGGCTTGTGGGAGTCTCTTTGTGATTTCCCCACATACACATACATACACACACTTACACATTATTCCCTGTGGGGGTTAGGGAGAAGCAGACGTCTTACTGAAAAAGTGTGTGTGCTTCTTTCACCATCGTACTACAGTGAGAGATGAGCTCTATCGGGTCTTACATCAGCATGAACTCATGAAGCACTCTTGACATTTTTTAATTTAAAGTATATTTTGTCCAAAATGCTTACTTGGTTTATGTTGTCCATCAGCATAGTGTGAGCTAATTTGTATTATGTTATTTGTAAGCTGCTAGCTTTCACTAACTATTTGCGTTTAAATATTATTTCAAAATTTTATTGTACATTTTCAGTAATTTATTTATTTTCAGCTACATTTACATACAGTTACATTTCAGCTACAATATTATTTATTATATTATTATACTGTACATAGGCTGCTACTCTTATGTTTACACTATTTCAGCTATTTCAGCTACTTATATTGTACTCTTGTACTCTTTGCACTATCCTCACTAGATTCACTTTCAAAAGAACTGTGTACTGGTCGGCGCTGCACTGGGACTTACTGTGCCCATTGTCTGTCTCAGCAGTCATTGTGCTCTCTGGTGCTGTCTGCACATGTTTGCACCTGTGCACTTTATGTATAAATTTATGTAGTCCTGTAGTTCTGTGTTGTTCCGTGTCTGTCTTATGTAGCACCTTGGTCCTGGAGAAACGCTGTTTTGTTTCTCTGTGTACTAACTGGCTGTATATGGTTGAAATGACAATAAATCTCCTCTAGTTACATCCATGAGTACTGTACCAGTCATCTCTTAGCTGGTTGGTTAGCCCAAAGAAATCCTATTAGAAATGAGGTGAGTGTTTAATATACCAGGATGCTGATATGAGTTTTGGTCTCTGAAATCCTAATAAATGTTTTCTGAACCAAGAGTAGCTGAATTTATGTAAGCTTTCATTTAAGATTACAGCACAATGACGTTAACAAGGTTAAAAAGGCTAAAGTGCTTTCGATTCTCCCATTTGGATTCTGGCTTTCATTTGCATTCAGGTTAGGTTAGAATGGAATCAGGCCAGAAAAAAAGGTCAGAAATAAAGACACACCCAAGTCTCAGGGTAATTGCAACAGCTAGTGCTTTTTTCCCCACACAGTATCGATTTCAGAGAGGGATGTCCACACAGCAGAGCTTGTAATATATCCCATGACAACAAAACATCAATATTGTTCTTGATTATTGAGGAATGAGGGCATTCTGGTGCTCAGTGCTAATTAATGGTAAAAGTAGTGAATAGACTATTGTGGCTATTGCCATATTAATATATGTGAAGGAAATTGGCAAAAATATAAAAATCCTGTTCTTCCCTCATAGACAGTGGCTTTGGCTTCGAGTAGACTTCCTTCCTCTCTCAGACCATTCATCATCAACCCAGCCAACCAAACCCACACACCTACACACACACACACACACACCTACACGCACACTACCCCCATTCAAGAAATTAATGTATTCCGTCCTTTTTCGAGGTCAAATGAAAAGGCAGTGGGAAGGTTTGTGTTCCTCCGGCTCAGGGAAGTAGAGAAACAGTCGGTTTCTTCTTTGAGTTTCACATGATGGACTGCGTTGTAACTAATGGAACTAGCTAATGGAGCACTTTTCCTGCTTCTGCTTGGAAAATCATTTTTAAAGCCTAGTCCAATGGGATGTAATAATCTATAAAAATTAAGATGAAATAACAAGACTGACTTCAAAGTCTTCATTTTTATTGGAAATGAACAGACTGTAAATTGTTAGTGTTTTTTAACGATTTGGTAGTTTTAGGAAGAATAATTTTTTAAAATGTTGCAATAAAAAAAAATGCCGTATTTTGCCATATGCCGTATGCCATATTAGAATGCATGGGTAATACTGTTATGGTTTTTATTACAATTTCAAACTAAACCAGAAACAAATGGATTTGTTAACACTGCTTTTTTTCATAAAGACATAAACTCTATAACCTTACTACTCTCTCCTTTCTTTTACTCCCTTCTTCTCCCTCTCTTGCTTTCTCTCTATATCTCATTAATGCTAGATTTGAGATGACAATTTTGTGTGTTTGCAGTGTGTCTGAGCACTGGAGCATAGTGTCTGGGATAGTATGTCTACCATCCCCCAACCTGATAATAACAGGGCTTTTAGCTAGGTTCGGAAATCAGGTGACCATGGTAACCGGTCCCCTGGGTGACGGCTTTAGAGGTACAAGATGCTGGAATAGGACAAAGGCTGTAAGGGAATGAGGCCAGTCTGTTTTTTGTGCTATTTTTAGAATCATACCTTCACCTCTCACCTTGTCACTGCTGGAGAACTGGCGAAATTAAACCTGCGGCTTTAAATTTGTTCTGCTTTTTTCGTCTTTTTTGGACAGTCTTGAAACAAGTTACACATACTGCTCTATAGGTTATATAGTCTGAGCAGGTGTGTAAAACTGTAAATGTTCTACTGTATGGAAAAATCTTATCAACAGCCTTGGTGTGTCTTGGTGTGATTCCCAGCACAGTGCTTTTAATCACCAGCAAACAGCGTTCCAGTCTGGCATTCTACACGTCGATTAATCTAAACAGGCCTAAATACAGCTTTTCCGACCAACTAAAGGAACCCACAAAGTCATTTTTTTCACCTCAAAGGAAATTGGGGGTAATACTCAGCAGCTACATTTTCCCTTTGTATGAGCTGAGTGTGCCTACTTCCTCACAAATGCTAACTATTATGTACAGTAGAAGCAAAAAACTAATAAGTAATGGCTAGTAAATGAGAAAAGACTCTTGGCATGCAGACACACGAGAGAATGTCACAGAAACGCTCCCAGCTAAGAGACTTGGAGTGTGTGTGCCAGTTCTTACTGAATTTATTTTCTGTAATCAGCAAAATTGAATTGAGCCAAGCTACACAGTCCTTTCAAATCCCACACCCTTGTCAGAACACTAATGTGCGTTTATACAAACCTTTTTGTCTGAGCGATAATGATCAAATAGGTCTAACCAAAGTGGAGAATTTGAACCCGTTTTTATTTTCATGTCAAACCTATTTTGAGTGCATTAGCTATGTGTTCTGGATGGAAATGCCTCATGACTGATTGCATTCAGTACCTTATGTTCAGCTTTACCAAGACTAAAACAAAAACTCTAAATGGAAATATATGGTAATATTTTATGAGGCACGATGTGAAGCAGACCTACATTAGCACATCCCAAAGTGCTTTATTCCTCTTATATTAATCTGTTTATGTGGCGCTACTGCCATACAAGACCTTAGGTAAGCTGTTACTACTGAAATGTCAGAGCAGTACTGTTATGGAAAATTAATCAACACATTCTGCCCAATCGGAATCAAGCACTGAACAGCTTAATGGTATAAATAACTATTATAATACTAGCACTAATACAGCACTGTCATATCTGCAGTTGTATAATTATTAGAGTATCTCTCTGGTTCTTCTTGTACACTATGCATCACACTGTATTCATATAGCAGGCCTCTATAAGCAGGTCTTAATTAAGACTTAATTAATTAAAGGTTTGCCTGACTTGCCTCTCTTATTAGACTCTTATTAGTTCCTGCCACGTAGGCATCAAGCTTTCTGGCAGCCTTTATTAAACTGACCCACTTTGCATGTAAATGAATCTGGCTGCTGTATATATTGAGCCCTAATGGGTTCTCAATCATTTGGATTATGGATGAAACAAAGCGAGCTGGTGCAAAGACACAAAGGTCATGGAGTGAGGCCTGCAAGATTAGATAACATGAAGGTTAGCATGGCTGCTATAACTAGATTAATATGAGCAAATGATTAAGTTGTCGAAAATGCTGTATGTCCTGTTTCGCACACATGAGCACAAAGGCTCCCACTATTGGTTAGAATTGTTGTGATAGAGAAGGGAAGTCAGTAATGGCATCCCTCCCACACACAGGGCCAGTTTTACTCCTGTGATGCCATCAGTATTTGAACTTACAATCTCTCGATGATAAGGTGAATACTTTCCTTCAGGTACCATTCTTGTACCTTCATTAGCTTTTAGAGTAATACTTTAAAGGTACGCTATATCCCCCTTTTCTGAAAAAAAGAGGAGCCATTAAAGGTGCGCACTAATATACTAAAGATCTACCCTTGAGGGAACCACCTCAGTGAAAAGGAAAGGTGCTGTTTAGTACTCTTTTTTCCGAGAGCGTAGAAAGTGCTCAGAACAGGCCTTGAGGACAGATTATGGATTGCCTTGTGAGCTCCATTGCTTGTAGGATTACATGGTGACCTACGGGTTCATGATTTGAAGGTAGACTACATCATCAGTTAAGAAATGACTTCCTCTTGTTTGAGATCGCAGGGGAGGAAGCTAACACTTCTTACTGATTAGATAAAGGCAGAGTGAGCTGTACAGCTTGGCTGAGATTCATATCTGTGATTAAAAATAGAGAATTCCTGTGAGGAACACACATTGTCCACCAGCCAATGCAATTATAAAACTTGGGAGAGGACAGAAAAAGGAGACAATGGACTCTGCATCTGGAGTATGTTGGAATGGAAATACTTTCATAACTGCTTGAAATTTTAGAGTTGATTTTTTTTTAATTCTTCTCCAATGCAGAAATCTGGATTTGATTATATTTTAGAGGCCATGTCTCTGTGAATTGATATCATCACTCTTCCATGTTGATAGAGAATGTGTAAAGGGCTAACTGAGAGCACAGTGATCTAATCAACTTTAGTCAACAATTTTTAATATTATTTGGACAAAATGTCATATTTTCCACCATTTTCTTGCACTTTTTTATTGTGACTTTTCAAAATGGTGACTGTCACTAGAATGGTTTTAACCCTGGTGTGTCCTGACTTTCACTCAGATATCTACAGCATGGAATAGGGATTATATCTGTAGGCCAACAGCTCCTGTGTGAAAACTCGAGAGCAGCCTCTGGAGATGACAGACGGGAGTTTTCGGGCTGCTTAAGTTTAGAGTTTGAGTTTAGACAGAGCAAAGCCAGTCTGCCGAGAGGATGGGCAAAGCTTTCAGGTAGCGTGCATGTAGAGGACCTGCTGCAGGGATGAAATCCTGCTTCTGTCTACAATGAATATCAAGTCTGAATGAATTGCAGGTGTGAATCATTGATCTTCCTCACTCCCAGAATGTAAGCATAATAAGACCCAATGAAGTAACCATGTTTAAACCAAGTACTAATGCCCACATTTTTCTCCTCCTTTTCCTCTCTCTGTCACACACACACCATTACTTCGTACTGTAAACTTTCATTATGTCTGTCATTAGGTTACATGGTCTCAGTTCATATGGAGTTGCACCTTTTCTCATGACTTCATTCATATGGAATCAAACAACCTTGCCCTCAGTCACTTCTGCTCATTTGAATTTTTTTTTTGTATTTTCCATGAGATCAGGTTTATTTTAGGCAAAAGATAGATGACTACCAAGGGAAATTGTTGTGCTTTTCCACCGAAAAAGGTAGCAACTTGATTAACCTCTTGGAGTGTCGAAGTTAATCACTGAATTTCTACGCAAATAATACCAGCAAACAGACTAGCTATATCTGGCACGTTTAACTTTCACATTAAATTACATCTAATTATGCTGATTACACCATTCATTCTGGAAATGCTATGAAAAATCCTGGTTAAAACGGCATCATGGAAACTGTTATTGTATCTTTTGTGGATTTATATTTTCTTTTGTTTTTCAAATGTTAATGTTAGCTAGATCTGTGGACGCTTGAGGATCAGCCGAAAAAGGACATGCTATTTCTTTAGTGTGGGAGCAGTAGTTACCCTCAGGTCTTGGACCAGTTGTTTTGCTCTGCACCCGAGTGCAACTGCTGTGTTCACTTGCATAAATCAATGGTGCCAAGTGTGTAAACACACCAGGGATCTGTTTGTCCTGATACTGTGTTATATGTTTTTTACTGTCCCAGATTGATTCCTTAATTTTTGGACTTCTTACAGTTTCCGGTTCTCAGTGAGTTTTGGTTCCTGATAACTAATGTTAACTTGATTTTGGCATTCCCAAGCCCAGCGAATATACTAGGCTAAATTTACTTTGGCAAACCTGGAAAAATTAGCTTTGGCCAAACTGTTTTAAAATTCTTTAACATTGGCCAACTCTACCTAATAAGCAGCATATGCAGCTGCTTAAATCCCCACTATGACTGTTGTTGTCATTAAAACTTTTAAAAACATAGTTCTAGTGTAAAAATAGAGTGCGATTGTTTGGGTATGTGCTTCATAATAGATATGTCCTGAGTCCATCCCACTAAATGTCCAAATATCCTGTGGTGCTCCATTATCAGTACTTTTAATTGCATAGTGTGAAAGACATTTTTGTCTAATTGCTTTAATGAGAGACTATACACTGTTTTACTTTTCACTTAGTTCATGGGGAATACATTATTAATGGCATTATTTCTGCCATGCCATCTACATGCCACTACATCATCATAATACTAGAAAGAGAATTCATCCATGTCCACCCCAAACGTATTAGATATGCGCCTGGCCTTGCTTCCCCCACATTACACATAAGGCTCAGCTGATCCATTTGTAAAGGCACGCAAACTATCTCCAGCTGCTAGACTCCGTCCACCCTACCCTGCTCTCCTTTCTTTTGGTGTTTCTTTAGCAGTGCAGCATAACTAGTTCTTAGGGAGGCAAAAGGAACACGCACGTACCACATCTGGACACGGGCACACACACAGACACACGCACACACACACACACACACACGCAGTAGTTAATCCTGCTCAGCTGCACATGCACTTCTTATCACTTAGTTTCTGTAACCATAATTTCATAAAGGTCACCTTGAGGAATTGAACCCAAGCAGCTCTTCTTGTCTTGCCTGTTAGGAAGATTCCAGCTTGCAGACTATTGAGTAAATGCAGAAGCTGTTGTCTTACTGACATTGAACATCTTCACTGAAAGTTGACAGACCTCCGTCATATGGTAACAATCTTCCATCAAGCTATTTGCAAGCCACCAAAAGCCATATCCTTTGCTAAAACGTGTCTTGAAAATATGAAAGAAGTAAAGTTGCCTTGATGGAGAGGGGAGGATGTGGCTGTAAAGTGGAAACATGCCATATCACCTTTTGTCCAGGGTAATTAGTCTTTAATTTATTTTCTTGCCAGACAAACAGGTCCTTGGCATATTTCCTATTTTACACAATTGGGGTCTCATTTGTTTCAGCCGGACAGGGATTTCAACACATTAGATTAAGCACCAACAATTCCATGGCACTACTTAGTCTACAGTAGTCCTTAGTCCTATTTTGAGGCAGTGAAAACAGACAGCCTAAACGCCGGCCTTTGTCTGGAACCAATATTTGTTTCATGTGTAAATGTTAAAAAAAATATCCGGTGGTGAAAAGAGAACGTGGCTAAATTTAGCTCATTAGTGATGATAATGTATTAGTGCTGGTGGTGGCGGCAGTGGTTTCCTACAGAGCTCATACACTGTTATAAAGTGGCTTCAATCAAACCTTTGCAAAAGATAAACTTTTTCGATGTATGCAATGTCTGCAAATTTGTTCTTCTCTTTGTTTATTTTTTTTTCATTTATGAGTCTGTTTGCTTGAGTCCAATCAGAGTAATATATATATACACACACACACACACACACACACACACACACACACACACACACATACATACACATATATCTCGCTTCAATTGCTGCATATGTAGAGGCATGTATAATAAATATGTACAATATATATAAATAATTCTTCAGCAATACTCTTCTCAAATTCCTACAAACCAGTCCTACATTTGCCCATTGCAAATAGCAGAGTGAGCTACAGCTATGCATGGCCCAGCATGCCATAGGGGATTTCGAGATGTTCTGATTCTCAAGGAGGAAACGAGCAGAGTTTAAATTTTGAATTATTTCAACAAAGAAAGCTTCAGCCTTATAACCCATCAAAGCGTTGATTAGCAGTATGGAGACAGATGGATGCTTTATGTTGGACTTGGGACCCAAGGCTTTTCCAGGTTGTGTGAATCACCATTGTTTCGGGTTCTATCCAGCAAATCCATAAGGGAGCATATACACTCCTGATCAAAATCTTAAGACAAGGGAAAATATTACAAGTATTCACACTTCGCACTGCTGGATCGTAACCAGGTTGTACGAACTTCTTCAAAATGCCAAAAGAAGAAACAAGAGCAAGACACAAAAAATAGAGAGTAGGCAATTTCTTGAAAACTGCATTTGTATTGGCTCCCTGTATTTGGCTCCATTCAACTTCCCATCAACTCTGACCAGCTTTCTTGTCCCTGCTGAAGAAAAGCATCCCCACAACACGATGCCACCACCATGTCTCACTATGGGGATGGTGTGTTCAGGGTGATGTGAAGTGTTAGGTTTCTGCCACACATAATGTTTTGCATTTCAGCCAAAAAGTACAATTTTGGTCTCATCTGACCAGAGCACCTTCTTCCACATGTTTGCTGTGTCCCCCACATGTTGCAAACTGCAAATGGGATTTCTTATGGCTTTCTTTCAACAAAGGCTTTCTTCTTGCCACTCTTCCATAAAGGCCAGATTTGTGGAGTGCATGACTAATAGTTGTCCTGTGGACAGATTCTCCCACCTGAGCTGTGGATCTCTGCAGCTCCTCCAGAGTTACCGTGGGCCTCTTGGCCGCTTCTCTGATTAATGCTCTCCTTGCCCAGCCTGTCAGGTTTAGGTGGACAGCCATGTCTTGCTAGGTTTGCAGTTGTGCCATACTCTTTCCATTTTTGGATGATGGATTGTACTGGGCTCCGTGAGATGTTCAAGGCTTGAGATATTGTTTTATAACCTAACCCTGCTTTAAACTTCTCCACAACTTTATCCCTGACCTGTCTGGTGTGTTCCTTGGTCTTCATGATGCTGTTTGTTCACTAATGTTCTCTAACAAACCTCTGAGAGCTTCACAGATGTATTTATACTAAGATTAAATTGCACACAGGTGGACTCTATTTACTAATTAGGTGACTTCTGAAGGCAGTTGGTTCCACTGGATTTTAGTTAGGGGCATCAGAGTAAAGGGGGCTGAATACAAATGCACGTCACACTTTTCAGATATTTATTTGTAAAAAATTTTGGACACCATTTCTCATTTTCCTTCCACTTTACAATTATGTGCCACTTTGTGTTGGTCTATCACATAAAATCCCAATAAAATACATTTTTGTTTGTGGTTGTAATGTGACAAAATGTGGAAAAGTTCATTGGGTATGAATACTTTTGCAAGGCTGTGTGTGTGTGTGTATATGTGTATATATATAAAATTATATTATATGGTTATATATATATATATGCATGCAGTCCTCTCATTCTTTTTACTGAGATGATTCAGAAAATTCATCTTTTAGAGATATCAATTTAACCGGCACCACAACCTTTCAGAAAAGTGAACTGAAAAGAGAACTGAAAAATATTAAGCAGGCCAAAGAGATAATTTGCAGCCTCTGATATAGGAGCACAGCCCAATTGATCCTCAAAATACGTATGTTTCAAATGTCTAGAGGAAATTGCATAAAGCATATCTGGAAAAAATTTCTACATTGATTTGCTTAGGTTCTATAACAGGGTCATGAGAAATATATTAGAGCATATGAAATCTTTGCTTCACTGTACATAAATTGGTCAGTGATATTTTGCCTTAAAATATTAACTTTATTTCTTTCACTAACTTTTTTTGATTAGGTAGGTCACCAATAATAAATGAGTCCATTGCAGATATTGGGATGCATATCTTTGATGTTATGTTCACAATGCTTCATTATATGTTTTGAATGGGCTGAAATTTCTTTCCTTTAGTTATAGCAGTTTGTCTTCTTACAGCTTGGCTTCTTACTTAATTATTATTTAAATGGCATGATGATTATCTAATTTGTGTTCAACAATTAATTTCCTTTATGTGGAGGCCTAAAATGCTCTGCTTGGCTACAAACACATGAGTTCCCTCTGTGATGTCCCAGTTGTGGTCAGGAAGTTTATGGTGCAATTCAAACTATGGTAAATACAGCTGAAATGTCCACCACATATTTTGTTAAAAGTGCAGAGTCTCACTCTAATCTGAGGCCTCGTGTATGCTAGAACATCCTGTTTTTCAGATGAGAGGTAAAGAAAAATGATGAGGCATACAGAAAAGTACAAATGTAAGTGATTTCTATCAAGATGGCAACTGTATGAACTAAAAGATAATGTTTGATGCTGACAAGATGAGAGATTATTTGTGTTCTCTACAGACAAACAGTCTAAGATAGAAAGTGGAGAAACTGAAACAAAATGCTTAAGTGCATTATGTGTTTATTTAAAAAAAAAAGTATTTCTCCTATATAGTGGACTGATATAAATATATACTGATATAAATATTATATAAATATAATTATAACCTAATTTGTTTTTGCTCTTATGGTCAAGAAGAGTCACATATATTGTTTGTGGAAATATGCACCAAAATGGTACCAAATTCAGCTAATAGATAAATCACATAGTCTGTATGCACTCATTGCCCACTTTAATAGGAACACCTGTACATCTGCTCATTTATGTAGTTATCTAATCAGCCTATCATGTGGCAGCAGCACTTCATTCAGATACAGATCAAGAGCTTCAGTTAATGTTCATATCAAACATCAGAACGGAGGGAAATTTTGATCTTTGTGATTTTAACGGTGGTGTGCTTGCTGAAATACTCAAACCACATGGGCTGGTTTGAGTATTTCAGAAACTGCTGAGCTCCTGGAATTTTCACACACAGTGGTCTCTAGAGGTTCCATAGAATGGTGTGAAAAAAACAAAACATCCTGTGTGCGGATGGTCTCCAGGCTGAAACACATTGTTGGTGATAGAGATCAGAGGAGAATGATCAGACTGGTTTGAGCTGACAGGAAGTCTATAGTAACTCAAATAAGCGCTCTTTACAGCAGAAATGATGAACAGAAAAGCATCTCAGAATGCACAACACATCGAATCTTGAGGTGGATGAGCTACAACAGACCACATCAGGTTCCACTCCTGTCAGCCAAGAACAACAATCTGAGGCTATCATGTGCACAGACTCAATGAGACTGGAAAAAGACCAAGTGAATTTTTTTTCTAATCTTGAACTGTCTAGTTTCTGTAAGCCTCTGCCCATGATAGCCTCAGGTTCATGTTCTTGTCTGTTGTAGCACATCTGAGATGATTTTCTGCTCATCACAGTTGAAAAGAGGGATTGTTTGAGTTACTATATCCTTCCTAGCAGCTTGAGCCAATCTGGCCATTTTCCTCTGACCGCTCATATTTCCACCCACTGAACTGTCCCTCATACAATGTTTTTTGTTTAAAATCTGTGAAAACTCTAGAGACTGTTGTGTGTGATAATCACAGAAGATCAGCAGTTTCTGAAATACTCAAACCAACTCATCTGGTACCAACATTCATGCCATGGTTGAAGTCACAGAAATCACAATTTTATCCATTCTGATGATTGATGTGAATATTAACTGAAGTTCTTGACCTGTGTATGCATGATTTTATGCATTGCACTGCTGCCGCAGGTGTACAGATGCTCCTATTAAAGTAAACAGAGAGTGTAAATCCATGTGCAGTATTGGTCAATACCAGTTAGTATGAAATCAACACCTGGAAGACTGCAGTCATGGTAAAGCGCAGTGTTTCTTTCTGACACATTTTTTTGACAGTATTAAGTTAAGGACAATGTGAATTAGGCAGTGGAGTAGCCAGGAAATAATTTCAGGCAGTGGATGAGGAAATGTACACAATAAAATCACCACATGAACTGTCCAATTACACTGATAATCCTGACTTTGTGATATTTATATTTAAGATTTTATCATATTTACAACATTATGTTAACCTTGTATGACAGTTCCACTGAAATGTTGAGAATAACATGTAAAGGGAAAAAACAAATCTTATCATATAATGTCTGATCTACTTTTCATTTCCTCCTCCTGCAGTAAACCTTCACTGCTCAGATGCTCAGATTCTTATTCTAAGCCCATCTTTGTCACTTGGGACTGTTAAATATGGCTCCATCGACTGTTTATGAACATTATTATACCACAATTACTGTGCAAAAGTGTTTATTAAATGCAAAAACAAAAAAACATTATTAAACGTTTGACATTTAATAAAAATTTTGTGCAGTAATTGGGCTATAATGATGTCCATTAAAGTTAAACTACACAGCATAAATGAGTACACCTATGAGTACATATGTCTAAAAGCTAACAAATCGTGGTCTCTCTCTCTATACTATATTTGGGGCTCCTATATAGTGCAGTGTTTTAGAACACCCAAAATTTGTTTCCTGGGGCTAGTGAAGGGTAAATGACCAGCAGATGTGTCTGTTGAGTCATCACACTCAAAAAGGTCTATCCATCATCAGTTCACCTTCAGTTAAGAGTAGTACTTAACATAGTGAGTCACTCCCAGACTATTGCCGCAATGCCACCACATGGGACAGAACTGTCCGGAGATGTAAGAAGGAAAATTATTTCATTGTACAACTGAAAACAAGGTACAAAAAGGCTGGTGAATTATTTAAGCCAAAATACAGTAGCAAAACTGATACAGACATTCCAAAAGTATAGACAAACAACCTGGATCGATCAGGATGTCATCATAAGCTCATGGTGTACGTTTTTTTCTGGGAAAAGTGCAGGAAATTCACAAAGCAAGTGCCTCAGAGCTGGTAAAAGCTGTGGAAAGTCAGACTGAAGTGCCTGTGTCATTTCATACAGAAAGACGCACATCCTGCACAGAAATGGACTCCACGTTTGTTGTCCATGCAAGAAGGTCTGTTTAGCCTTTGTGAAGACCCAAATTAACAAAGATGAAGACTTTTGGGAATCTGTTCTCTGGTCTGATGAGACCAAAATCACTATTTTTGGATCTGATGATGCTCAAAATGTATGGTGTCACAAGGAGGAGGAGTAAAGTGAGAAGTGCACGGTTTCCACAGTGCAGCACAGTGTTATAAAGTTCTTATATGGGGATGTATGAGTGCTGATGGTGTGGGAGACCTGTACTTCATTTATGGCATCATGAATTCACAGATGTACTGCAAAATCTCGAAAGAAAATATACCACTTTCTCTCCACACCCTAGGTCGTTGGGCACTTTTTCAACATGGCAATGACCCCAAACATTCTTCCAAGGCCACTGCTGCATTCCTAAGGAAGAACAAAGGGAAAGTGTTGGAGTGGCCAAGTATATCACCTGACCTCTACCCTGTGAAGCACCTGTTGGGAATTTTGCACAGCATTCCCCATCCAACATCAAGGCACTCAAGCAGGTCATCCTCCAGGAGTGGAGCAAGATAGACATGACAACATGCTGTAAACTTGTACACTCGATGCAATGAAGGATCAGTGCAGTATTTAAAACTAATTGTGGACATACTAAGGATATTATAGAATAATAAGCTGAGCTTTATGTGTGATATGTGTGATGTGTGACCAGGCTGACTAGGCAGCATTCAGTAATCACTACAATGCTGACCTGCCAGTAACAAGCAATGTGAACTAAATGTTTTTATGAACTATATATCATTGCTATTATTTATTATATATCACAATTATTCCAACTGAGTGTACCATTTCCACTTAAGGTGCAATGTTTGTATATTAGGTGCAATATTTGTGTATTAGGATGGTAATTGTGTTGTGTTGTCTGAGAGGTGTGTGTTGAATGTATCGTGTTGTGACCAAACACCAAGAAAAATTACATGCAAATACATGCAAACGTATATGGTGAATAAAATTATTCTGATTCTGATTCTGATATATTAACAATCCAGGAATAAGCCTTTGGAACTAGAAATACTTTCGGGGGGGTTCAAAATTCACCCCCGTAGCTACATCACTGGAATCAGGAGCTTTTGTGCAAAGTGATATTGAATAAAAAGTCTTGAATGAAAGAATAAATATGGATAATACAGCTAGGAGAAAGAATGCATATGTATCTTTATCTGCTGATCAAAAAATGGTCAGGGTTAGCACTTTGTGAAGGACAATATACAATAAACTACATACATACTGAGGACGATAACATCACAAGATACAAATGAGACAAACTTGACAAGTACTTGACATGTCCCAGAAATACTAGCTACATGTTTCTGATTAACTTCTTGCTAAAGAGTTAAGACTTTCCAAACTGGGCTCAATACCAGCAGCAGCTTGTGACTATAGATGTTGGTGGGGCAGGATGACATTAATGACAACATCCTCAAACTCACAATTGACTTTTGCTATAGACTACTATCTGGTGAATTTTTACCTGTCCTATCTGCTGAACACCCCCATCCCCTTCCCAACAAGGAGCAGGATTATTTGTTCCCCAATGGGCATCTATTATCGGTTGTTGCAGTTCCCATATTTGACCACTAAGTGTAATAATAACTCTATAGATGGTTATAGATGGGGCTGATAAAGCAAAGCCCAGTGACTGTGCAACATCTAGAAAGCAAATCAATGGAACACTGGCTTATATCTGTCGAATAGCAACATTTAAAATAAATACATAAATAAATGGCCACTCAAAAGTGTTATTTAATAATCATTTGTTGTTGTTTTTTTAGAATTTAAAATGTATGTAGTTGTGAATGAAGACTTTATGAAGATTAATATTTGTTGAATGGCTGATATATATGGTGGTTTTCAGCCCCACCTGCTCCTACAGATAAGCCTCCACTGCCCAGTAATAATGGAAAGGTCATTCTCCAAACTTATGCTATGATAGTGAAGTGTAGTGAAATGTTTTTTGTTTGTCTCTCTTATTCAACAGTAGTTTCCTTTCATCAAGTCTTTATTCAGGCCCCTGAAGAGACCGTATGATGAGGTGTTTCTTGCATTTAGATACACCTCTTAATGTACCTGGTTTCCAGGCTTGTGAGCTTTAACTGAACTTGTTCTCTAAATCTGAGCCTTTATACTGCCAGTTTCTTCAAATCATTTGATGCTCTTGGCCTTCATTGACAGGCATATTAAAATTGCACTCTTTTTAAGAGGAAACCTTTATTTAACTTAGTATATCTAATAGTTCCTGCAGATATACTTTCAAAATGTGCCTGATACCTAAACACCTATTACTCATTACTCATTACACCTGCCAGAACCCCCAGACTAAATAATTCAGAGTAGTTACTGAATAAAAACCTTCAGGACTAATAACTAATAAGCAGGGATGTAAAGGAGTTAACAATAGTTGGTAATAAATGGTTAATTATTAACAAAATAGTGTTTGACTTTAGACTGAAATCATGTTGTAAATGGGTAACCATTTCTAAAATTTACATTATAGAGACTGAGATGATTTATGATGTACGACTCCCTAATGGTTTGTCACTGCGGGACAAATAAAGGAATATCTTACTCTTACATGCATATTGAACGTTTATAGTATGAATCATACATACTAAAAATGATCAGGGCTGTGTCACATAAATGTTGTAGTTAACTCTTATTTTCCTATGATGACATGATTTGATGTGCTGCATTGCTAAACTGAAATCATCCCTACCATTTCAGAGTCACAGCATTCAAATGAATCTAATAACCACAGAGAAAAACAGACTGGAGTTACTAGTCTGAGTCAGTTGTTCTTTGAATACACCCTACTCAATTTGAGAAGTCATTTCTGATGTAATGAATACATCTGGTGGTTAATTCTTACAGGAAACAGAGACATAATTATTTTTTTACAGAGTTTAATTGACTGAGAGGCAGTTATTCAACATTGGGTACACTTCCATAGGAAACATGTAATGTTTGTTTTCCACTGAAAATTAGAAAGAAAATGGCACAGGAAGCTGTGCAACAAGCTGACTTATTTATCTACCTTCAGATAAAACAGAAAATAGTGGTAATTTATTACTATTATAGTACAATAGTATAAATCTTTGGTAATGCAGAGTCAGATGAATATCACTGATAAGTATTGTACATATCACCAAAAGCTACTGTAATCGCCTTTCTGTGAAACTGTTTGTGTCACATGATTGGATTTCCGTTGTTTCAGGATCATTTTCATCACCTGCACATAAAATAAAAACAACATTTGATCAGCATTTAAAAAAAAAAAAAGTTACAATGGATACCTAAATTAAACAAACTGTATGTTCTGTTTCTAGAGTGACTCTGGAACTTTCTTTTCTTTTCTTTTCATTCAGAAAACCTGTAACACTTGTTTTCTCAGTTTTCTGGGCTTTAAGATATTCTAACCTTAACCCCAGACCTGTGATGTTTGATGTGTGGTAACTTTTATTTTCTTTGTTGCTTGATTTACTATTGTTACAGCAATTGTAAGCTGACTGGACAGGTGCTATTATTATTATTATTATTATTATTATTATAGTAGTAGTAGTAGTAGTAGTAGTAGTAGTAGTAGTAGCCTACAGAAGGTTTAATGTACCTGTAGAATGAGGGTGATGGTGGTGGTTATGAGAATAGCAGAGAGCAGAATGTTGGGAAATGAAAGGGTTTGATCATATGTGATCTCGGGGATTTCCTGAATCCTAGCTTGCGTATGTTCACGGGGGCAGTCTGGGGTGTCTGGAGAGGAAAAAATGTAACAGATTATTCAGTACAGCAAATACACTTGAATTCAGTAAAAACATTTTGAAGATAAAAATGGAAAAAGTTTCAGAGCAAAATACTTCAATTCAGAGATCAAAGTTTCTATCAAAGCATCCACAGAGCTACTGACGTCAACCAGAAGCTTTATTTTTGTAGTGTTTTGAATCCAGTATGTGGGTTGGGGAGGCCCCGTTTCCACTGAAGGAACCACAACATTACGAATGCACATTATGGCTTGAGATCTCTGGCACAAATTTTGGTCTAAGATCTCTGTCTCCCTCTAGAGTCCCTCTAGATAGACTCTCTGTCTGTTGTTACAGACTTACGCTCAGTTGTTTTGTTGTTAGATAAACCTACGCTGACCTACATATGACAATTGTGTCTGCTTTTACTGAGCAAAATTTATAGGACACTGTTAAAACATAACTATGAAAGTTTTCAGTCATTTGTGTCATTCTAAAATGTTTAACAGTAAGTTCAGAAGACTCAAAGACTCAAACATTGCCACTCATACTACTACTAGACAATTCTGACAATCGCAAAGTACAGGAATATAAGGTGACCAGTGAGAGTATACACACATGCACTATTAAAGGATAATGTGACTCAAACTCCACCATTCTGTTTATGTGCTTCAGAGGATTTCTATTTAAGTTAAGATTTAAACTTCAGTTATCTTTGATCACTTCCAAAAAAAAAGCTTCCAAAATAATAGACTTAAGTCTTTAATTGCAGGTGTTCTGTAAGCGTTATGTTTATAATATATGCCAAAGATTCAGGTTAGATAAAGTATTTTTGCAGTTACATACAAATAAGGTCTGTAAGCAGGTAAATGGGTGGATGAACATTAACGTGTGTTTAAGTGAGATAAATCTAGAGAAAGAGAATGCCAGATTCAGCAACATCTCTTACCTGGTATATACACCAGCGTGCCATTCCCAAACTTTCTGATGTATGGTGGTGGGAAGATGGCATCTACTTGGCATCGATAGAGGTCAGTGTCCTCCCCTGTTAAGCCAAAGATAGTCAGGTCCACTCTGCCTGTGCTTACATTACCCCTGCAGTAGATTCGACCATTTGTCGCTATGTGAGGGTTTGAAATGTTGACATAGGCACTGCAGATCTTTTCTTCCCCATACATTCCCTTATATATAGACACTCGCATTTCTTCTGGCTGTGACCTTGTGTTAATTGTGCAATGCAAAGACACTTGCCCTTGCCCTCCTACTGCATAGTAGGGCTGAGACACAGTGAAAGCTGGAAGGACAGAGAAAGAGAGAAATTTTAGCAAAATTCAAAATACTTCTAATAAAAGACCATAGGTAGCTAAATTGCAGGGTACTCACCATGCCCCAGTGGGAAGCCCACAATCAGTGTGATAACGAAGGCAATCATTGTGTAATGCTGGTGGTATTTCCCATTGTCTTTTTATGCTTGAAAATCTTCAAACTATTGTGGAAACCTCTGTGACATCATGACTGTGGCAGGAAACCTCAGGCTGACGGTAACTGCCCGTATCGAGTGCTAATTTTTACATTTGCATGTCATACGTGATGCAAGTTTGCAGCGAACTGATGGAAAAACGTTGAATGTGCAATTGCAAAAAAGCAACATATCAGCAAAATGAACAAACCTAACCAGAGTTTAACTGAACCATTCTGAGTTAAACTCAGAGTGAAACTCTGATAGCCAAGAATGGAAACAATAATGTGGTATTTCTGTGAAATAGTTGTGCTAAATCATGAAATTTAGGATTCACATGTGTGAGACAGGCATTCTAAAAAAAATTCAATTCTTATTTTATGATAATATATGCTGAGTGGCACAAAACATGTACATGCTATTTTCAGAAGATTATTTTGCTGGAATAAATGTGACCAGATGATACATCTGACTTGTATTTGTTTGATAGTGTTACAGCATCTTAGCAAGTGAAAACTTATAGAATATAGACAAATGTTTATAAATTGACATTTTTCTTCTTCTTCTTCTTCTTCTTCTTCTTCTTCTTCTTCTTCTTCTTCTTCTTGTAATACTAAACCTATTTTTTCTACATTTTTGCTCATTTAAAGTTATTACAGTACTGTGTAAAAAAAATCCACCCTTTGCAATTCAATTTAAGTCTATTTTCATTCAAACAGCCATGCAGTACGGTTTTTTATGCAGGTCAACATTAAAGTTCAATGTTATAAATAAATTATTTACAGACTTCATACTATTTTACTGTTGAAGACCTTTGTGTAATTTATGAACAATAATAATAATGATGGGAAAATGTGTTTAACAGAAAATCACACAGGTGTTTGTGTACTATACATTGTCTCATCATTATTGTTTGCCACCATATACTTAAAAGTAAGTATTGAATGGCTATTTGATAGAAAACAAAAGAGTGCTCTCTGACTTTTGCACATTACTGTATTTCACATGAATATAGCTCACTGTGATAAATAAATGCTTGGAAAAATGCCTATATGCAAAATGTTTTCACTTGCTAAGATGTTTATTTTTCATTGTAGTACTGATTGGATAAAAGTTTTAATTATGGTAAAATAAAAAATATATATATAATATCAAAATGTTTAAATAATGGAAATAAACACAATTGGGCAAATTCACACACTTTGTTTTATTGAACAGGTCTCCCAATAAGTCCATATTCACAAAGTATTTTAATAAATTATACATGTATTCAAAATTATACTTAGATGATCAGGATAAGGTTTTATTAAGGTGACTGGACATAGTCACTTGTTCAGTTGCATTTGAGCTGGTATGGCCAGTGAATGGTTGGAGCTGGAGCTGATGCTGAACTTATTTGGCTCTTGAGAACTCTCCTGGCCTTGTGTTGATGTAGTCATTCTGGTATGTATCCTGTTGCCTGAGTTTCCACTGGTTCAAAAACAGAAATATTGTTTGGTTTATAACGTAGCCATATGGTGTTCAAGGTTACTGACCTCACTGCAAAAATGATATCTAAGCAAGTGAAAATATTTTAAATATAGTCACATGTATTTAGTCCTTCATGTATTTAGTCCTTCAAGTATTTCATGCTTGAAATTAGTAATATATATATAGTGCTGTGCAAAAGGCTTAGGCACATGGAAAGAAATGCTGTAGAACAAAGATGCTTTCAAAAATAATGAAACTAAGTGTTTCTACATTAAAAAAAAAACTATAACTAACAGTAAACAGTAATAAATGAAACAAAGTCAATATTTGGTGTGATGCTCCTTCACTTTTTTTTTTTATTTTTTTTATTGTAGTCTGAGGAACAATTGGTGCAGTACGTTTAGCTGTACGTTTTACTGAGCATCTTGCAGAAGCAGACACGGTTCTTCTGGAGACTTTGTCTTACTCGCTTCTTATTTTTGCAGCAAAACCCAGCAGACTTCATTATGCTTTTTGTCTGAAAAATGGTAATTTGCCACTTTCTTTACTGACGTACAAACATTTTTTGTAATATTTAATTTGTGCTGGAAAACTAATGTTTGGAAATATAAAATGTTTTTGTACTGAATCGATAATGTAGAATAATGTAGAAATAAATAGGGTGGTTAAGACTTTTGCACACTACTGTGTGTATAATATATATATATATTATCTAATATATACCTAATTTCTAGAATGAAGCAAAATTAATAGACTGAATATTTGGTTTATAATAATCTCATAATAAGAAATATTAGAGCAATTTGCCAGTGTTCAAGATATATTTTCACATGCTAATGTCATTTTTCTCAGTGCTCTCATGCAGAACTTAACTGAAAGACATAACCTGAAATACACATTTTGTCATTTGTCTTGTATATTATATGTGGATCACATATGTGGACACTCACAGCAAAGAAGCAGCTGACAATTGTGGAAATAATGTTATACAACGCCAGTAATCCACAGCCTGCAGCAAGCAGTAGCCAAGACACTGACTGTCCCTCATGGATACAGGACTGAAGCCTTGGCTCTAGAGAACAATAATCAGATAACAGTTTTACCAAAGGGCTTAATGCATTTAGACATATGCTGCTTGTTGTTTTTTGCTTCTGCTTGAACCTGAAAATACCGTACCTGTAACAAGAAGATAAGTGTGAGTTGTTTTGGCAGCATCTCCGTGTGCAACTGTGCAGTTGTACAAGCCTGTATCATTGACTTGAGGCATGTCTATCACATAATCTACAGTGTCATTCTTAATATGGGCGCTAAACCTTTGCTTTTCCTTTGAGGTGTTTGTTACTTGAGTCTTTTGGAAAACTGTAAAATGCAGCTCTGTGTCCTTGTAAAGAGTGATATGAACGTTCTCCTTATTAACTTCCAGACCTGGGCAGTTGATCGAAGCATTGTCAGCGTCTGACATCACTGTCTGTATTACCAGGCACCCGTCTGAAAACACAACAATAGACATTGTTGGAAGCTTGTAAGGTTCTGGTGAAAAAGAAGAGAGGTGTCAGGATGTGGTCTGTCACTACCCTCCTCCTCTCTTCTTAGCACTTTCCTCTCTATTTATTTTGAATATGGTTTTTACTTTCGCTACAAGTGGCACGTTTTACGTTGGAAAGATAAATGAAAATGAAAATATTTATCTAGATACGGGTATTTAAAAGGTTCTCAGTAGTAATCTTGAGTCAAATATCAAATATGTATTTTGCTACATTATTTACAGTACATCATGTTTAAGTGCTGCTCTTTCTTTCTTTCTTTCTTTCTTTCTTTCTTTCTTTCTTTCTTTCTTTCTTTCTTTTTGAAACTATACTTTCTAGAGACTAATATCTTCCTCAGAGATATCACCACTTACAAACCCCATACTAATTGAATGTATTGTTTCTCTTTACAATGGCTTTATGTTAGTAACTTTATTACTCGCCCGAAAACTAAGCAGTTGTCTGAATACTGAGTAAAATACACAAACCTTTGATGCGTAAGCTGTTTTTGTCCCCATCGTTCGTGTGAAAGGAGGAAAATGTTGGAGAAAAGGACAGGAACACAATAATGCAGGCAATCCAGTCGCTGTGCATCTCCGCATTGCTACCTCTCACAAGTGAAAGAAAAACAGACGACACCGTTTTCCTGTTCTTGACTGCACATGGGAGGACACTCAAGTTAGAGGCACCTAAGAACAGCTGACTTGAACAAAGACAAAAGTCTAATTTCTCATTGAAAAATGTTACTTATTTTTTGTGAAATTGATAAATTTTTGTATTTAAAAATCCACAAGCACCTGCAGCCACTGATTTTAGTTATTCTACCTTAAAGAGATCAATTAGGACAACTTTCCATATTACTCAGTCTACGTTGGACCACAAGTTCTATTTTTTTATAGAAACATCTATTTTGATCTTTTCTGTTGAAATGAGGAGGTCGCGTGGGGGCTGAAGACCTTTTTAGGAATGAGTCACAACTTTCCTTTCATTGGTCACATCAGAACATGGCACAGTCTGGGGATATTTCTCATTTTTACGATTTCGTTTTATATTGCTGTCTGACAGGCACGGGAAATAGACAATTCTTGGGTGTGGTTAAGTTTTGGTTTTTTTTTTCCATTGTATGTAGCAGTGACAGTTGCTGATTTGAATCTTTTACATCAGTACACTGAAAATAGTGTTCCTGTTATTGACCAGTAGTCAGTTCAGCAGCATTTGATTAGCTGCGACTGAATATTTCAGAGTATATACAACAACAACAACTTATATTTAATTAAAATAATAATAATAATAATAATAATTGATTAATTATTGGAATATTGTCTGTTTTTCTGTAAAATATCTGATTAGTATTATCTTTATTTATGTTCACAAAAACATATTTCAAGTATTTACACTACTTGTACTAAAATAAAAGTTTTGGCAATAACTGATATGAACCACCTGGTGGCACTATACACATAGATAAAGTGAAGTGAAGTGTAGCCAAGTATGGTGACACATACTCGAAATTTGTGCTCTGCATTTAACCCATGCAAGTGCACACAGTAGTGAACACACACATACACACACCGTGAACACACACCTGGAGCAGTGGGCAGCCTTTTTTGCTGTGGCGCCCAGAGAGCAGTTGGGGGTTCGGTACCTTGCTCAAGGGTCTCACCTTAGTCGTGGTATTGAGGATGGAAGAGAGCGCTGGTCATTCACTCCCCCCACCTACAATCACTGCTGGACCTGAGACTCAAACCCACAACCTTCGGGTTCACCTTCGGGTTACAAGTCCAACTCTCTAACCATTAGGCCACAGGTAATTTCATCGAATGTCTAGCCTTCATTTGAGCTTATTTCCCTCCAACATCACATACCCAGCAATCCAAAGAAAATTCTGAATATCTGTGCTCAATTTAAAAATATGTTTCAAAACAGCAATAGAGTGTGTCTTCATTATCAGTATAAGGACTTGCTCTGGGGTGCTGATATATATTGGCTATAGTGGTCTTGCCTTTGGTTTGAGTGGTGATGACTCATCAGCCGTGATTTCTCTTATGTGGTTAGTCTGTAGCCTCAGAGCACAGTCAGTATTGGTCTCACAATTTCTTCCCCTATATATTCGCTGCTCATGTTTCAGCCTTTAAAGCCCCTTTCACCCACCAACACAGTCTGTGTGTCTCCCAGCAACATTACAAAAGGGTGCTCATACTGAAACTGGTGCACGCATTTCACATACAGTTGGTGCATTTGTTTCAAACCTTTTCCTTCCTGTACTGAAAATGCACCTAGTCCACAACAATCTACAAACGGTGTGCAACAAATTAGTCATATACTCTTTACTGCTCTGCATGCCACAGTCTACAAGGTTATGAAATATGTCAGATTAGATTAAAAACAATTTCTTCAACATAAAATGAAATATAGATGAGTGCAATTGTATTTTTGTTTGTTTGTTTGTTTGTTTGTTTGTTTGTTTGTTTTAACCAATTTGTCTACAAAATAAGAGATTAAAAAAGATGAATGTGGCTATATGAATGTGACAATAATCATCGTTAACAGCTTTATCCTGTCCCTTGAACAATGGGTGCATGGCCAGGACACCAGTCCATCACAGGGTACAGTGCACTTACACATTTAGAGTAGAAAATTCAATTCAATTCATTTTTATTTGTATAGCGCTTTTAACAATGGACATTGTCACAAAGCAGCTTTACAGAAATAAATGGATTCACAAAAAATATATCAGAAATATTTGAATTTATCGCTGTGAATGTATCCCTAATGAGCAAGCCAGTGGCATCTACTGGCATGTTTTGGGGAGTTGGGGAGGAAACCCACACATACAAACTGCTCTCAGTAACCCAAACTCAGGATCAACCGGGCATCCCGGAGCTGTGAAGCTGTAGTGCTACCCCCGTGCCACCAGGCTGCCCATAACAACAGCCCATACAAATCAACAGAGAAATAACTTGAAAAGAACTGATTGACTTAAGCCAACGTTATGCCCTCTCAATCTCCAGACCTGATTTAAAGAAGGTGGTGAATGACATCTGTCAGCTATAACTCATATGACAAGACAAATGGGTAAAGATGTGCAAAGAAATCTGGCAGTTAGAAAAGATATGTGAGGCTTAGCGGGTGGGGGGCAAATATTATAATTTGAAAGGATCCAAAACCTGTTCAGAGTAAAGGAAAGGATAGATATAAATCTATTATATATAAATGTATAAACATCGTTATTAAAGCATAATGTAAACTTTTTCATTTTAATTTTGTTTTCTTTTTCTTTATTAATATCTTAATAAATAAAGTATGCACTATTTAACCAGTTTCAATGCTTGTGATAATAAAGGGCCATTAACACACTAAAGTTGTCATTAGTTAAAATAAATGTGTGTGTGTTTTTTTTTTGTTGTTGTTGTTTTCTTTAATTTTTTTTTTACTTTGTTATAGGGATATGCTACACTTTCAGGAAAAACGGAACTAAAGGGTATGTTATCTTGTCGCTGGGATGGAGCCCTTATCTTTTACCATTAATAGTCTATGTATTGTACACATAGCACTGTGGATATAGTGTAGCATAAGATTTTTATATATTTATTGATGTTTGGATTAAATGCATTTGATTAAATCTGATCCAATTCAACTGAACAGTTAATGAGGCTAATAACAATGTGATTTCAATAATAAATATAATAAATTTGATTTTGGTGATTTGTAATTTACCACTGTAGCATAATTTTCAAAAATCATGGACCCTGATTATACTACACGGACCCCTGACAGTGTTCGGGCATCTTTCAGAACCTCTGATCTAATAGTATGCTAGAGACCTCTACATCAGTATGGATGCAAATAATAAAACAATTAATGATAATAAGTATGTAAAAAGAAAAGAAAAGTTATAAAGCAGATGTTTCCCAACTGGAGGCCGTGACCCCATGTGGGTGTCACTTAATTTACAAATGGGGTCATGATAGAAGCTTATGGTCTCTTTTTTTGTTTTACTTTACAAATTTATATTATGAATTTTGCTCTAAGTGTGAATATGCATTTTTGTGATGTCATTTTGAAATGGGAGGTCCTGGGAGTCACATTCAATCAAGCCACATTTAAATGAAGAGTGTATGTGCTATTTTAGCTTTTTGCAATATCCATATCCATGCTGCATTAGTGTAGTGTAGAGTTCAGCAATAAAATGTACAGATTTCTCTGTGATGGCATGGCAGCGCAGCAGGTAGTGTTCCTGGGATAGGCTCCACTGTGACCCTGATCAGAATAAAGCAGTTACTGAAAGTGAGTGAGTGAAATTTTCTTCTATCCGCCTCCACTATTTCCTCTACGGTGTCGAGTTGCTCTTGCTCAGTGGAACAACAGAAGTAAAGAAAATGAATGTATGCTGAAACTTTTAGTGAATATGGATTTACAAGTCCTCAATTATAAATTTGGAAGTTAAATTTTTAATTCGGAAAATTCAGAAATGCATAATGTCCATTTGGGGGAAATTCAGAATGTCCATTTAGGGGAAATTCATAATGTCCATTTGGGGGAATTTCTTAATGACCATAATGTCCATTTGGGCTAAATTCATAATGTCAATAATGTCCATTTGGGAAAATTCATAATGACCATAATGTTCATTTGGGGGACATTCATAATGTCAATTTGGAGAAATTCATAATGTCCATTTAGAAGACATTCATAATGTCCATTTTGGGGGCATTTATAATGTCCATGTGGGGGACATTCATAATGTCCATTTGGGGGAAATTCATAATGTCCTTAATGTCCATTGGGGGGAGCATTCATAATGTTCTTAATGTCTATTGGGGAAAATTTAGAATGTCCATTTGGGGAGCTTTCATAATGTCCATTTGGGGGAAATTAAAAATGTCCTTAATGTCCATTGGGGGGAGCATTCATAATGTCCATGTGGGGGATATTCATAATGTCCATGTGGGGGATATTCAGAATGTCCTTTTGGGAAAATTCCTAATGTCAATAATGTCCATTTGAGGAAATTCATAATGTCCATTTGGAGAAAATCATAATGTCCATAATTTACATTTGGGGGAACTTTACAGTGTCCACTTGGAGGAATTTCATAATGAACATAATGTCCATCTGGGGGACATTCATAATGTCCATTTGGGGAAATTCATAATGTCCATTTGGGGGAAATCATATTGTCCACTTGGGGAAATTCATAATGTCAATTTGGGGGAATTTCATAATGACCATAATGGCCTTTTGGGGTAACATTCAAAATGTCAATTTGGGGAACATTCATAATGTCCAGTTGGGCTAAATTCATAATGTCCATAATATGCATTTGGGGGAATTTCATGATGTCCATTTGGAGGGATTACATAATGAGCATAATGTCCATTTGGGGAAATTCATAATGTCCACTTGGGGGAATTTCATAATGACCATAATGTCCATTTGGGGAACATTCATAATATCCATTTGGGCTAAATTCATAATGTCCATTTGGGGAACATTCGTAATATCCATTTGGGCTAAATTCATAGTGTCCATAATGTGCATTTGGGGAAATTTCATAATGTCCATTTTGGGGAAATTCATAATGTCTATTTAGGGGAATTACACAATGACCATAATGTCCATTTGGGGGAATCTATAATGTACATAATATCCATTTGGAGGAAATTCACAATGTCCACTTCTGGGAATTTCATAATGACCATAATGTCCATTTTGGGGACATTCATAATGTCCATTTGGGAAATTCATAATGTCTATAATGTCCATTTGGAGGAATTTTATAATGTTCATAATGTCCATTTGGGGGAAATTTGTAATGTCCATTTGGGGGGAATTCATAATGTCTACTTGGAAGAATTCCATAATGGCCATAATGTCCATTTGAGGGACATTCTTAATGTCCATTTGGGGGAAATTCATAATGTCTATAATGTCCATTTGGGGGACATTAATAATGGCCTCTAGGGAAAATCCGTAATGTCCATTTGGGGGACATTCATAATGTCCATTTGGGGGAAATTCATAATGTCCATTTGGGGGACATTAATAATGGCCTCTAGGGGAAATTCATAATGTCCAGTTGGGGGGAATTTATAAGGTCCATAATGTCCATTTGGAGGAATTTTATAATGTCTATAATGTCCATTTGGGGGAATTTTATAATGTCCATTTGGGGAAAATTCATAAGGTCTATTTGGGGGACATTCATAATGTCCATAATGTCTGTTTGGGGGAATTTCATAATGACCATAATGTCCATTTGGGGGACATTGATAATGTCCACTTGGGGAAATTCATAATTTCCATTTAGGAAAGGTCTGGAAATCCTGCTCTAAAGGAAAGTGCAAACAGAGATGAGTAATTCGTGAGTAAACACGCCGGGTCAGGATGGGAATAATAGTGGGACGAGAGGGCACACCCTCTGAACGGGATTGCGTGAATGCGGTGACGTAAGACGGGCAGGGCAGGCGCGCGCTCGCGGAGCCGCTGGCCCGGATCTCAGGGCTGGACAGGAAGCGGAGGCTCGTGCACGCGCATCGGTCCAGCAGCAGCCGTAACAGCAGCAGCTCCCATCGGTGCGGGAACGGAAACGGGAGCATAAATGCGCCTCCGAGCTGAAGGAGCCTGTCGAGTCTCTCGGTTGTGAACACCGTAACGGCGTTTAACGGCAGACTGATTCAGTCGAGCTGAATCTGAGCAACACGTCGTTTTTTCCTCCAAATCCATTGTGGATCTGCTCATTTCCTATTCACGAGCCTTCCACCGTCACCCTGGATCCGTAACGGTCAGTCGCTCTTTCTGTCTTCTGCTGTCGCTAGAAATGAGGTATTTTAACGGTAGAAAAAGTCAAAGCAGATGAAACGCATGTAATCTGATGGTTTATTAAATTCAGTGCATTAGCTGAGTAGCTAGCAGGGACAGGAGCTAATGTCTCCGAGTTAAAGGGAACACTAACAGGAGAAAGGTGTGAAATCGGTGTCGTTCACATGAAACCGCTTGAATTTTGTGTGTCANGTGTGTGTGTGTGTGTGTGTGTGTGAGAGAGAGAGAGAGAGAGAGAGAGAGAGAGAGAGAGAGAGAGAGAGAGACAGGCGCTGGATCAGACATTATGTGCTGTGCACATCTCCTGGATGGACGCATTTGGCAGCAGGGAAAACTGAGCATATTCAGGCCTGTGATCGTACACATATGATTAAAACGCAGAAAACCTGCAATTTCAGATAGCCCGCGTGTGTGTGTGTGTGTGTGTGTGTGTGTGTGTGTGTGTAAAAATCCCACGTCTGTGCTGGGTGTGTTTCCCCTGCCTCCACCATCGCCTTGCATTTGAAGCATGCAGCAGCTCAGTTTTAGTTTGAACATCAGTGTGATCGTGTAGAAATAAGAGAGTGGACCTGCAGTGCTACGCCTGTGACCTGCACGATCATCTGAACCCATGTTGTGTGCAGCCATGAGGCTCTGACAGCAGCTGCTTGCTTTGCAGTAAACATCAGGAGGCCCAGGCTCCATTTCCACCAGCAGTGTGTCAAGTGGCCTCAGGTTTGCATTGCAGTTATCTGCTGCCTGCATTACATTCCCACTGTTCTGCCAGTGGAGGTCTGATCCTTATCCAAAATACTCTACGCTACAGAGTCACCCTAATATTTACACTAACTTAGGGTTGCACCATACAGCATGTCATTAATGTATCATTTGCTAGTTTCTCATTTGAACAAATCTCTGAATTTAGATGAGTTTTTTGTAGCTGTTTTTCTTTGACATGATAAGAAAAAAACAGCTTTGTGTACGTATATATATATATATATATGATTCGCTGTGGCTACCCCTGAAGGGAAAAGCCGAAAGAAGAAGAAGACACACACACACACACACACACACACACACACACACACACACACACACACACAAACACAGATTGCAAAGCCTGCCAACAGAGATGACCAGGTATTTTCAGTGGATACAAAAGATTGGAGGCATTTATTAAGGCAAGTGGAGTAAGGGAGCATTTTGCAGAGTATTTATATCACATTCAGGAAGGGAGATGAAAACTTTTGGCATCATTTTTTAGAATTTACTATTAATATCTAATTATAGACTATTTAACCATTTTTGTTGCTTGTGTGTCTTGACAGTATTTTGTTTTTTGCACTGTGGGTATACAAACCTTTGCACTCAACTGTATGTAGGAATAACACACACACGCACACATACATACATATACACACACACACACACACACACACACACACACATATATATATATATATATATATATATATATATATATA
>CM074961.1:8271842-8305657 GCA_037577455.1 Pangasius macronema
TTTCTGTAAAGCTGCTTTGTGACAATGTCCATTGTTAAAAGCGCTATACAAATAAAACTGAACTGAATTGAATTGAAATAGTATGAACCTAGGGTTAGGAGTGCATCTATCTTCTTCAGTTCTTCTAAGCTAGCATCTTCTATGCACCATCTCAAGGTGCATGCAGCTTCTTCAGTTCTTCACTTCTCCAGTTTGCTCTGTGGGAACTCTTAAAGTTTCTACATAGGCCATACAACAGAAGCTTTCCTTCACAGAAACGGAAGTAAAATGAGAGATCTGGCCAAAGAAGTATCGAAGAGTGCTTTTTACATATTAGCATCATGATCTAATTAGTTTATATTAAATGCCAAAAGAATGCAGTTGTATTAGTGTTTTAATGATAAATAGGATCACAAAGTAAATTAGGAGGACGATGATGCCAATACTCATGACAGTGCATACCACAAAGTGTTTGACTTATTTTTATTTCACTGTTTTTGTTAAATATCTACTAAGAAAAAATGGTACTTTTTTACACCCTAAAGTCTTTATACCTCAGGGAGCACCCTTAAAGTTTCCACATTCATTCCTACAACAGAATGTTTCACTTTAGTAATGGCTCCAAGTAGCTAATTATCAAATGCACCCTTGAGGAACCCCTTTTTTCTAAGAATGTATGAGTAGAAGGAAGCATTAATCCTGATACATTGAGAACACAGAATGAAGTTAGACCCAGTCTCACAATGGGCTCATGGGTGTGCATAGCAGCAGCAGGAGATTATGAGGCATTCTTGCTCTCATCTTCTTCCCACCTCTTATTTCCAGGACTGTTACCTTATTGCCTCACATTTTATATTACCCCTTCAAACCACTTCACCTATCTAGCAGTTGGAGCTATTCTTATCCCCAATTGCACTGGACCACATGAAGGTAGTAGATGCTCACTGCACTGCTGGTAGAGTAAACCATAATAAACATAGGCACTATAGTGTTTTTTTTTTGGTTCCCATAGTTTAATGTGAAAGCTAAAGCTCCTTGGTGTGGTTACAGCGCTATGTATTTAGCTGCAAGGCCGTTTGTCTTTATGTCAACATCTCTGGAAAATGCTAGCTTTTGAAGCTAAATTGATTTTACCACAGGGAATTCTGTAAACACGCAATGATGTAAAACATCTGATTATGTCTCTGACACTCTCTAAAAGGTTCTTGAATGCAAGTACTCATTGTATAAATTGTTGCACTTTAAAGTACACAAAAAGTCACCCAATCAATTACAGCAAAAATAAAAGTTTTTCTTAGTCAAATTAGTTAAGTATAGTTAATACCTGTAATACACATTTATAACTGTAATGTTATTTTGTGTTAGTTATGGGTGAATTAAAATCAAGCAACATTTAGAGTTTTCACGTTTTCCACTTGCTCCCAAGCCGTTCTTTTGTTTCTAATGGGAACATGTGAATTATTAACAACAATGATCTCACTCCACTGAGCTCTGTATTCATCTGGTGATTTGTTTAATTCTTTCCCTTTGGGCTTATTTTCAAAAATTGTTTTAATTGCAACTCTTAAACTCCATCCACTAGAGAGAAAATAAAGAGAAAGGGCTTGAGAAAGGCCCATGGACCAAGAGACCATGGTGTAGCATGGATTCAGGAGTTTTGCATTGAGAACACTCCTGTGCCTTTTGCGTAAATACCGTTTCTTGTCTCTTTTATCAGTCTGCCAGAGCCGAAACCCAGCTACTAATGCAAGGTGCTGATGCGTGCCAGCTGTATAGTACGGCGTTTAACTGCTCCATTCCACACACATGGCTACACACGGTATTATACTGTATGGCAAGATACTGTAAAATGCTAAGCAAATATCTGACCAAGTAGTGTACAGAGTATTCAGGAAAAGCTGAGGAAGGAATTTACAGAAATATGACACTGCAATACGGGAAACTGGTTTTGAGGATAAACAATAAAACTATTATTGTTTTATATAGAGTAAATGATGTATTACTCAGAGCAAGGAGCATTAGAATTGGCTAAATGATTAGGATTGGAGTGGCTTTGATAAAATGCCCCTAGGTGTGAATGAGTGTGTGAATGGGGCTCTACAATGGACTGGTGTCGTATGCAGGGTGTATTCCTGCCTCATGCCCAGTGTTCCCAGGCTCCAGAACCACCATGGCCCTGACCGGTATAAAGTGGTTACTGAAAGTGAGGTGAAGGGGCCTAGAGATCATGTGTCTGACCTTTCAGGAGCTTAGGAAAGTGTTGACAGACAGCACAAGACCCAGGTTGTCTATGGTGTGATCACATTACATTAGCAGCCTAGGGTCAGAGGTCAGACATTAGTTTACATGACTCTTGGCAGAAGTCCTCCTAAAATGCTGATGACTGAAGTATGTCATACTTTATCCCAGCCCTAACCTTAATTACTAAAGAGAAGCAGAGAGTCTAGTCTTGAATAAGCTGAAGAGGCCATCCTCATCCTCCCTGTACGAGTCTAGACCTGACTGGGAAAAGACAAATGGTTACATAATGATTTTTAGATCAGATAATGCAATTCCTAATTGTCCCTCTATTGTTAATATAGCCTTTAACCTGACTGCTCCTCGCATTCAGAGTACTGACATACATACTTTGTGAGTATTCTGTCCTGCAATTAGGTTGAGACACTCCTTATTGGTGGAAATGAGAAAGCCAAAAACCTTTTACTGCGCTGGAGTTATTCTCACATCACTCCATATTTCACTGACTGAGCAGCAGAGTTATAGCTGGTAACATAATGACTGTGTTAGTGTTAGCTCTGCGCAGCTGCATATGGACGTCTGGAAACAATTGGCTTGAAGTTTTTACGGTCGCCTTACGCTTTTTTCCCTTATTCATGTTGTAGCACTGAATACTCTGCTTGTTGAAGCAGATTCAACTACAGTCTATATTCAGATGACTTTTGCTAGTTTTGTTGTCCAGCTTCATCTGCATCTTGTTCATCTTCTGTTAGTGGAAATGTGGACAATTTGAGGATCACTGGAAACTGGCAGCACATCCAGAATGATGGCTCAACTTACTTACATCAGGCTTGAAGCATGTGGCTTATGTATGTCTTGTCTTTTTATTTTTTTTGTACACAGCTCTTCTCACACTCACGGCATCTCTCTGCTGAGTGTCTTTACTGTCACATCACTGAAGTTCAGTGAAATTGCTTGGCAGCGGGGGCAAAGGTTTCTGGATTCTGCGCATGTGGTACCCAGATCTTACTTAGTTTGGCTCGGTCACCAAACTAACAGTCTGACCAGCGTAAACTGGAATTCAGAGACTGAACCAAAACCCAAAAAGCGTGACAGAAGAAAGCAAAGCTGACAGTTTTAGAATGATAGTGAGTCATGACACCATAGTTGAGATGAAATCATTAAATTATTGTTCATTTTCATGAACCATCCTGGTGATGCTAAACCATGCACTGTAATTTAACAACAGTTAATCAGGAAGAGGTGAAGTATGAATGCAAACAACTGCAAGTATGAATTTAAGTTATTGAAGTGTGTTGAATTTAGTTAGACAACTAGGCGACATCTACTCTGTGAACACATTTCAATAGCTAAAACCCCTATCTTGGGAAGATTTAACATGGCAATCTATCAGGACAAGCTCTAGTACAATTGCTGGAGATCGTATGGACAAAAGTCGATACACTACCAGCAAAGATGTGCTGACCCATTTTGAGACGGGTGATTAAAGACCTTATCCTTAAGTGAAGCTATAACATGAGTATAAACCTAAAGTCAGTGAAGAAGAAGAACAGGAGAAATACCTGGAGATTAGAGTCAATCAGAAATGATGAAGCTGTGTCCCAGACAAAATGATTCCTTATAACTATAGTATAGATCTGTCATACATCACATCCTATGTAACAGGATTTTCATTGCAAATGGGAATGCTCGCCATTAAATACTGTTTAAAGGTTGCAGATGTGATTGAGCCAAGCCTGAACATTACTAGTAATTGGACACTGCTAATAAAATGTTTTTTTGAGTGTGATAATGGCTCTAGAGTGCTTTTCTGAGAATGTTACTACTTTTAGTTACACCTCTATTTCTGCTTGGAGCTGCTGTCGAGAGTGTCACATGGCTACCCTAGATTTGCCCTTCCCCCAAACCCAAACAGCCCAAGTCTCACTCTTTCTTCAGTGGATAATCTCACCTGGATGCTATAAATTTGCTGCTGTAATCAAAAACACTGTCCTGTGCTCATCCCAGTACGCATATTCACAATATATTCATTCTGAACATCCTTTCAGCATACTTAGTACTGTTTGATTTTATAGTATGCAGTTGTACATGAGTAATGATTCATAATACCTGGTGTCATCCAGAAGAGACTGGGCTTCCTTTGGAATCTGGTTGCCATCAAAATCTCTTCTACATGTTGTTTCTGGAATTTTTTTCCTTACCACTCTCATCTCTGGCTTGCTCTTTGCAGCTGCTTTTTGACAATGTTTATTCTCAATGTTTACAGTGTTACAGATACAATTGAATGAGTTGAATTCGAATTGTTGCTTTTCATGGAGGAACAGAATGTGCACGTTTTCGTAAGAAGGGGAAAAATCTCTTCTTTTCTCTGCGCAGTATGCTGAATGTCAGATTACTGAGTATATGCATGTCCACAAATGTAGATCAAAGCTTCAATGGATGAATGTTATTTCAAGTGGTGGTGACTGAACCGTGATATATGCCTGGTGCACCAGTGCGTTGGTATCACTGTGAGAGATTCCATCTGCTGAAAGCTCACACTTTTATTGTAAATTGTCTGAAAGCTGAGAGGGAAATTAGAGTTAGTGAAATGCAGTTTCTCGCCAGCCTGACAGCTTGGACTCTCTGCGAGGTTTCTGTGCTCTTTAAATACAGTATACCAGCACTCTGTTTTTCGGCCACCTAAGCAGAGTCAGATCTCATCAGCTGTCAGTAGAAGAACTGATTTAGCACTTACATACATTTCTTTTTCATGGATTTTAGAGCCTTGAACACACAAATTAACTTACTATTGAAGGCAAATATTTGCAAGCCCCATGGTTTTTGAATGAATGAAAAAATAGAATGTGCAACTATCTTTCAACAAATTAAAAACAGTTAAAAAAAAGTTTAAAGAGAAATCATTTGATCATGACCCACTCAGTCTGCTGCTGTAATGCAATGTATAGTAGAGTTATAACAGATATCATATGTTTTCATATGTCAGGAGGCTGTTACATCAGACAAGATCCAAAATCTGCTCATTTATTATTTGTGATAACGAAGGAACATCTGTGAAATCGAATACACGAAGACTCTGATTTTGTCAGATCCTAAATAATGTACATGTGCAATAAAATCTATGGGTGTGCTGTGAAAGATTTACAAAGAAAGCTCAAGTAAATCTAAACCTCGTGTATAATTGCAGTTAAAGGCAGTGACATGCATCAGTGTGTGAGTAAAAGTATGAACAGGTAAATATGAGCGAAAAACATTTTTAAAGGATCTGTTTAAAAGTCGTCGGCATTGTGGGTGGGACAAAGATTCAGTGAATATCTAATATAGAACCAATAATAAGTCATTTTGAGAAATATTCTAAATGTTTTCAGACAATAAGGCATGATTACAAAATACTTAATTTTGTCTTCAACTGGCAGAGCCTCATCTTTGGTGGTATTAATTTGAGCATGCATTCACCTTTCCCAAAGTGACTTTCAGGCTTAGTAAATTTTGGATACAAAATGATAGAATTTGCATAAACACGCTTCCTGAATTTTGTGCCCTTTTGTTGAAATGGTTCAAATCCCATATTATGTTTACGTGAAAGGCGCAATCCTCCAAAAAACACACACTAGTAAATTAGGTAAATTAGGTAAATTAGGCAAGTTTAGACATGTAACAATAAGAACATATGTAAATGCTATCTGTAAAAGCCAGTGAGCCATAATGTATATGAGTTTAGTATGTACTCTGAAAAAATCTTGTTCTGCAACAGATCACAAAAATTGAAAGTGACGCATTATGACTCTTTCGCCTTCTACTACTGACCCCGTCACTGCATGAATGTGAAATTCATTCCATCTCAGGTGACATGTCTTTAAATATAGACCCCTCCCCCCCAGCGTCCTGTACGAATGCTGCCACATGTGCGCGGGTTTGCAAGAGACAGCCTGTCCATTATGTCCAATATGTCCATTACCTTCATGTTAAATGACTAGCTGTGTTCTTCCTTTTATTGGTGCCACAGCTCTGTTTGTGAACTCCAGATGGTAGAGGTTTGGCCTTAACATCAGTAGCAGCAGCACAGAGCTGGTGAGCCTGCAATGTGCATTAAACTGACTCCCCTGAGGAACAGGGCCTCAGCTTTCTTTAGGCACGTGAAGGTAATTTGCTCAGCCTCAGGTCACTGGGTAAGGGGGTCTGGCCTCGAGAGCAGCGCTGTGTAAACAGACACTATTCTGCAGACTCCGTGGAAGCAGAAGAAGCTAAACAAAAAAAGTGCTTCTGTTAAAAACTGATCACAATGTACTGGGTCTGCTAGGTTAGAGACACCAGTTTTACTAGTGTGTGTGTGTGTGTGTGTGTGTGTGTGTGTGTGTGTGTGTGTTTACAAACATAGATTAACTAGTGCGTATGAGTTTTGTCCAGCCAAGACATGCTGGAGGATATTAAAATCTCTTCAGCTGTGTATAAATTAAACCAGCAGCTTTGCTCTGGATACGTCATAGTGTAAACTGTTTTGAAAAGAGCTTAGATAGTTTAAGTTGAGAATCTGACTTTCTGTTTACCATGCATCTGCTCCGTATCAGTCCTGTCAGCCGGCATCATCTTACTGATGGGACGGGTAATGCTGCTTGCTTGCATCCTTTGTGCTACTACCACTTCCACTGTTTCACTCCAGTGCTTAAACACTCATTACACCTCAAAACTGACTGGAGTTGATTTTTTTTTTATATAATGGCATGCCTCTAATAATACTGCCAGCTGTCATTCAAATCTCATGTGTATATTAATGTGCTCATCCTAATATGTTGGTGACTTGGATGGTGGACACGCCACATAATCTATGATTAATAATATATTGATTAAAAATGTGTTGTTTTTATTTAAGATATGAGGAAGAAGTCACCAGTGTCAGTGTTCTGTAATGGTCAGTACGTTTTCTGCCACAGGAAGGTCTTCAGGACAGAAGGCTTTGTGTGTTCCTGTTTGTTTGGAACATGACAAGCTGTTTTTTTGTCTTAGTAACTGCAAGAAAGAGAAAAACGAGGCTGGTGAGGGACGACTGTTTATAGCCGTTATAATATAAGTGATAACAGGAACTAACTTGTCTCATGGAAGTTTCACAACATTAAATATATCAGTACATGGTTAAAAATGTCATTTATGAATGAATGCAGATTGTAATAGTTGGCAAATTGTTGCATTATAAGAGGAATAAAACACTTCAGGACTCCATCACACCATTCCATCATTGATTAGTTTCTTACAACAGCACACCCAGTCATGTTTTATTCCTTACATAACTGTGAGGCAGAATTATGTTTAGTCCATTAAAGCTATACTTAAGTAACAATTAAATATAAGTAAAACTAAAAATATAGAAAAATAAGTGTTATGCAACTCTTAAACTCAGTTATATAAAATGCTATGAAGGTTAGGGTTGGGGTTACTTTTTTGTATGATAATGAGTGATCTCCAACCAAACTGCCCTTGGTTGTTTGAATTCCTATAAGATGGTTGGCTTTATGAGAGTCTTGCTGCGTCGAACCTTTCCACTCCATCTGTGTGTGTTTGCATTTGCCTGCTTGCTCTGAAAAATTACCTCCTTCTTTGATCCAAACACTATCTGCTGTCCCATTTTTCACTTCAGTCATGTGTTTTCATTGGTGTCCACTCCATACTTGATGTAGTAAATCCTCTGATAAGTGTCCATTATTTCATTTATGTATGTATCCACTGCCAAAACACGCAAACCTCCCTCTGTCCTCGCATGATCCTAAACTGGAAATGCAGTATAAATGTTTTTAGTGTGGGTCAGTAAATGGTAGGATAGATAACTAAGTAAGGGCATCTGTCTTCTCCCACAAGACATGTTTGAGTTCAAAAGCATATGCAGTGGCGATGAGCAGGAGTGTTTTGGGGCAGGATGAAGAGGTGAAGAGGTCAAAGGGATGATGCAGGAGATATGGCTACAGAGAAGCGGTAGTTTTCTTTCCCCACTATAGATGAATCCAATACTGCTGACTCGCAGCTAACCAGCATCATGATTGATTGAGGTGCATCACACTGAGCAAAATGAGCTCCTTTTGTAACGGTGATCTGGCATTCTATCTTACTGCAGAACAAGCAGGCAGCGAGCAGGCGGCACTGTGCTGAGTGAGATGTAATTAGAAAAGTGCTCGGTTGCAGGAATACAGTTTTGTTTTTTTGCACTGACTTACCTTTGGTGAAATCTAATCCTCGTTCAGCTCTTGAGATGTAGAATTTTGTTTTGTCTCCTCAGCTGAAGTAAAAGACGATCTTCAGCAATTTTACTACCCTCCCTTCAGTATGTGTGATGAACATGAACACACTCCCCTACACACTCAAGCAGACAAAGCCTACAGAAGGGCTGTAGCTCGTTGGCTTAAAGTTAAATGTCAGTTTTAAGTCATAAATAAGCTAATTGGGTAGCTGCTCTAGAAATTGCAGTACTCCACCACATTCCTCTGACCTTAACCCTCACTCTGGAAGCCATTACCTGAAATTACCTCGGAGTTAAAGCCTTTTAGATCTTTTAGACTTTTTTTTTTTTGTTACAGCCGTTTATAAGTGAGCTTTAGACACCAATGCCCAAATGACAGTGCAGATATAATGGAGGTATAGTGCTGAAATAATGTATCGTGATTAATTGCAATTGCTCGTTGAAGTATTTATACTTCAGCAGTTGCAGTATTTCTGTATGTCAGTAAAGCACTCTGAATTGCTGTTGGAAATGCTTCAAATTAAAAAAAAAAACACAGTGAACAAAAACATGGAATTCCAGGTTGATTCTATTTTTAAAATGATGCAATGCATCAGAATAATTTGCAATAAATCAGAAAATGTTCATTTAGAATTATAGTGCAGTTTTTTTTTCATCATGCAATAACACAGCATGTTTGCCTTAAAACTTACTCCTTGTAGTTATGAGACAACTGAAGTACAAAGTAAAGTTTTCCTTGCTTCTTGGAAATTCAGTTTTGCATGAAAGGGAAACAGAACAAAACTGAAGTTTGCTGGCCTTTAGAGAATGTGCTGAATGTACTAAATCAGGGGTACTCAATAGGCGGGCTCCGGTCTGGGTTCAGACCAGAAGGGCAGTCCAGTGCAGACTGAGATCTGAATCTTTGTGCAGGTTATCTGACACCTGGCTAAGTGATTGTGTAAGCATACGTGTATAAAAGTTTGGTGTGAAAGACCCTTTAAAAACTAGTGTGTTAAATGGCTACAACAGAATCCTGTGAACAGACAAAAGCTAGCCAGTACTTTAGTACTTTCTCTCCCGTTCTGTTCTTTACTGTTGATAACAACATCCAAAGTGTAACAGTATCACTATAACAACACTATATTTCCACACTCTCAAGCGCTAACATAACAATGTTTCAATGTTTGACGTTTGTCAGGTACCTAGTTTGCTTTGGCGAGTGGCATTAGCGAGTTAGTCAATATCGGAAGAGCTATGAAAATGGCCTGCTCCAAATTGTCAGATGAGAAGAAAAGGAAGGTTGACATAGAGTGAAAACTGTGTGTTTAAAGATGACTGGACAGACAAGTATGCATTTATTCTCCCTAACAGAAGCACCAAACCTGTGAACTTCATTTGCAAAGAGACAGTGGTACTTGTTATGAGTGGTAATGTTAAGTGCCACTATGAAACAAAGCACATGTATTTTGAGCAGCATACTGTAGTTGTCCACGGAACATGGAGGTTAGAACCAAAAAAACTTAACAAGATTAGAGAATCCAAACACTTTACTTTACATAGTTCTGTACTTGACAGGACAAAGATTTAGATTTGAGTACCCCTGTACTAAATTAACAGAAATGTACTAAATCCGTGTGAATATCTAGTTTGCTGCTTTATAATGCACAATTGATTTTGTTAATGATGATGCTTAGTTCACTGCTAGAAGTGACAAGTAAAACGGTCACATACATAAAATTAAACATCACAGGCAGATAAGGCAACATGTCATAGCATCAGAATGTGATAAATTGCATTATAAACATCAAAGCTTGCCTTCCTGTTATATAAAATGATATGTAAGGAAATCGTTGTGAGTGGAAACAAGCTTAATTTCCTCTTGGGAGGTGTAGTGTGAAATTATCTTCTTGTTTCTATGGTTACAGTTTGTCACTCTGTGTGTATGCTGAAGTGATATATGGCACTCAGCAAGTGTAAGAGGAGTGTGAAGATAGGATCAGCGTTTGGGATGAAAGTGCACATGGAATGAAGAGGATACAGAGTTGTTCCTTGCCCTGCGCTCTTATGCTGAATGAACAGGAATTTAATACAGCGTTTTACCTATACTTGACAAGTATTTCCCAGGTTTGGTCATGTTGGTGTTTTTGTGAAGGTTCCAACGCACATCAGCTGGTTAGCAAAGCCTTCATTAATTTAAATGTGGGTTATTTTCATTCATTCATTCTTTCATTCGTTCATCTTCAGTACCCTCCTTATCCTCATCAGGGTCACAGTGAGTCTGGAGCCTATCTTGGTAATACTAGGTGCAAGGTGTGAGAATTTATTCCAGGGCACCATGCACACACATTCATACACTCATTCACACCCAGGGGCAATTCAGTGTAGATAAATCGACTATTCCTGCATGTTTTAGGACAGTGAGAGGAAACCAGAGAACCCAGAGGAAACCCGTGTGACCATGGGGGAACAGGTAAATCTCCACACATAGGGGTTATTTAGCTCAGAGAAATGGTAAAATGTACAGGTACTCCAGGACCAGGATTAGGAAATGGTGTAGGGTCAGGTTGAGCTTTGTTTCTCATTTGTGTGGTGACCAGAAAAAACCCTTTGGGTGTGTCTGTGGCTGAATTCTGGAGAAAAAAAATTCCAAAAACTACATAAAAATCAAGTTTTGACCAAAATTTTTATTATTATTTTTTAGTTAATTTTTATTTATTTTTTGGCCATATTATACTTTGACATCTCTCACCTCATAGAAATGATTTTATTTAGGCTATTTTTTTTAATTTTTTGACTGTCTGCCTGCAGAGATGTGTAAAATCTTAGTGTGAACTAATATCAGGGGAGCGAAGAGATGATGAGGACGAGGTGTTTAAATGAAGCAAGTTATTTTTATCTCAGGTGACGAGACAGAAACTGAAGTAGATAATACTGATCATCAAATTCCACTTATTCCACTGTAAATTTTCTTTTAAATTTGGCAGTAATATTGGTTTTCCATAAGTTGCTTAGGTTAGAAATGTAGACATCTTTCACGGGAGTGGGAATGGACTCTTTACCCCCTTTTGTAAGCAGACTTTAAAATGCTATGATTAGGTTCTGGTTGAGATACATGCAAAAAAGAAACGTATTTCAGTTCAGGAAAGCCTGTAGTTTTCAGAACTATATAGTGCAAAATGCTAACATTTAACCATGTGAAGGGTTTTCCAGGTTGCCAAACATTTACGCCTGAGGTTGTATGGGGAAAGTCGATTCCTGACCAATCCTAAGAGACATCATGGCCTCAGAATACCTCAGTTTTTGGTGAAACTTCTGAGAAGAGAAACACTACAGTATTCAGTTACACTTCTTTTACACACATTGAACCACTTTTCCGCTCCTTCAGCTGATATCTTTGTAAAATAATGTTAATATTTACCATGAAGTCATAATTTGGAATTATGAGGAGCACTTGTGTAAGTCTGTTATTTTTTTAAAGCTTTATTACGAATGCTTTCACTTGGCATGCACTATTAACAGTTAGTCACTCAAGTAACAGTGCATTGTTACTGTTGTTTATTGTCTTGTTAACTCACGCACTCAGTGTTTCCACATTGTTAAATCGATTATCATTCTGAGCCAAAAGAAACGGCGAAATTTACAACATTGCTATAGCATCACTTTCATCATGAAATCTATGATCTTCTGAGCAGTGTGCCAGCTGCTCCACTCTTCCATTTAAATAGGAAACATATTGCACTATGAGATGGAATTAACCATGTTATTCAAAAATAAATCCTGGGAAATACGTGTACTATAATGTCTACTTAGGATGTTTCAAGCGGCCTTGAAGTAAAAGATTTCTTAACTTTGGGTCCAGACACAGACTATATCAGCGTGAACCGAACTTCCTTTCTCCTGGCCCTGACAATAGACATCGCTTCCTGCTTTATCGCATGACTTCCTGCAAAAGGGCGTGGTACATTGTGCATTACAAGTTAATGAGTCGTCTAAAATTACACAGAGTGCGGTTTTGCAAACGAAGCAGTATGAACTCTATAAGAGCTATGTGTGTGTTTATTAAAGGAATCCATCCTGATTGAGTGTCAGTGTTTATAATTAACACGTGACATTCAGTGGCAAGGCAGATGCAAACTTTTTGCTATATTTTTACACTTTTAAGCAAGATATTGGTGCAACCTTATATTACATACATTATACATATTCATTCATAAACCTAAACACTTTATCCTGGTTGTTCATCACCTTAGTTTGTTTCAGAAATATTTCTTTTGGACATTTTCTTAACTTACAGCCTAGTTTGCCATCAGATTTAAACAAGTGTGAAACAATATAGTCACTCACCCCATGCTGATGGCAGTAAAGTCTCAGTCTATTTGATGGTGGCATTACAAATAGTTTTCCATGAAAAGTAAACAACAATAGACTTAAACAAGGCTTCTGATAAGCATATCAAATCTGCCCACAGTATGCATTGTCCAATTATTGTCTCCTGACAGAAAGTCTTCATGACATCTGACAGGCACATTTATTTGGTACACTGTGCGCCAAACAACGTCCCATTTGTATATGCTACAATGAAGATAACATCTTGAAAAAAAAAACATCACACAATGTAAGCCTTAGAGCTGGACTTCAGAAGTCAGAGAGTGATGCATAGCTAAGAGTAAAGTCATATCCATGTCTTAGAGAAGCACCTTGCACTTCTATCTATACATCACAATACAAAAAGCTTTGCAAAATTTGGATTTTAGGTTGAATAGGTTTATTCACCATATACCCTATAAATGTGTGTCTGTGTGTGTGTGTGTGTGTGTGTGTGTGTGTGTGTGTGTGTGTGCAGTTGGCAGGAGAGGAGAGAGATACTATAGGGATAGTGGTTGGAAGACACACAAACATGAAGACAGCTAAAGTAGAAAAAGCAGCTTGTTGTCTGAAATCACTGCATTCCTCCCAAACTCTTACAGTCTCCCTCTAAATGTCCTGCTGTAGTACATGAGAGCAAAGTGCAGCGTGGAAACCGTGAGCATAAATCACCACATCTGCACACAACAGACACTGGATTTGGCCTATTTTTGTATGTGTACATGATCAACTGCGTTTCAAATGACTCTTCTTTCTTACACCGTTCCATACTGGCCTCCGCTGATCCATTATCTTTTCCATTTCTTTCTGATTAAAAGAGCTTAACTAAGCACTTCTTATGCCTTATCCAGAAAATAAACTCTGTTAATGGCACTGCGTGCCCACCAAAAGCCTGAAAACGAGCCAGCATCCTCATGAAGATCCCATTTTTACTGTAACACTACCCTTTAAAAACTAGAGTGCATGCTAGTGTGTGTTAAAAAACAAGCAACAGGAAGGACGTTAGTAGTGTGGATTCCATCGTGGTCATGCGATACTTGGAGCTTAGCCTTGTTTATTGTACTCTTTGAGAATGATGAATAACTGTTAAGGCTAACTCTCTGACTGCGTCTGTGATAAGCTGAGGTCACAGAGCGGCTTGGTTAAAGCCGTACATAAGCAAAAGAAGAAAGCAGAAACACAGTCAGCGCACTTAAAAATGGCCAGTTTGCATGAAAACAAAGAAAGAAAATTGAGGATAATTGCATTCTACTGTGAAAGACACTTGTCACATCCTTGATTTCATATATTTTCTTTGCATGTTACTTATTCTGGATGCATACGTTCAGTAGATGTTACTAGGTTTACTACGGAGAATCAGATTTGAAAGTGCACTTAGAAAATAATAACATGCACTCTTGATTACAGGAGTTTTCTTGCAAAGCTTGAAAATATTTTGCCACTGATGAGTAATGTGTGTGTGTGTGTGTGTGTGTGTGTGTGTGTGTCAGGTATGGGTCTATAAACTGTCTAAGATTTCAGTCCATTTCCTTTTATAGTAAAATGCCTCACATTCGTGTAATTAACTGCACATGTTAAATTGGATGCATATTTATAATAAGCTGATTTGCTGAGTTGTGGATGAGTTGCAGTGGCTGTGATTGCGGTTTCCATGCCTCATTTTGTCAGCTGTGACTTCATATTGAAGTTCCAGAGGACATTAGTGAGCTGGTAAGAACTTGAAATGGTGTGTGAATGCATCCAGTGCAAAGCAGGACATTTCATTCTGCATGTGTTCATATGGCTGTCTTGGCTGTCTGTGTGTGTATATGTAGGTGTGTTTGGCACAATGCTGAGAGCTTCTGTGGGAAACCACAGATATGTATGTTTGTGCAATATAATATCTTACACATGTACACACTCTCCACTTCAGATACTGCAACAGGTGTCTAAAGAAAGGAAAGATAGACATCTGTAATAAGTGCAGTTTTTTTTTCCAGCTTGTGCTTCTGGCCAACAATGATGTCACACATTCATACTTGTATGTTTATCATTTAAAAATAGTTTGTCTATTCTATAAGGAGTTACGGCATTATTGCCTACCTTTCCCTACGTTTTCTAACCTTGTATTTGGATAGAGTTGTGTAAAAGCCTACAAGAAAACTACATCACAGTTGTAATCCTTTTGGGATCTTTTTCTCGGTTTGACAGAGTGCTGTGAGGGCTCCTTTGGAATGTCCTCTTATTAGTCTTCAAAGGAATGCTGGTGTCTTAACCCTCTTTCTCACTCCTGGCAAGGACATAAGTCAGACTCATATTCCCATCAGCGCTCTGTTCCCAGAGTTCAGCAGGTCAAGCCATCGTGACAGGCTGGCACAAAACCATTCATTCGCTAGATTCAGTCATAAAGCTGTGGTTTTGTCTTGCGGCTTGAACCACACTTTAATTCAAGCACCTGTCCAGTTGTTTTTTTTTTCCTTTCAAATATTAGATGTGTACTTGATGTTTATCTTGGAGACGAAACACTTGCAACTGGACCCTGGATATTTCTGAGCAAATCATCACATATGGGTTGTCTAAATACACAGTTTTGATCGGCTGGATAAGATAATGCAACACTCCCTTATATCTCATATAAAGAGAAACAGTCCTGCTTATCATTCATCTTAGCCTTATACTGAGTGCTTACAGAGGTGCATGTTCATCATCACTGATAATGGAAGATAATGTCACATACAGGCTGATTCAGTAATCTTTGATCCAGTAGACCCAGCATCCCCCTCCCTTTTTATGCTTCATTTTCCTTATATGGTCACAGCTTCCTGTTCTCATTAATTCTGTTGATTAGTTGCACCTGTTCCTTGTTTCCCAGCTGCCACCTCCATCCTATTCTTGATAACTTTCTCTTTCTCTCTTTGACATTCAGTGGAGGATTTTGTCATCCACCTCTTTGTCAAATTATTTTAATAGCATTGATTTCTTTGTGGTTTTAATTCTAAGCTTTGATTTCCTTGTGGTTTTGCCTAGTTTTCTAGTTTCTGCTTTCTTTTAGTCTTGTGTTTTTCTGGGTTGGATCCTTGCCAGCTTCCAGATTTCATTAATATAGACTATCTTGCTGGTTAGACCACTGCCATGGTGTATTTTAAGTTCATACTTACATCCAACAACCTCACACTTGTGCCTGCATATTATGCCAAGCTTAGAACTAAAGCTAAAGTCTGTAACACCTCAGAATCAGACTAACACTAAAGACTAAATGGAAAAGCTTATCCCTGTCTATTAAATGTAAGTTGCTGGATAAGGGTGTCTGTCAAATGCCATAAATGCAAATGTCTATGTCTGTCCTCTTTTGCTGTATGTCCCATATTATCTTCAAATTTTACAGGCTCCTCACACCCATTTTCTATTTTTTCACAGCAAGTGCTGAACTGAGCTAAAAATGACACGGCAGAGGACTGCTAGCTAAGCTTGAATGCAGGGTCTCTCTTTTGCAGATACAGAGAGAACATAGAAGATAGGAATCCTTTCGTAGTAATGTCATTTAGAGGTCAGGAAACATCGGCAGGCGAAAGAGGAATGTCTGCTTTAGCCATTATGGAGTCATGGGGGAAAGATGCTCTCAGAAAGCAGTGGACCATCTTGAACCTTGTCTGCAGGAGGCTGGGGACTTTAGAGGTCATTGAGAGGCCATCCTGAGACAAAGAAAAGACATTCTCTGTTGTTGCCTATACTATGCTCCTTTCTGCATTAATTATGGAACAATCAAATAGCAAAACTCATTGTGAGATGTGTGATAATCAACACAGATGCTCAGAGATGCAGATTAATTATGTTTCCCTAATTGGAAATACATGGAGCTTGCATGTCGCAGAAGGGGGTTGATGGAGCCCATGAGTTCATCTGCATTTCTAGGGCAGGAATAGAAGCTAAGAATGCTTACATTTCTTTGCAGGGCTGCTGCATATACACAATTTTAAAACATATTCCTATCTACTGTATGTACAGATATAACTATTATATGTTCCATTAAACCTCATTATGTAAAATTGTCCCACTTTTTTTTTTTTTTTTGCTTTTATTACCTAGACATTGTGATCAGACAGAAAGATGATGGACATGGTTGGTTCAACTGACATCATGTATCTCCAACCACACAGTCACTATTTCAAGACGAGTGTATTCAGGCGACTTCTTAATACTCACTTTTGTAGGTCTTATAGTCATCAGAAGATTGGGCTGGCTTGTGCAGAGCTCATACTTAAATCCACTTTAGTGTGCTTTGATCAAGTAATAGTCCACCACGCAGCTCAACACATCATGTGCCAACTGGAGCTCTGATCCCTGAGAAGGAGTTTTAGTTTTAATATGTTTTGCGCGGCTGTACCAAGGGGCCACTGATGTAGTGATTCCAGTGTAATGTCAAGTTTGTTACAGTTATGCTTTGTTCAGTTTTTGCATTACACATTTTTGCAGTGTGTTAGAACATGTACATCATCAACCAGCGCATTCTCTGGTCATCCCTCACTTATCAGATAGATAGAGATAAGCAGAGAACCTCTAATACTGAAACACAGGGAAGATGCAGCAAGTATGAAGGACAGGGATCAAGCCTTATCTGGTTTAATCCCTGTCCATCTGGTATGTGTTGTTTTGTCTGTTTTGTCTGTTTTGTCTGTCTGTTTGTCTGTTGTATGAGTGTTAAGGCAATGCTTCATGGATCGGTAATGACTGATAATGATTCTCATAAACTTCAATGAAGGGTGAAGATTAATATCAGGATATTATGTATTAGTTATTGTATCGTTAATATTAACCCTGCCTCTTTAGGAATCGCAGAGACAGTTTGTGTCACACATGAATCTTGTGGAATTTTGCGTAGAAGCACAACTGATTTTGACGAAGTGCGAGTTTTATTCATAAACACATTAGGACGGATGTGAGATATCAGAAATGATAGTGAGTCGTCTCTCGTGTGACAGATTCTAGATGTTTTCTGATATATTGCTGGCCATCTGGGAATAGAAAGAAAGTCAGAAGAGCCAGTACCATGTACTGTAGAAGAAATTATGTTTCTAAGCTGTACATGTGGTTCTTTCGTCAAGTTCTGGGGAAGCTGGCTTTCCTGCTGTCCTTGTACAAATCCTCCATGAACTCAATGACTCCAGCAGCAAATCAGAAGGAAAGCCACAGGGAGCACTGACAGTGAAAAAGAGAGGTCCTGCACTATGCAGTGAAAAGTGTCACAGAGGAAAAGTTGATTGAGCTGACCTCTATCAGTCCGGAGCACGCCTGGTTTAATGCTTTGTATGTGGCAAAGATATTCTGAGGTAACATCTTTTGGATTAAAATGTCACAGTCAGAGAGGAATGCTTCTCGCAGTGTGAAAGGAATGGTATCTTTCTGGTTGTGACTCATCCACTTTTAATGTTGAGTTTACATTTTGGTCATTTTGTCAATCAATCAATCAATTCCTTAAATTCTTCAACTTGCTCCTGTTTGCTGCACTATTGCTGAAGATTAGAAATGACCATACAGTAAGATGTAAAAAGTCACAGCAAGAATATTCTTTGCAGAAGCGTGTTTGTAGCGATACTTTTCTTTTTTTTCACTCTCATATGAAATGTGGCATGCGCTGCTGGAATCCAAGGCATCTTTATAGAATCTCTATAAACCGTTGAACACTTAAACCAGTGTTTCCCTAAGGAGATACTTTTAATTAGCCTAATGGTACACATTATTCAGAAAACAGTGACCCTGCTACTCTCATTCCTTATCAACTATTAAAATTGGGACTGCAAAATTAGCAAGTTGTTTAGCTTTAAATGCCACAGTGTTGTTACTGTACATCTTAGCAGACTGATGTGTGTGATAAATTTATAGCCTGTAGCATGTATTCTACTGTATGGTAGTGTCCTTTACTTTTACCATTTGGGCCAGCAGAAAGAATATTCCCAAGTGTGTGTGTTTGTGTATGTGTTATCTGATAACACTCACAGTTCTTTTTCTCTCAGCTGGAGCTGTGGAGCCCTCTAACCCCTGTGCTATCTTGCGCCTGGCCATTTTGTTTTTTTTGGCCATTCCTGAAGCCTTAGGTAGCCAAGAGCAGAGAAAATAGATTGTGAGTAGGAGTGCACTGGGGTGTCCTGTCTGGTGCACACGTCTGTGTGTGCATGCATGTGAGAGCCCATATGTGTGTGTCTTTTAGCATGCTTTAGCACTCCTACGAACCTCTAGTCTGTATCTCAGGCACAATTTATTACCACTCTTGTTCAGGGAGTGAGTTCATTATCTAGTGAGGGTATGGCACGCAGCAGTCCTCTTTGATCCAACCCAAGCTCAGGTTTAAACTAGTTTTAGCATATCTTGGATTAGGGCATTTACTCTCCCTCCCTCCTGTGTAGGCCACACGGTGAATCTCAGCAAGGCTCCTGCCACTCACACAGCAGAGCATGAAGGGTTACATCCACATATCCGGCCGTCCACTGACAGTTTTATTTTAAAGTGCAGGTCCCTGCTGAGCTTCTCGGAAGTCTGCCCTTCAAGAGCAACAGTGCCCTTTAGGAGGGGACAAGGAAACCAGTGCTTATGGTTGTGTACTGCTTTGGATGCAACAGGTGCTTTATGAATTGTAACGCTCCCCTCGTTTCCCAAGGTGCTGGGATCAGCATGTGTGTCACTGGCACGGAATTGCGTTCAGTTTTTGCAGAATGTGTCTGTGTATTTAAAGAGAGAGCTGGTGGAAGAGGCCTTCCTGGAATGTGGTCTGATTATTTTGGATCTGGAATTCTCTTTCAACAACTCTCTTCACATCCCAAAGCTCTTTCCATAACTCAAATTCTGAGTGAGAGGATTTCAACATTCTCTTTGTTCTTAAGCCTCGGTTTTGTAATGGATTTATATATACTGTACTATTAATTATGTAAGATATAAAGTATGTTGTTATGCTGCATTAAAATCATGAACATTAGGATTTTAAAAGGCAAAAACGGATCGGTATGCATACTATGAAGACAACATACTGGAAGTGCAGCTCACACACTGTCAATCTTCATCCCTCCTTCTAGCTAACTATCTGATTCTGTTTCACCCATCAGGCCTCATGCTGATCATTGATTTATATCCACGGTGCTATAACAGGTCATGACCCTGACTCACTTCACTGTGTTTTGGGATTTTCATCCTTTAACCATCTGGTGGAAACGTGTGGCCTGGCAACATATTGACATTTGAGCTGTAAAAGAACTGGAAAAGAAAAGCCATGCTGCATCTAAGCAAACCTCACTGTTCTAACAAACACACTAAATAAGATTAGTTTAAATGCATTGTGCCCTTACAAAATACAAAGTATAGTTAATGTCTCAGAGGGAGCGTGTTGCCTTGATTTAGGCAGCTGAGGTGGTTGTTAGCTATCAATTGCCAGGCATTTATTGTGATTTGTTTCTTCACACAAGGCATGCACGTCACGATTTGCAGGCCATAATGTGCTTTCACGCTGGTCTAATCCAATATGGCTTCCATTAGAGGCATTGGGGAGGCTATGCTGAGGCATTTTTCAAGGTCTTAAAACTAAACTGGTCTCAAAGGATTTACCTCTCTCTCTCTCTCCCTCTCTCTCTCCCTCTCTCTCTCTCTCTTTCTCTAACCTGCCCTCTCTGCCATTTTTTTCTTTATGAATTTATGTTTTTTATTCCTGTTGCACAGCATTCATTCCTGTCTGAGTTGCCAAAAGCTGCATGCCCTTTCTCTCACCCTTATTGCAGTATACAGTACATTCCCTATGCAGATCCTTAAGTTGTAGCAGGATTATTGGGGAACTGTTCTTCCCTCTCTCTGTTCCAAGAGTTGATGTCTCTTTGATGTGTATGCCCCCTTTGACCTGCTGTGTTATTTAACTGCTTTTACTCACCCTAATGCATGCAGTCAGAGCAATCCAAAACAGTCCAGCAACTTTATATTCTGTGTTATATTTCTCTGCTGGTTATTCTTCATCATTAGCACTGTCCCTGGCTTAGGTCAGTGCATCGTTAGCCCACATCAAACAGAACACCATGGAAAGATGAAGTTGTGATCATGAAAGAGATTGGCTAGTCTGATGCACCTGGGATGTTGGATCTGTACTGGTCTGCCAAAAGAAAGTGTCTTTTACAGAGTATGAATTGAGGAGTCAACTACTGGAATGGACCTTTCAAGCCGCAAAGCAATAAAGCCAAACCTGTCAAAGAGAATGTTAAAAAAAAGCACAAAGAATTGTACATTAAATATTGTTGAAAACCAAATTCAGGGCTGCCAACATCTTAGAACTTTTGATTAAAAGCTGATATAGTTGTGACAGGACATGAAGATTGTGCTAGTGGCTGTAATTAAGAACTGTCACTCAATGTTTTCTGTTTTCCACTCCATTCTGTGTGAGGCTGTTGTGTATGAAATTTCCCAGGAGATCAGCAGTTAATGAATCACTCAGACAAGCCCTTCTGGTACCAAGTCACAGAGATCACACTTTTTCTTCATTCTGATGTTTGATGTGAACATTAACTGAATCTCTTGACCTGTATTTGCATGAGTTTTATGCATTGTGCTGCTGCCACATGACTGGCTGATTAAGTGTCCCTAATAAAGTGTGATGGTGAGTGTACATCAGCACCATTATAATGGATAAGATATATCCTTTCTTATTTACATATTATATTATATTATTTTAATTTATATTATACTGTATTGTACTGTATAATTGCTGTCTTTTGGGCAAAGTCATTAGAAATATACAGTAAGAGCAGTCTATTACTCTAGGGAATAAGCTCCCCAAAATAGCATGTGCAAAGAATATATATATAGATATTACATGTTAAATTAATTACAATAAAATCAATATATAGCAGATGCAATTAGACAGTCAGTGTATTGTCTCGGTTGAATCTTTGAGTGCAATTTTCTCCTTTTTCACTTTTGGTAGATAACCAGATTTTTTAAATTCTATATAATTATTTGCAGATGGTATATGTGCAAAAGCGAACCACATTTCAGTCCAAGAATGCCCATTGTTACCAGAACTCCTATATATTATATTGGAGAAATTATAAAAATTGCACCAGACGAAGGGTTTTGCCAGATCACCACATATAAGACATGATGTGGACTTAAACTGCTTGCTGTTGTCTTTGGATTACCGTTTCCAGATATACACATTTGCTTTTCTTTATTTAAAGGTAATATTTCAGTCCTAAACAAGGTCATTATATATATTAAATGTGCATCACTGGAACTACTGATTCTGATAGATGTGTAGTAGGTCATCATTGTGTAGTTCTATTTATGAATGCACATTTCCCAGGGGATCAGCTCTCAGTCTCAGCAGAGAGGTTTACGGTTACTTTTATTGCTTAACAGGTCAGCCAGTAAAGTCACTGTTTGTTGGTTAGTTGATGTATCATGTAATAGTTTCGGACAGGTAACATTTGGTGCACTGTTTTTTTTTTGTTTTTTTTTTTTTAATTAGAGCAAAAATACTTTTGGGATTTTTACATCTAAGAAACATTTATCTATCTCGTAATTAGACTGGGTTCTGTGAAACCCAGTGTCTCCATGAATATGGTGACTGACATCACTGCTTAAAGTAACCCCTGACTAATTGAACATATTAGGTCCTTATTGTCCCTTTCTTGCATTTGTGCGTCTAACAGCTGTTTCCTCATTGTAATAATAATGGATGGATCACTCATTTCAGAGACACAGAGAAGGCATGTCAGCACCAAAGAAAGCAAAGAGCTATAGGTTAAGACAGAATACGCAGTGGTGACTTGCCGACCTTTGACCCTGACCTTATCATGCCCCTCAGGTCCATCACCACACCCAGACTTGGTCCCTGGGTCAGTGCAGAGACCATGATTTAAAAAAAAAAAGCATGACAGATGTTTTTTAGTAAAACAGACCATTAGAATAGAATAAATCTGAAAATACTGTGGCACAGCAGGTGGCATTACCACCTCAAAGTTCTGGGTTCCCCAGTTTATTCCAGAGCTTGGGTGCTTTGCATGTTCTTTCAGTGTCCACATGGGTTTTCTCCTGCTGATAGAGGGATACTGTTAGAATTATTTGCAATTTTGACATTAATGTCAGGCATTGCTGAGCTAATGTAGTTTTGCACTGTGCAGACAGTGAAGAAGAGAAGTTTATGCAGAATACATCTAACTCAGCCAAATCATTCATTCATATAAAGATATATGGTTAAAATGGAAACATATTTAAGATAAGGTTACCAAAAATAAAATATAATTTAATACAAGGTAAAAGTTGCAATAAAGTAGCAACACATCACTACCAAAATCATACACAGCTCTCAGTGACATAGTTTTCCATGTTACTATTTGATATGTTTTAATATATTTTTGAATATATCCACTAGCAAATAGATCAACAATTTCAAAATACTCAAAAAAATACTCAGCCAATCTGACACCAATAACCATGACACAGTCATTGAGATCACAGTCCCGTCCCGTCCCGTCCCGTCCCCCCTTCTGATATTTGATATTCTGATGATCAAGATCTTCACCTGTGCATACATAATTTTAAGCACTGAGCAGCTGCCTCATGACTGACTGATTGGATAATTACATGAATGTGCAGGGGTATGGGTGTTGCTATTAAAGTGGCCGGTGAGTGTGTGTGTGTGCTGACTAAAGCAGTGCTGTAAACAGGGTAACAGATTGTGTTGCTGGTTTCTGGAGCAGCGTCAAGTCTATTTGCTTGCGTTTATGGAGCTCTGACAGTATACCCTTATGGACATTACTCTTCCACGCTTGACTGGTCCTTCATCCCAGTCCCCTTCTCACCAATCCCCCTCCTCTGCCTCTTTCTTTCCGCATCCTTTGTTTCATCCCCCTCTGTACCACCACTGACTCCAGTGAAGGAAGAGATGTCAAGCATTTGCACAGACTCTTTTCTGCCATATGATTGAGCTGCTTATGCTGCAGCAGTGATTAGTGTCCAATTTGGAATGTAGGCTGGGTCAGTGTAAACATGTATAAATGCTCTTTGGGTTTTGGGCAGCCATGTAATTGAGCTGAGAGATGAGGAGGAATGTCTGTTGAATGACAACAGTGCTTTAAAGGGCTTATATTTCTCCTCCCTATCAGTGCTGTTTCTCCTAGTCTCTCATGCTTTTGGAGTCTCTGCCTTATTCCGTTTCTCTCCCCTCCTCCCTTCAGTAAAAGCACTGAGATGAGAAGTCTGTGCCATCTGAGGTCAGGGCATTGTATGCTGTTACTCCAGCTCCTGGTCTGCTCTTTTTCAGAAGTCTTGTGATAATCAAACTATATCCTTCACCTGATGCTAATAATATCCAATGGAAATTGTGTGGAACATCCAACATTTTAGGTTTTACATGTGCTTAGACATGGACAAAAAAAGCTTTTATTTTTGCGTAGGCTAAAGGTAATTATTGTGAATAAGCGTAAGTGTTTGTTGGCTGCTCCGGGTGACTGTCAGCATGATGTATGACTCACCAAATCTATTGATTTCTCCCGTCCACATCCTTAAGACTCAGGAATGAAGGAATCAATACTTAATGATCAGAATAATTTTGGTGTTGAATAGCATGTGAGGTATTCACACCTATGGCACAAAGAGGAACACAAATTACAGCTAGTGAGGTGAAGTTACCTTTTCCAGATTTTAACCAAGATTTGTATTTATCACTGCTCAGGACATGGCGAAATTGTTCCTTTTATTGGGATTGGCCCCAAACACTTTGTACACTCCAGCAATTTGGCTACACTAACAGTTTTGATTTAATGAAGTACAACATGCATGTTTCATCCATTTATAGTTACATATAATATTGTAGAATGTCTGCAACACAAGTTCATTTTTTTTGCAATATAATAATCACATATATTACAGCCATTTCCTCACCAGCCTCTCCATTTTTTCTCTCTCTGGGCCTTAATAATACAAAAAATGCAGCTTGTTATATTACAGATCAGCTCCATTCTGTAGACTTTCCTGTGTCTGAAGACTTTACAAAGCACTGGTACTAGAGACTCCTTCCAAAAATTCAAATAAACATCACCTCACAGAAAACTAAATCAACATGTTTTTAAATCATGTGCAACTATGTCGGAACTTCTCCCCACAACATTGAATACTGAATTGTGTAAGTTGATGTCCCTTTAATCAAACCCCTCTGTCCAATCAGAGTCAAGAATTCCAGAGGATTGTATTATAATGGATGTTAATCACACTGAGCATTGTGATAGTGCTTGTACTGTATATATTATAGATGGACCAGTTAATGTGTAGCAAGCGGATGTTTACATGCCATTTCTGTGAAGTGGTGAGTCTGTACAGGGCTGTGTGTTGAACCTGCCTAAAGAGGACATTAGTTAGCATGCAATTAATTGGATTGGCCCCAAGCCTCCTTCCCAACAATCAGATGACACCAGTGCTTGCCTCTGCCTAATACCGAGCATTTCCTGTGAGTAGAAAGAAATGAGCAATGCTGAAAATACACAGAGAAAAGACTCACTCTTTTTTGCCAGGCAGGTTGCAGTAAGTGACATTTTAGCAGTGACATGTAATCTGTCAGTACTATTATCTATAGATAACAAACATGCAACTATTAGCAATAGCTTAGCACAGTTAGCATAAACCACACATGTAAACATTTAAACCTCAACGGTTGATGGTTCAGACAAAGTTTTCTTTTTAATGCAGAAGTAGTAATCTATAATGCATTCTGCATACATGATGTTTTTTCCTTCAACTTGGTAGCAAGAAGCAATACTGTAGCGCTTGACTCCATTTCAGAGAAGAACACAAAATGTGGCACTGATTTTTTTTTTTTTTTGAGAGAAGCAACAAATCCCACAAGCCCATAAAATAAAAAGAGTCCTATGGCATTTTTACAAAAGCTTTGGGAAAAAGAAACATCCTCTCTGTACATTTACTTTATAGAAAAAGCACTAAAGGGCACCTCCTAATAGTGTACACACAATGTAGTCTGTAAATCTTCTTTAAGGTTCAATTTCCTACATAACAAATAATTCAGTCTTGCTACAAACTGCACTTTCTTACCAGTGGATACATTGCCTTTGCTGGGACAAATGCCAGTTGAAGTCTGTTTCTTCTAATTGGTTTGCATTAAATGTCTCTATTCCATCACTCTCCCTTTTAGTTATTGTTTCCTCTCTGAGGCAAAGGAAATTGATTGCCAATAACTTTTACTCTGCAAGTAATGAATCACCTTTCAGCCTGCTTGAGCATCTTGAGTGAAGAATTTCTAAAATCTCTCTGTCAATCTTGTGATGCCATGACCTCTTGCTTATCATATACCATTATCGTTAAAATAAGGTGTTATAAATACAATTCGGCTATACAAGAGTTGTCATTGTATGCAAGCACATTGCCATGTGTTGCTTATTTCCATTTTGCTCACCTTTGATGATTATAATCCTTTTGAAAGTTCATAAGACCTCTCTCTCTCTCTCTCTCTCTCTCTCTCTCTCTCTCTCTCTCTCTCTCTCTCTCTTTTACTTATTACAGTAAATTTGCAATACTTGAAGGATGAAGTATCACAAAAAGTAAATTCTATAATACAGCTTAACTGTGCCATATGTTGTACTACAAGTTGTTTTCTTTACTAATTACTTACTCTACAAATCATAATGCAAATGATCATTTCTACTGTACTGCATTAGTCTAACTGTAGTAGGGCCATTTGTTAGTTTCATTTATTTATTTATTTATTTATTTATTTATTTATTTATTTAATAGGCATGCTACTTCAGCATTTGTGAGTTTGCTGTTGACACTTGAGATAATATCTTGTACTTAAAATGATTATGTTTATTAAAAACACAGGATTCAAAGCAAGCAAAAATGATTAAAATGTAGCCGAAATGGCACATGTATATAATTTTTGAGTCATATAAATGTTTGAGTCATGTAATAACAGTAGTAACTGAAGGAACAGAGGATATTCCATAGAATTCTTTACTGAAAAATTAACTGCAAATGGTTCCTTACAATATTTCGGAAACACTGCATCTACAGAGAAGTACCGACATTACAATTGACACTAGTCGTGACCATGATCTTATTAACTAGTGTTTAGTGTATAAATTTAAAACATTGTGGCACTGGGGGAAAAAATCCATAAAACTACTCCTGACAAGTGCTAATTCATCCATTCATCCATTCATCCATTCTCCATCTACATCACCATTAAAAAAATAAAACACACGACTGCAGTGATTGGACAAACGAAAGCTTATACATGTATAAAATGAACTACACGCGTTCAGCATTAACTTTTGCTATGTAACAACTGTACAGATGCACTTCCAGACCTGCAGTATATTATCATGGTGCGATGGTTGGTTTTAGGGGAATCTAACCACCTCAGGCTACCACTCTGCAAAGCAGTCCTCCATATTGATACCGTCTGTATATTCACTTGCCACAGGACCCTCTTACAGTGTGTTTCACGAAAAAATCCTAAGACCGGTGGTAGGCCCTTTTCATGCACAATGTTGTCATAGTACATGCTTTGCATTAATCATAGTGCACCATTGGGGGCTCCACCCAACTATTAGTTGATTGTATCCTAATTCCTCTGTCTAGATCAATATTGAAGACCTCAGAGTGTTCAGTTAATACAGTTCTTATCCTCTCCTGTTTGGTGCTTGTTTGCTCAGGAAATGCAGTTATGAAAATTAAATGTTTTACCACTGCCATGACTGAGATCAATAGTCTGTACTTACATGCTGGAGCTTGTGCTCCTATGGAATATTGTCAAAGTGAATGCTGTTTTTCATTTATCACTCATCACAGTATTGATAATCTGTCTTTTTATTACACAAAACCAAGTCTGAGACTTTACCAGAGAGATATAAGATGAGGTCACTTTAATGTTTCATGACTTGGAGATGACTGAATGAAAAGTTAAATGGCAGTTTTAACCCAGCTCACTAAAGACGGACCATTAGAAGGAAAAATCTTAAATGTTAAGTCAGGCTTTTTTGGTGTTTAGTGCGTAAGTGGTTTAGTATTCATTTTTCCTAAATAAAAAAAGGATACTTTAGCTTTGTAGGTCTTCTGCTTTAAATGCTCTTTATGTTTACACCTATATTTTTCCATATGCAGTGTGTATATACTGTATATATAAATATGTCCTCTGTTACCTGCACCATTCGCACAAATGTGAACTTAAGGGGTTTAAGTGGCTATAAGTGCCATTGTTAAAATAGACAAGTCCATCTTGACTTAATCCACTCATAGTCCCTTACTTCTGAAGTGTGCTGCCATTGTTGTAAACTACATCATAGTTATAAGTAATCCTCTTAAATCCTCTTAATTCTTTTAGGTCATTTTCACGCTAGCAAGTTTTTTTTCAGACTTGCGGCCACTTGCTCTGAGAGTTTTGGACACTATTTTCAAGCTCGAGAGCTATCCAGAGAATTGAACGTGGTATGGTCTGCATCAGGTGTGGACGTTAACCGCTCTCGGTGCTGCATGCATGAGTAATGTAATTGAATGAAAATCAGTCCAATATAGGATAAAGTTTAAAATACTACCGCCCCTTTTCCAACAATACCAGTGGTCTCCTCTGTCTTCTTGTATTGATGTATTAAAGCAGATTTTCATAGGACAGGAGCACTGTAATCAGCTGACCTTTGTGGTTCTTGCACTGACAGCATCACAAAAAAATGCACAGCCACAGTTCAGAAGGAACAGAAGGAATGTAAAATCAAACCTACGATTATGAGCACCTCCAAAAAAACAAATCCAACAAACACCACAATTGGTCAGGACAAGTGTGAAAATGCCCACAGATCCCAAAATTAAAAACATAGACAAATCCTGATCTTTGTATTATAAGGCTCTATCTCCTATTCATTTTTAACACTGGTATAACCTTTGAACTGCAATAAGATTTTGCCTTGATTAATCCGTACTAGCTATGCAGAGTGATTCAGATTGCTGTTCTGTGTACACAATTGCACTAGGTGGACTCTCTTAAACAAACATGTAAACATGATTACCTGGATGTGTTACACACACGTACACACGACACGTAGAGAAACCAATACCCCGATGTTTAACCAGAGAAATGCCTCTTATTGAAAGTAAGACACATCTTCAGCTTCTTGACATTAGATGCTATCATGTCATAAACCCAAGGATTAATAATTTAGACCACATGTTATGCACTACAAGCAATGTAATAACAAACCATTTACAACACTTACAAATGACAGAAACCCGGGGAGGCTTTTGGCCATTTCACTGATTCTGTGACTGTAAAACATTCATATGAGTGCTTATAAGGTCTTGTCAGCTAAATGGCTGTTGTGGAATTTAGGAAGACACACTGGTAGTTAAACACATTCAGTTCAAGAGACAAAGGCATAAAATGACTCAAACATGAGCTATCATTTGTAGATTTTTTTAGCTGGATTTTAATCCCCCAACCCCCGACTTACTATTTAATTATTAATATTAAAATATTATTCAGTAACTAATTCTGAATAACTACACTGAAGCTTATTGGATTTCTGAGAGTGTGGAATGGAAGTCTGGACCTGTAAGTCAGCTCTTACCAGGTCGTACAATGGTAATCAGTGTGATGTGAATAATAAAAGCAGGGTCTGGGTCGTTACTTGTACCACAGTGTTTAATATGTATGGGCCCTGCTCAACATCTCATGAGAGGCATATGGCCTAAGAAAGAGTTGAGTTATGGTATACAGTGGTATGTGTGCTTTCCTGGGAGCGATTGTAGAGAGTGTGACCTCAGAAATAAATGGGTCTCACTGGTAGGAGTATGCCTTCATCCAGACAGAATTACTGCTCTACTTTCAAACCAGTGTTTCAAACTACCTTATCTGTAACACTGTAATATAAGGCTAAGCAGACTTACAGTCTGACCCAACCCGGGAAAATCACCTAATAAAGTACCGACCAACCGTAATGTCAGGTCGAAAAACGAAGATGAAGACAAACTTATATTGGAGCATGATAACAACCCGTCATTTGGGCAGTTACCTATAGCCAGCAAAATGCAAAGACACTGATCATTTTATTAATTGACACACACAAGCTCACTGCTAACACTTGTGAGGGGTCAGAGATGATTATAAAGTTTATAGCTAATGTTAGCTATCAAATGCTTCCTCGTGTCAGGACCCAGCTGTCTACCTACAACTAAGAGACTAGGGATACTTCTTTGAATACAGCTATGCACACATTCTGGAAAGGACTCAATCGAAGTCAAAGTGAAACATAACTGAATAGATGTCACCTACCATGCAAAGCTGTCCTGCCATGTTTAACCTGGAGGTTTCACTCCAAATTCACATCTCTGGACCCTGGTGTCATGTCAGTCTCATGCTGCCATAAATGGTGTGCTTTATCCCAACAAATAGAGCTATGGTCGCACATTATCAATGGAAAGGCAATGACTAAATAACAAATTCAGTCAGACTCTCTACAGACTCTTTCCTGAGAGAAATTGATTGCCTTCTTCTTTACCTAGTAGTTTGTGTATTTACTCATTTTCATTGGTTTATCTGTTTTGTGGTATTTAGGTGATAAATAGAAACTTATTTATTCATTTCTATGTGTTACATTTTAATTATATGCAATAAATGTAAAAATGATCTGTGGCTGGATCATAAGGAGCCAGTTTTTGGGTATATAAAGCAACTCAGCACATTGGGTTCTACACTTAACTTAGCAGCCTCTGGTCAAATTAATCCAAAGTGTGTTCTTTTATTGACCAAGCCCTGTCTTACAGAAGTGACTCTAGAAATGTGCTTACATTTGTCATGCCATGTGTACTGGACATGATGCTACAGATGCTTTAGCAGTGCTGGAAGTGAATAACACTCCACAGTGTTGATTTTAAATTTGCATTCACAGGGGTGAGTGGACACGGGGAGTGTGTGACACATTTCTCCTGGAGTCAGGCTCTTGTGCTCTCTCCAGTCAAATAAGCATGTTTCATCAATGTTTGAATGATGAATGAGAAATTGTAAGAGCATAACTGAGAGAAGCTCAGTCTCATCACTACTGCACTTTTTTTTTTTAGCCAGCATCTGTTTATCATACCACATCCTTACACTGCCTTTCATTATATCACTTTTAGAGGTTTCATTAAAGCTTTGCCTATGTGGGATTTTCGTTCTTTCTTTTTTACAACAGCGTATTTGTTTGTGTTTATTCCAGGATTTTGTGTGTGTGTGTGTTTCCATCTATGAACTCATAGAGTGCATGGAGAATCGACATAGCCATCCTCTTCCCCTAGTCAGACTCAGGCCAGTGTCTTTGCAGCTGGGGATGTACGCCACCAAGGTGGTTTCCCAGGGTCGAGTCGTGACTGTGGGTTATTAAGAAAAATCGTAAACGTAGGGTTCCCCGAGAGAGTTATAACTCAAATCCACCACTGACTGTAACCCAAGCTTTCCCAGCTTTGGCTGTCATGCCCCATTACCCCCACACCTGACCAAATTATAACCACTTCAATCCCCCAGTACAGTCTTACAGACAAGGGCTCCATCTAGCACCTTAAACATTTACAGGCTGCCCCACAAGGCCACAACGACACATCTAGGATGCTAGGTGGAATCTTAAAAAAAAAAAAAACATCCAGTGAAGCGTTGAGTGTATTTCTGAATCTTATTAACACTTTTCTTGATTCATTCATTTTTAAATATTTTTTTTATATATATTTTTACTCTTTTATTAACTTCCTCTTTCTTCCCAAGTGGTGGTGATATCAGTGTATAGTTATGATCTCACCCATCTCTAAGATAATATCCAGATATTCTGGTGTGTATAGAAATAATTCTGAGCTCATCCTCTGAAAAGTTGGATCTCACTGGGCTTTCCTGTGTGGACAACAGACTCTCCGGCCTGGTCAGTGCAGTGTCCCAAATTAATATCACAGATGCCTGAACTTCCCAAATTACGTAAATATTCCAAGAACACTGACAGCTAAAAGATAACAGATCCATCTGAAAGTTACACTCAAAGTGATCTTTTCAGGAAATAAGGCAAAGTGGTAATGGTGAAGATATCTGCAGCTGGGATAACAGTCTCTGATGGTAGTCTTGTCTGTGCTAAGAGAGAGGGTTTTCAATGGTCTATGGCTGTTGAAAGCTGACTGGTTTTAATGAATTGTGCTCTTAAACATTTACCACCTGGATAGCATGGTGAAGCCATCAATTCTTTTCTTTCCATTCAGAATGTGTTGGAGGTTGCACGGTTTTACTTAAACACACACCACATTTATCCTCATCTGTATACAAATTAATCATACAAATTTGTAACGTTGGTTCTGTAGGTAACAGGTGTGAAGTTGGTGCACTGGAAAAGAGAGCTGCTGTTTCTGCTCTATAGTGCACAGACCTACACCTCATGACCAACACTTGAAGCACTTGCTGACCATTCGGTCTCTTGACTGTTCGAGAAAGTTTAATCCAGATAAATATTGGAGTGGATGAGGAAATCCGCAGCAGTGTCATGAGAATGAACTGCCTCACCTCTGCGCTGGATCAGAAACAAATCACTGGGTCTTTTTTGGCCAGATTTCAAAGGCTTAGTATCTTATAGAAAAGTCTATTTTACTGCTGGAGTAAATGACATGAAGCAAAATTATAGGGCTGCTTTTTAAAGCCAAACATATAAAAATTTGTTGAGAAACAGACCATGCAGAGTCAGACGTCTTTTCCTCCGAATGTTTTGAAGGGAATTGTTTTGGGTTATAGGCATTTGAGGCTACATGCATGTATAAAAATGATGAATGAGGGCTTTCTTGGACCACCAGTGTAATTCTGTTTACTGAGCGCATCAGTAACAGAGGCCAGAAAGAAAAGCTAAGAGGTCATGACTTTTCCATTTGAGAACCTTCTGGATAGCACCTGACGTCTGGTGCCTTGCCATGTTTTGGTGATGTATAGCTGTTAGGCGATGTGCGACAGAACTTGAACCTTATCTAAGCCAGTTAAAAAGGGGAACAAGTTGTCGACTAAAAATCGAACAACTAGACTCTGGTCGATTCGCCAATCTCTAGAAATTTGTCATCTTGCAATTTGGCTGACCTTAATTTGCCAAGCATGAGCCTAGGAAACTTCTGGAAGGCAGATGCGTTTGACCTGACCTGAGCTGTAAACTCAGGCTTCCTTTCTCCCAGCTGGTGGACAGATAAAAGCCGTTCCATGGCAAAACAATGTTCCCTGTTTTAAAAATCCTACTGTGTCTCCTGTAAGGCAAAAATTCAACACACCTGCCCTTTCTTTTTTACAGATCGGATAATGGCCCTGATTGGCCTTTGCCAAGCTGTCATCTGTTTTTTTTTTTTTGTTTTTTTTCTGCTTGCATTTCATAGTTTAAGTGGTTTGTATCATAAATGCATGATTGAGACGCTGTCTGAGTGCCAGTACTGAGAGGAGGCGAGGTGCCCAGAAAAATAAATACTTTTCTGATTTGTGTAACATTAGTACATTTGGTTTATGTGTCCACATGTACAAGATAAATATCTCTCTCTCTCTCTCTCTCTCTCTCTCTATTATACATACACTCACACTTTTACACTAACAATTAATCCAGAAAAGAAGCTTGGTTCCTCATTTTGTGAGTCAGTTTAATTAAATTCAAAAGCAAAGGCTACTTATCTAAGAGTAATAACAGACTGTAGTACTAATAAAAATATCTGTTTGTGTTTGTTTTCTATAGGTGACAGCAGTCGATGCTGATGGTGGTTCATTTGGTGCAATAACCTATTCTATAGGATCAGGACCCTCCAGTTCTCCTCCAGCAGTGTTCAGCATTAATAAAGAGACGGGGCATATCTGCACTAGTGCAGTCCTTGACCGAGATGAGGGATCTGAGAGCTATCAATTCACAGTCACTGCTACTGATGGGGTGAGTGAGAGATTTGGAATATACACTCCTGAACAAAATCTTAAGACCGGGGGAAACATTCCAAGTTGTAAGAACTGTTTCAAAATGTCAAAAGAAGAAAAAGGATCAAGAGACAAAAAAACAGA